>CM047880.1:12999319-13453730 GCA_026212405.1 Petrea volubilis
ATGGAATCGACATATCTTCATTTTCCACCTGTCATCGATTAGTATTTTTCATCTCAAGTCAATGAAATGCATTTAAGATTCCTTTAAAATTTGTTAGAAGATCTAATCGAATATTTGTAGGTGGTTAGCATATTAAGCAGGTGTTAGGATTCCTATTCAATTAGGATTCTAATATTACTTTGGATCTTATTTCTAATTTGCTTAGGACTCTTGTATTCTTCTATTTCCATCTATATAAAGGAGATAGGAGACTATGAGTAATATCATGAACATACTTTCTCTTCCAACAAAATTAATCAAAGAGCATTGTCACAAATGTACTAGCAATAGACTTTTAACCCATAATTAGAAACTGTTAACAGAGATAAGCTTACAAGAGCAAGAGCTTCAAAAAGAACAGCATGTGATTGCATTATTCTTGTTCACATTTTTCACCAATGAGTTCCCATTAGTATTCCGCTGCAAAAACCTGGTATCCAAGAAACAGATGACTCAAGAAACAAAACCAAATAACTCACCACAAAAATTGCTGGACAAACATACACAAAAAATATGAAAGGAGGATCACTTGAAAAATCTTGAAATCCTACAGCAGCAAAAGGAGAACTTCAGACCTCAAACAATGATCTTCTAGTATTTGGATCTTCAACTGTAGGAAAATACTGAAGGCGCCCTCATTGTCTTAACCTGCAATGCAAGTATTGGCGAAAAGTTATAGAGAAACGGTAAGGGACTGAACACTAAACCAATGCTATTGTAAGTGGCCGCCTGAGGATAGAAGTTCAGCATGTAAAAATTGCTTGCTTAAGATGATTGTGCATTATAGCTGCCTTTAGGAAAGGTGTTATGCAGGAAATAGCATTTATAAAACATTTTGGGATTTGGTTACAAGTGGATGAAGTTTGATCTTCCAATGACTTGCCAAATCTGGTGTTTGCTTCCTTCATATTGAACTGGACTGATATTGAAAGAAGTGTTGAAACTAACCCTCCACATTTAATGTAGTTCTAGAGGGACCTAGCTTCAATAATTGAGAGCCTCACCCACACCCAAGAATTTTTCATGCATCAATTATCAACAAAAATTCATTTCAGAAATGGCCAGAATAAAGAAATAAGTCATGATTATTTTATTAGGAAAAGCAACTCTGCTTATTACGAGTAATACAAGATCCAGGAAAATTAAATTCAGGACAAAAATCTATCAAAAACTGGTATAGATAAAGAGAATTCAATCGTTAAAAGAAAAATTAAATTAAAACATAATGGAAATAGGAAAATGAAAGGAAATCTTTTCATAAAAAAAATGAATAACTAATAACTTCTTGAGGAGTCTTCATTTGAAATCAGAAATGAAGAGAAAAGATTGCACTAAGTGCTAAATTTTCTAAGTTCTCAATTAAGAACAAAGTATACAGATGGGGGGATTGTACAGATTGGAACATTTCTCACGGTGCTAACGGATTTCATTTACAACCCAACACTCTTCTTCACATTGTCAGTCCGAAATTTCCACAAGATATTCATCATCTCCAACATTTCCAGGAAATACAACCATGTCTCAAAGGAAGTAGATGTTAGGGCCAAAGAGTAAGACAACAAAGCATCTCGGCATCTCCAATAAGGATCATAGCAGAGATAGATAAAATTGCAATAGTTATCACCCCTATTGAGAAAGGAGTAGTCAAGATGGGAACAAACCTGAAGCCAGGGAGATGGAATACCATAATAAGTGTATTCTTGTGGAAACATCTTGATTCTGGCAAGCCTTTCCAATATTTTTGACACTTGGGAAGACAAATCCAATATGCCCTCATGGTTGTTGGCCACTTAAAGCAACTAGAAGGCCTCATAGAAGAAGTCAATACACCCAAATCACGTTCATCTAACAATTGTTGCCATCCGATCCGACCTGTCAAAACAGGAGGAAGAGGACTGATTTTAGGATGCGTTAAAGTTATTCAACAAACTAACAAAGAAAGTGGGCAGTACACTTACCAGCCATCTACATTCACCACATCAGGATTTTTTTCTATAGAGGCGCAGCGGACATATGCAGCCTTCTTCCTCACAAAGCGGTCTGCAAATGCTAGTACATCTGGAGCCATTTGTAACTTCAGAATCAGTTGTCAGCTGTCAAGCAACATAGTATCTTCAGAACTCTATTCACTTACAAGTAACTTTTGAACATCAGGAGCCAGTGATTCAGCAAATTCTCTCCCACCAAATATTTCCAACCTTAACAAATACGACAAGATTGGATAAATGGAAATTAACAAAGAAACAACATTAGAAGAATATTGCAAAAGAATGAATCTGACTCAACGTAAGACATCAATCATTATGACAACCAATATGTTTGTACCAACAATCCATAAAGATATGTAGGAGAGAAAGAGTAATCATACCAAGTTAGAGCAAGACACTGAAAAGTCTCATTGCGACCAATAATGTCATTGCGCACAGTATTAATTGCTAATCTTAAAAAATCATGGTTCTCATTGAGAAGAGATGATGTTACTATATAGCCAACCTGCAACAACTCAAAGCAAGATAAAGTCCATGAACAAGTAATATATTACATTCTAAATCCCAAAATATAAAAGTACACAAACATTGAAAAATGTCGTCGCAACTCGCAACCAACCCATTCTACAAGATAAATACAGGCCAACCAGTATACATGAAACATTGAGTAAGAGTTTCAAGACCATTCTCATTAATTCCATAAGAATTATCAGAAACTGATTGTCAGAAAAGTTAAATTCATAACCCTGAATCCCCAATTGGAAAACGTATAGAGATGAAAAACTTAATAGTTCCAACTTAAACTTCCATTATGTTCCTGAAGCAATCAAAAACCTTCGTACTCTACACAACTGATTACCAAACATTCTTTGGTACTCTTTATTTTCAGGGACATTCACAGTACCACTTACATATTACAAGGTCATGGGGCAAGTTACCCGCCAAGGTCACCAGTTATGATGCCCAAAGAGACTTGTGGAGGTTGCACAATCTATTGTATAAGACTTAGGCACTAGCTTTCACCTATACTGATTATATGTATACACTGGCAGAAATATGGTTTAATTTTGGCATTTCCAATACAAAATAGTAAGTTTAATACTTCGTTTTGATCATCCAACCCTAACTGCACTAAAATTGCAATTTCTTTACCTTTTGACTTCTTTGTATATGCTTATATCTTTTAAAAAAATTAACCACATGAAAACATTCAATTGAAACCAGGTTAATAATTACTTTGAACCTAATACAGTCTTTCTTGCAACCACCAAATTTACTCAGTTATGTTAGCAAGTAAATCACTGGCTAACAACGGATATTGTTAAATAGCAAGCATATGTCCACGATCTTGTGAGCTATAAACTACAGTTAACCCACGAGGGAAACTTCTGTGTACAGAAATCTCTGTATGTTTACCCTTCAAAGCTCCTAGCAAATTTATCTTTTAAGAAAGGGAAACCTGGAGTTACCTTCAATTGCATTTTAGTAATTGCCACTCCTTTGTATATATATTTAATATATATAAATAACGGAAGGGAGAGAGAGAGAATAGGAAGGAAATACTTGCTGAAAGATTAATGCTTAAAAGCCAAAGGTGTAGAACACTAATATCACCGAGCAAAAGCTTGGTCACATGACTTATTCATAAGTCAGAAATATAAGGCTGAAAAAGAAATATTACTCATGCAAATACAGCAAGACAAATAAGAATATGGAGAACCCACCATACCTGCTTTTCAGGATACTTTGGAGCAGATATTAAAGAAACAGCTTCCATGTGACTAAAATCAACATCATAACCTAGCATATAAATGTAAAGCATTTTCCAGACATATTTCTTCTTCTCATAAGGTGTTAAACCCTGTCATTAACAAACACTAATTTAAAAATAATGAACAGCGTAAGTATGCGTCAATGAAAGCAAATATTGGCTTTCCAATATGCAAGCCAGAAAAATAATGTTTATGAGAAAATAAACTAGCTGGAGAAAGTAATTGCTAATATCAATTACAAGAATGAACTAAACATTTCCAACAGATGCTGGACAGCGAAGTACAAAGACCATATGTTTTATATAGTAATTCTCCCCAACAGAAAAAGAAGAAGAATTGGACTGGGATTCAATTCATGCATATTTCAGATTATGCTAATTTGGAATATGCATGGGTCAAGGCATTGCTAAGAAATACAATATCTGACTCTTAACTGTGCAAGGTTTGGCAATGAATTGTGCATTTGAGGTCAGGGCAGTGGATAAATATGGTGTAATTGAACACCACCACACACAACCATAACAACAGTGTATCAGATGACTGTTGTTCTCATCATTTCAGATAACTCAAGGAATGCATTCAAATCACTGAGCGAGTAGCTGTAACGTAATGGGTAACTGGATACCTTGCAGTTGACCCCTCACCAGTCACTTTCATTCCAATTTTGTTCATTACAATAAGATAATATGAAATGGATAAACTACTTTCTATTCATTCTTAAAAGGACATTACGGTCTAAAATCACAATTAGTCTTCTAATCATTTAGCAGATACTTGTGATTGGGACAACATACTTCTATCACAGGTTGAAACAGCCTAGGTGTCGTGCATCAGAAACCCAATCCCAATTCTTGATGAGAACAAATGCATTTATTGTAAACTGGCCAAGCATTCCAATTCCATGCTTCATGGATGACAATGTCAAACAAACTATGGTACCTCTTCCATGCATTCTACATCCAATAAATTTGTGTCTATTTCCTTTTTGCCTCCTATGTATTTCATGGACTATTATGAATTTCCAATGAAAAGCCAATAAGGGCAAACCAATTCTGTGTCAAGGTCAAGCACCCGTGCTAATAAGTGTGAAAAAAAATAATGATTAAACAACTCTAGAACCACTTAATGATTTGTGTCAAAATTCAGTACTCTCTGGCCCACTTGATTGACATGTCCAGTAATGCACGGATGCAAGAAGATAATCAGTCACATTGCAGGTCTTTCCACAAAGTAAAGACGGCATATCTGACAAAGATAAAATCTATGTACATGAACTAGGATTTCAATACTAACCGTTCATACATTGCCGAGGTGAAGTACTTAGAACTTGGTTTGTGTGGCGCTGACTATGCAAAGTCAAGGCAAACAAAGCATTTCTAAAATGTTTTATGCTTCTTTTCCTGAATTTATATGATTCATTATGCTTATCGAAAAATTTAACCATGACCGCCGAAACGCATCCACCCAACAATGTCAATTAACCTACTTACCTTCGTTCCCTATCAGCAAATTTGCATTCTAAAGCCCCCTAAAACACAACCCCCTTTCACTCAACAGCAAAATTACGACATTCTAGTTAAGCTCGTCCAAATTCGAAAATTAAATTCCAAAATTGGCTCCACAAACCCCCAATTCCGGCTCGCACCTATTTGGGCAGAAAGCCATGGTTTCATTTCATAGCAAGAAGTGCGAGACATTACAGAATAACTTCATATAAACATTAATACATATATAGCCCAATAGGGCACACTTTATGTAAAGACTTGCCTTTTCATTCTTGAAGCGAGTGCGAATATTGCCGAGCTCTTTATCAACACGAAGGCGCTCCTGCTCTTTGTTCTGGCAATTTCGAATGTCGCTGATGGACACCGACAACCCCCTCATCCCCGAAAGCGCCATCTTCGAACGCCCTCAGATCCAGCAAATCCTCCTGATCCAACCGCGACCACCAAATTCACAGATCTCTCAATCAAGTTGAAAATTTTAAATATGTATGAGAATCTATCTATCCTGCACATATGTATAGGTGTAAGCAGCTGCGGAGCGTGAAAGCGAGACGGTGTTTTTGGTGCGATCTAGAGAGAGAAATTGGAAAGCCGTCAGACAGCTGGCGAAAACGACTTTTATTTCGGCATTTTATGTTCTAAATAAATTTTTATTTTTATGTCTCTTTTAAACGTATTTCTTTGAGGTTTGATTTGAAAAATAATTGATATTAATTGCGGGTCTTGTTTTTCGGTTTTGGGTTTTTTCTTTCATTTTTATCGGGTCAAATATTGGTTAAAAGTGGACCCGGGCTGGCTTCGAATGTCTTTTGTGGGCGTAGCTTCCACCTATAAAACTATTACTCGTGCTTTCTAATTAGGGATGCAAACATATCGAATCATATGAATTTTGACAATATTTTTTATGATCAAACTCGAGTCAGATAAAAGAGGCTCAAGTTTGTGCTCGAATTTTGCTCAACCTTGATTGTTTGATTTGAATTTATTAATAAATTATTATTTCGACTTTGAATTCAATAATTTTTAATTATTTTGTTATATTAGACCTGTATACTTGAATTTGAACTAAAACTTAAAAATTAATATATTATTTATAATTATATACATAATTATTTAAAAAAAAATTAAATAAAAGAAAGTTTGTGCTGCTCATGAGACTACAAATAAAAATAACTTGGCTCAAGCCTAACTCAATTTGAATTATTTAAATTTGAGCTAGAACCTTCGTCGAGCGGCTCGTCAAACTTGCGAGCAAACTCTATTCATTTGTATTCGTACCTAGGTTTCATAGTTCTCCTATTTTATCCCCTGTTGTTCTCGCGTTCAGTGCTCTAACTGGCGAATTGAGTGTTCAATTCTTGCTTGAAGACGACTTAAAATTTCTTTATTCTCGTATTAAGTTTTACTTGTTGTGCACTTATATTTTTAGACGATAATATTGAAAAGAATACTAAATATTTGATATTCATTCGATAAATAAACTCTCTTAACTACTTTTTTGATCGAGTTTATTGAGAAATATTAATTCATATTGTAATTCAATACTAAATGAAAAGACTTATACCAATGTAATTAGTTTCGTATATATATATAGATAATAAGCTAATTTTTTTAGAGTACTCGTACAACTAGCTTTTAATATATAACTAATATATTCGTATTAAAAGAATTTTAGATTGTAAGAAAAATTAACAAATTTAATCAACTACATTAAATTATCAATGTTATAACTCAATTGTAGCATTTAATAAAATTAATTTTGTTTATACTACTTATCGGGTAACCCGACCCGAACGCCCACCCCTAGGTAGAATCAGATTACAAAACTTCCCAGGTCCTGTTACTGTCAAAACTGGGACTGCAATGGCCCAATTGGCTCATTAAACCCGTTGTTGGCTCATTACCTGTTCACGTGAATGAAATCAACAATACTAAGATTTAAATCTCTACATAAAAATTAATTATAAAAAAATAAATAAATGTATAAATTCTAAAATTAATATACAATACCTTTTTGTACGTTGCTTTTAAATAAAAAATTGAATACTATAGGGTTTGTGATAGAAGAAAAATTATAATAAGATTTTTCGTGTTAATTTTAATTGGAATTGAAAAGAGAAGTAAAATCTAATAGAATTTTTAATATTTTAATTTAAAGAGAAGAAGGAGAGAGGAGAGAGAAAGAGACAGAATTTAATTATTATGTTAAATGAGACTGAGTAAAAATAAATTACCAAAAATAAAATAAAATAGAGAAAATTAAAATTTTTATTATATAACTTATATAAAAGTCAATTTTTTATTTTGGGGGAGGTGGGGGCGAAATTTTGAAATTCTAATAAATATATTTCTAATCTGATTATTTGTTAAGTGAGGCTCCAAAAGTTCAAAATCTGACAGAACTTTATGAGCACCTGCACATACCATTATGTTTGTCTGGCAGAACATCGTGTGCGGGTTTGCACAAAAACTTGTGAACGCTCATAAGGTCGGTTTTGTGGCAATTGCAGAACCTTCTGCACACCTCTTCTTAGTTTATACTACAGGATTTTTAATATTTGGTATCACGAGAGAAACCTATTTTTGAAGGTTCAATTGAAAAGGTTTTGATATTGTATCTCTCGTTTTGTAAATCTTTCTTATAATAATAGATTTCTCCTTTTTGCTCGCAGATGTAGCCCGACTCGGATGAACTACGTAAAATGCGTTAATATCTTGTTCTTCTACATATCTTGTTTTCATTTTTTATGACTTCTAGATTTTGTGCCCAAATTCGTAACATAATCGCTTTAAGATCTTGTTTATCTATTTATCTGGTCACATATTCAGACAAAAGAAATCAAGAGTATGAAACAGCTTCTCAGGGCCAATACAACAGCCAACAGACATGAGCAATAAAAGCTCTGCAAATTTTTCACAATTTTTCTATGAGTGGAGAGCACTTAATTGAGAGGTGGCAGACGTTAAAAGTCAAATGGTACGGATTACGGAACATTAATAAATATTGTCGTTGGGCGAAGAAATAACATTATTTCAACCTAGAATGCACACACGAAGGCCTTGTCATATCATCTTTAAAAAACAAGAAGAGTAAATGAATAAATGTCTCGTCAAGCAACCTAAATTAGAGCTAAAATTACATACGTTACAATTGAGGACAGATCAGTTAAGGCAGGATAGTCGTAACATTCTTTTCTTAATCGATTAGCACAACATATCCGAATTACACTCAATAATACATTGCACATAAAAATCTCTCTCAGAACAATTATCAAACACTTTACATGCATACGACAATGCGCACCGCTTAAACTTACATTCACCGCTGCCTTCAGCCAGGCCACACATCAAAATTCAATATTTCCAGCATCGGAAGCCTTCGGGTACCCATGATAATCCAATTTCACATTCAAACTCGCACAAATTGCCCTAAACTTAAGCCTCAAAGAATCCATCATATCAGAGACGGACTCATTTTCCGGCTCGGCAATCGAGTACTTTTGAAGCAATTCATCCATCTGCTTGATTGTTTTCTGGATTCGGGCAGATATACAGTTCGGGTCAACCCGGATTGCGGAGTTCCAAACATCGACGCAGCCTCTGTAAAAGCCCAATTCCTCGCCCACCTCGAAGCCGATTTTCAGACCCACTTGCTGGCCCTCTTGTTTCCCTGAGATTAACCCGTCGGCGTGGCCCTCATCGTAGCCTTCTTTGTAGTGGGTTCCCTCTAAATTAAGCGACGATTCGAAGATGTCTTCAATGGAATCCATGCAAAAAGATGCTCTAGGGTTCCAGTTCACAAACTTACCGAATCCAGCCAGCTCCAAGCTCGATTACACGTTTTCCTTTCAGTTTAGATGAAGAAAATCTTCCCTTTCTACAGTTTTTTTCCTTCATAATCAACCCAAGAAAGTTAAATGCAGCTGATTAATAAAAAAAAAATTATTAGACCCGGACCTGACCCGGGCCTGGTCCAGACCCGGTGGGTCTGTGGAATTGGGTAAAATTCAGACCCGGAATTTTCGGGTCGGGTCGGGTCTGGGCCAGACCCTTTTTTTTTTTTTTTAACCAACTAGAATGAGAGCTAACATGTAAATTAGAGAATGTGTGTGTATGTGTGTGTGTGTGTGATAAAAATAAGTTTCCCCAATCAAATCAGACAAACCAAATTATACAAAATCAATTACAAGAAAATCCTTTCTTGATTACTTCTATTGTGATCAAGAATCGAATTCATACATGGCCAAATTCTTAATTAACCATTCACTCCATGAAAACGACCAAAGAAGATATCAACTAGCTTCTACTGTAATCAAGCATCCAATTTGTACACACACACACACACACAAAATGGGATCAAACAACTACAAACCTCAAGTTGATTATGGGAAATACAAAGAACCACCAAAGCATGACTCTTGTTAACATATTCCCCATTTTTTTTTTCTAGGAAATTCAAAAATAGATTCTTGATTTGCAACGTCAACTTGAGAGAGATAAAGAACAACTTAGGTGGCATTATTGCCCATTGCACATAAATGAAACTCGTCAATTAATTAAGTTAGATCATAGATGCTACCCATCTTAATATCTCGACCTACTGAATAGTTAATGGTTGGAAGATAGATTAGTTGCATATCACTTTTGATTGGACCATAGACTTGTGCTTATAGCTTTTTTGTTTTTACAATATTTTTTCAAATGGTATAAATCTAAAAATAATATTCTATTAGTTCTGGTCCTTCTGGAAGAACAAAAAAAAAATTCTTAGAAAATTAAAATCAAACAGAGTCCATTGACATCTATTCGATATCCATTATCAACTAAGCGAATTAGTTAATGAGAACAACATATTTATTAAATTTCATGAAAAAAGTAAATAATAAAATGCACTACTACAAAACTATAATATGTTATAAATTTGTTTTAAAAAAGCACAACTTCACATTACGAGTTGCCACCAAACTGTCTTTGCCCCTAAAATCTTGATCCGGCCGCAACTGATTGATGAAGTATTTCATAATACTGACAGAAGTATCACTATTTTTCTTTAAAAAAAAAAACAAGGAAGAAGTGTTTGCATAAAAGAATAAAGTAAGAAAATATGAAATCACATAAGCTACTTAAATACAGTTTTTTTATTTTTTATGGCACACTGACATTAGATATTAAAGGATAATTAAAAAATTAAAACAGATTTGTGCGTTTATAACACCTACACACACATGACAAAATAGAGTTGGGTATCTTTGCGCGGAAGGATTAAAAAAAAAACGCCGACACAAAATACAAATGGTAAATAATAAATAAATAAAGAACATACGCAAAAGTGAGGACAAAATAATTCAAACAAAACCCACCAAAAATACAGAAAATAACATCAATTCAAACAAAACCCACCATAAATACAACTCAATTTTACTGTATTAAGCTTCAAAAAAAGCACCATTTTTCTAGAATATAATATAAAAAAAAACCTGATTGGGGGGGGGGGGGGGGGGGGGGGGGGGATTGGGTGGCGGCGCGGCGGGGTTGGGCGGATGCTCTGCGGGGTTGGGCAGAAGGGTGGCGCGGCGGGGCAAAGACTGAGAGACCAACGGGAGAGAGAGCGTGTTGTCTAGAGAGAGAGAGAGAGAACAGAGTTTGAGAGTGAAAGAGGTTTCAGATTTTCAGCCTTTCAGCGTTCTAATTTGGGTAGGGATTGGGTTATAGGTTACCGGGTACTAATCGGGTAAATATCCGGATCAAGCCCGATTAAAATTTATTATTGGGTTTGGGTCGGGTTTGGGCCTGGGTAAAATTAATTGGGTTTGGGCCTGGGTGGGTAATTACCCACCCAGGCCCAAACCCAATTAATACCCAAAAACAAAGTATTAGACCCGGGCCCGACCCGGACTCGGTGGGTCAATGTGATTGGGTAAGTTTCAGACCCGAATTTTTCCATAGCTCAAAAAATATTAAAAAAGAAAATTGCACATTCCAAATCAATCAACAAATTCCTCTAGCCCGTCTTTCGCAATAGCCCAAAAATCACTTTTGATTCGACACTCTTCCCTACATTTTAAACAAAAACAAACAAAGTAAATCAAGAATAATTTGTATGCACATTATGTCTATACAAATGCATAAAAAAATTTAAAGAGGATGAAAAAGTACCTATTCATGTTACACTCTTAACACGCTTTCCACTTGGATTTCAGATGATGTGGCACCTTTTTCTTGAGGTGATGAAAAATAACGAAGATGAAAAATTATGTTGATGTAATTGTAATTTCAAACAAATAACAACAAAGATAATTATACTTACCTTTTTCTGGAGGAAGTTCAATCCAATCATCGGCTATTATCAATGCTTCTACTGCATCTGGAAGTAAACAAGTGCGTGACTCATCGATGACACGTCCTCCCACACTAAATGCTGCCTCTGACGCAACAGTAGTAGCCGGAACTGCTAATATATCTCGTGCTATCCTTGCTAAAATAGGTAGCATAGGGCTATTTGAAATTTGAATATTCTACTAATTAATTAACAAGTCCATCACGATGGCAAGAAAGAAGAATACAAATAAAGATAAGTTATTTAAATTTTTATATGCACGATGGAACACCAGTTCCCATGGATTCTAAGTAACTCACTCAGGTACGTAAATACCTAAGTAACATCATTATCTGCTAATAGTAACAAGTTAAAATTAACACAGAGATCTAAAAAATAATAACCAGAGTCACTGGAGACAGAACCATTGGAGATTCTAACCAAAGTCAAGGAAAAGCACACACACAAGCCACATATATGTCCAACACGAAAGCAAATCAGCAGCAAGAAATAATGCTAAAATGGCTTAGAGTCAAAGAAATATGAGCTGTTACGAAGCAAAAACAGTATATATCCCTATATAGCTACAAATGCTGCTTCAAGGCAATCCCTATATAGCTAAAAATGCTGCTTCAAGGCAATATACAACTCACCCACACAGAACAATTATCAATGTCCAACTAATACACACACATCAAGCTTGAAAGCCAAGCAAAAGAAATCAAACATCAGAAATAACTGTACATGCCATTTGAAGCATAGGTGAGATGAAATGGAAGCAAAAACCCGCCATCCGAAATAACTGTAAATGATCATGCTACGAACTTATCCGAGCATCCGAAATTTAACTTTATTATTGCAAAATTTTCAGCCCTGGGAACAGTACTGATTCAAGTTTCCCATGAATCAAGAGTGGAAAATTAGGTTCGCAAATACAACATCAATCACATAACCGAAAATCAATGAACTATACCTTCTTCAAATAAATCGAAGTTGAAAACTAACGAAAAATGAAAACCTCAACTTAGAACATGTATATTTCCTCAACGAATTACGATTAAATAGCGGCGCAAATCAAGATGCCATCGATTAACAAAAAGTACTGCAATTACCAAAATCAATATACAAACGTGACTTTGTCTTCTACAGTTGAAAAAACAATATCAGAACAAGGAAATTACCAAAATCAGTATTGCAATTATGCCTCAGATAGCAATATACAAATTGAAAAATTAATCGAACAAGCGTGAAAAATTGAAGCTACGGAGTAAGAACAGTTAATGGAACAAGCTCAATACACAGAACAACAAATAGAAAGCGATTTCAATTACCCGCCATTGAAGCTCCTTCGAGATTCTCAGAAGCAAAACACAACAAAATTATAACAATAGCTAGAAATGAGTCCGAACAACAAAATAACCCCCATAGAAACACAAAACCGGAAAAAATGAAAATGCATTTAATTCAAACAAAACCCACCAAAAATACAACTCAAAAACTGTATTAAGCTTCAAAAAAAGCACCATATTTCAAGAATATAAAAAACTACCTGACGGCGCGACGGGATTGGGCGGCGGCACGGCGGGGTTGGGCGGCGGCTCTGCGGGGTTGGGTCGAAAGGTGCCGCAGCGAGGAAAAGACTTAGAGACCAGCGGGAGAGAAAGCGTGTTGTCTAGAGAGAGAGAGAGAGAGAGCGAGACAGAGTTTGAGCATTCTGATTTGGGTAGGGATTGGGTTACCGGGTACTAATCGGGTAAACACCCGGACCGAGGCCCGATTAGAATTTTTTATTGGGTTTGGGTCAGGTTTGGGCCTGGGTAAAAATAATCGGGTTTGGGCCTGGGTTTTTTTTTCGTTTTTGGGCTTGGGTGGGTATTTACCCACCCATTGACAGGCCTACCTATGGGTATGGATTGGGTTATGGGTTACCGGGTACTAACCGGGTAAATACCCGGACCCAGGCCCGATTAAAATTTTTTATTGGGTTTGGGTCGGATTTGGGCCTAGGTTTTTTTTTTTATTTTTTGGGCCTAGGTGGGTAATTACCCACCCATTGATAGGCCTAATTGGCGCATTCAGGGCTGCTCTTTGAGTGGGTTGTTTTGTTTTCCATTTGGGCCATAGTTTCTTGATATTGTAAAAGGTAGTATTAACAATTGAGTGTTCTTATTAGTGCAAGAATTTATATATTTATCTAAATATTGTAATTTCACGAGGAACTAAAGTAATGAACAGTATATATATACATGCCCAGGGCTTGTGGTGGTTGTAGGTGGTGGGCGAGCCAACGCAGCAGCGTTCATGAAAGCCTTCAATAATCAGTAATCGCTCTTGTGAATGTGGGTGCACATGCCTAGGGCCACAAAATGACTACTTAATTGGATCAAAATTATCAGAAATTATAGGATATGTAATTAGGTAAGTAATCAACGTGTTGGGTTACCTAATTAGGTGCTGGTCGGGTTTTTTTCGGGTTCGGGTTAATCGGTCGGGTACCCGAAATTCGGGTTCCCAAACTTCCTACCCGAACCAAAAAAATAAATAGAATTTGTTAGGAATTGCAAGGCATGCTATGTGTGACAAAAAGAGAAAAAGAAAAGAAAAAGAGAATTAACTATTTTCCACTAGTAATTAAGGTGTGTGTGTGTGTATAATGTAGTGAAGTGTCAACAGCAGCCCGACCCCAATATTTATTGCAACTCTTTTATTTCTCCATAAATCACTTTATTTCTTCACCTCTGTCACTCACAGATCTGTAGTCACATATCCTTTTTTTTTTCTTTCCCTCAAATTCTCGTGGCCACATTCACTCTTCTAGACTCAATTTCTTCTAGCATATAAAAGTTTTGCAAGAAACTCTTAGCATTTCAGAGCATCCAATGCTTCAATAATGCGACTGCAAATGCAGTACACTGATTTATCACTCTAACGGCAGAGTAATCATGCAAAACAATCATGGCCAGATTCAAATCACAAAGAATTAAGAGGGATGGCTGCTCTAGGATTCAAAGCACAAGCCCAATGCAGCAAAAATCAAATTTTTTACCACAAAAATCAAATCTTTTACCCCCAATTTTCAATAATAAAGAACCACAAACAAAACCCATAAAAACCCAAAAGGCAAATCAAGAAACTATGCACCACAAAAGATTGAAGATGGCGATGGGGGTAGTTTCGGAATCAACTTACCAGCTGCAAAACAAGAAGTGAAAGAAAGCTGCTGTGTTTATTCTCTAAGCTGCAACAGCGGCGGTAGTGGAGGACGGGTCGCGGTGGACAGCGGTGGTGGGCAGACCGGAGGACGGGTCACAGTGGTGGTGGTGGGACTGGAGGATGGGTCGCGGTGGTAGTTGTTGGGAGAGAATGAAGCCTGGACGGCTGGAGCTATTGGGATTCAAAATTAGGAATGAGGGCTTTAGCAGACCTGTTGAGTCGGGTACCCAAAAATAAATTCGGGTTTTAATACTACACCCAAAATCCGACCCGAAAAGGTCTATTTCGGTCGGATACCCGACCCGATGTTGAAATTTTAAAAATAATCCGACCCGATCGGGTCAGGTCGGGTTTCGGGTAACCCGACCCGAACGCCCACCCCTAGGTAGAATCAGATTACAAAACTTCCCAGGTCCTGTTACTATCAAAACTGGGACTGCAATGGCCCAATTGGCTCATTAAACCCGTTGTTGGCTCATTACCTGTTCACGTAAATGAAATTACTAAGATTTAAATCTCTACATAAAAATTAATTATAAAAAAATAAATAAATGTATAAATTCTAAAATTAATATACAATACCTTTTTGTACGTTACTTTTAAATAAAAAATTGAATACTATAGAGGTTTGTGATAGAAGAAAAATTATAATAAGATTTTTGGTGTTAATTTTAATTGAAAAGAGAAGTAAAATCTAATAGAATTTTTAATATTTTAATTTAAAGAGAAGAAGGAGAGAGGAAAGAGAAAGAGAGAGAATTTAATTATTATGTTAAATGAGACCGAGTAAAAATAAATTACCAAAAATAAAATAAAATAGAGAAAATTAAAGTTCTGATTATCTGTTAAGTGAGGCTCCAAAAGTTCAAAATCTGACAGAACTTTATGAGCACCTGCACATATCATTATGTTTGTCTGGCAGAACATCGTGTGCGGGTTTGCACAAAAACTTGTGAACGCTCATAAGGTCGGTTTTGTGGCAATTGCAGAACCTTCTGCACACCTCTTCTTAGTTTATACTACAGGATTTTTAATATTTGGTATCACGAGAGAAACCTATTTTTGAAGGTTCAATTGAAAAGGTTTTGATCTTGTATCTCTCGTTTTGTAAATCTTTCTTATTATAATGGATTTCTCCTTTTTGCTCGCAGATGTAGCCCGACTCGGGTGAACTACGTAAAATGCGTTAATATCTTGTTCTTCTACATATCTTGTTTTCATTTTTTATGACTTCTAGATTTTGTGCCCAAATTCGTAACATAATCGCTTTAAGATCTTGTTTATCTATTTATCTGGTCACATATTCAGACAAAAGAAATCAAGAGTATGAAACAGCTTCTCAAGGCCAATACAACAGCCAACAGACATGAGCAATAAAAGCTCTGCAAATTTTTCACAATTTTTCTATGAGTGGAGAGCCCTTAATTGAGAGGTGGCAGACGTTAAAAGTCAAATGGTACGGATTACGGAACATTAATAAATATTGTCGCTGGGCGAAGAAATAACATTATTTCAACCTAGAATGCACACACGAAGGCCTGGTCATATCATCTTTAAAAAACAAGAAGAGTAAATGAATAAATGTCTCTTCAAGCAACCTAAATTATAGCAAAAATTACATACATTACAATTGAGGACAGATCAGTTAAGGCAAGATAGTCGTAACATTCTTTTCTTAATCGATTAGCACAACATATCCGAATTACACTCAATAATACATTGCACATAAAAATCTCTCTCAGAACAATTATCAAACACTTTACATGCATACGACAATGCGCACCGCTTAAACTTACATTCACCGCTGCCTTCAGCCAGGCCACACATCAAAATTCAATATTTCCAGCATCGGAAGCCTTCGGGTACCCATGATAATCCAATTTCACATTCAAACTCGCACAAATTGCCCTAAACTTAAGCCTCAAAGAATCCATCATATCAGAGACGGACTCATTTTCCGGCTCGGCAATCGAGTACTTTTGAAGCAATTCATCCATCTGCTTGATTGTTTTCTGGATTCGGGCAGATATACAGTTCGGGTCAACCCGGATTGCGGAGTTCCAAACATCGACGCAGCCTCTGTAAAAGCCCAATTCCTCGCCCACCTCGAAGGCCGATTTTCAGACCCACTTGCTGGCCCTCTTGTTTCCCTGAGATTAACCCGTCGGCGTGGCCCTCATCGTAGCCTTCTTTGTAGTGGGTTCCCTCTAAATTAAGCGACGATTCGAAGATGTCTTCAATGGAATCCATGCAAAAAGATGCTCTAGGGTTCCAGTTCACAAACTTACCGAATCCAGCCAGCTCCAAGCTCGATTACACGTTTTCCTTTCAGTTTAGATGAAGAAAATCTTCCCTTTCTACAATTTTTTTCCTTCATAATCAACCCAAGAAAGTTAAATGCAGCTGATTAATAAAAAAAAAGGCCCGTTATATTGTATAAAGAAAGATAAATGCACTGGTTAGCAATTATAGGATGAAAAATGAGAATAAAAAAGATACATAAGTTTCTGAAGTTCAAATAGTCTGTAGTTCTCCAATTCTAAGACTTTAGTTGTGGACCGATTGATTGAACAAAACATCTCTCTGCACTCTAGATATTCTACACAAAATTCAACAATAGTCTTTTGAAATTGGTTCATATCAGTGTATAGAGAAACTAGTATGATGAATTGATAATCGTAACTAGATATGAGCTCGACCTTCATCTCATTATTTAGCTCAATAAGACTTATATATAAAGCATCATGAAAATTTCAAGACAAGAAGCAAATTGAAAAATGCACGAGAAAAATTTTACCAGAAATTTGACAAACACCATGGATGCATCCCAAACTGTGGTCCCTAAGTGCTTAGAATTGGGATCCTGCCATAATCACAGAGCACTTGTTACTTGACAATGAGGCTAAAAGAAAGACTAAAAATCTTTTCTTTTTACTTTTTAGGATAAAAAAAAGTGAAACGATGAGCAGAACAAATGCTAAGAAATATTACACAGCAGTTGGCACAACATGTGGTCAAATACCGTTTGTGCCATTTAGTCTAATGGACATATACCTCGCCTTTATAAGCATGGGGAGTATCGCCAAGGATTCGAATCCTGGCAGTGTGTGCATGTGTGGGTGGTGTGCGTGTGTATTATTAGGGAAAAAAGGTAGTCAAATAATGAATAAGAACTATTACGACACTAGACGAACTAGGTGATTCCGAATGTCATGGAGTGCAACGATTTACTTATTTCAATCAAAGAAACCGAGACAAGGTTCCCGAAAACATTGATAACCGTGATACCTCATACCTGTGAAAACTAAAGCTGATGGCCAAGAGCTTCAAACATAACTGCTGATGTGTTGGGAGAATTTAACCTGAGATATGAAAATCAAGCATGAACATGATACAATCTTAACATAGAACTAACTTTGATATTAACTTATAGAGAATTTCTTAGAAATATAGTAGTACAATTCGCCCAACCCTGAAAGAATCTATATACATATAACTTTTGAAATTCAAACTTTTGATCTCCAAAATGATAAAAAAAAAAAAAATGGTTCTTATATTTCGTAAAATTTCAATCCCACCTCCCAAATTTCTGTAAAATTACGATTCATCATGTCACTCTAATACAAGCGTTAATAAACAGAGAATTAACTCAGAGATGCGGTAAAAGTAAAATACCTATCAGCCTCCATTTGAAAAGCTTACTTTGTGGGAATTTTCAAAATCTTCACTGCCATACAGAATAGAAGAGGGGTATTAAAAGGAAATAGTAGTAATGGATACTTGTTCTTCTTCAACGAAAAAAAAAATCTCAAAGACAAAGTAAACCATTAAATTATTAGTTCAACTAAAAATGTGGGACTTCGTAATTTATGGCATCCAATACGAACACGAAACAGAACAAAGAATGAAAAAAAATAAAAAACCCGGAAAGAAAATGAAAACATGTAGGCGGATTCCCTTTCTGGGTTCCCAAAAAAAGCTCACATCAAGAACAAGAATTGAAGAGAGATACATAAAACAGGCTGTTTGAAACTAGAGGAGGGAATTTCAGTTTCCAGAAAAAGAAATATTCCAATCTTTTCTCCGGAAAAGGAAAAAAGGTTGCAGCTTTGTTCATTTTGGCTAACCTCGGATCGAAAATTCAGTGTCTGCAAACATTCAAGCAGTTCGACTTGCAAATGAAAGAGTAATTTTAATGTCCCGTTTGGGTTTGAGCAACCAGCGTGTTTGTGCAAGTGCGATTATATCTTGGCCCATCATTAACAATCCCACATTGTAGGCCTGTGACACATTGGGCTCATTAATAATCCAACCCGGCGGGCATCACATTTTCTGATAAAAGTATTTGACACTAACCACAACCATTTTTTACATAAACCATTCTGCTAACATTTGACTAACGAAACTATTTTTTGTACTTATTATAATAAAGAAAAATAACATTTGAAAGTTTTATGTATTGATAAATTCATATTGCTGAGATGACAAAGAAAATAATTTTGTAGATCAATTGCGCTTATCATATGATACGTCGCTCTTTTTAAAATATACACTAATCATATGATAAATATCATACACTTACTATTTATCATGTGGCTAGCACTCAATACTAATTCATGACTTTGAATATGAAACATAGATACACACATAATTAATTTAAAGAAAAATTTTAGCTCAGATCCGACTCGATCAAATTGTTAAATAACCTGACGAGTAATTTACACTTGCAGTGCGTGGTTTGGAGATAATTCATCCACTTCTAATCGCCTTTCGATAAAAAGAGGGAATCATACTATAGAGCTGCAGAGTGGCCTTAAACCGTTTCCCCCCTGTATGTCCACTTCTTCCAAAATACTTAAAAAAGTACCACTCTACTAAATAATCACTTCTTCTTCATATTTTTTCTCTCATAATCACTCTCCTCAAAATCTTAAACTCAAACTCAAAAGAAATGCCTAATTCCTTGCTTCTCTTCTCCATCCTTTATTTCTTCACATCCATCTTCATCTCTTCCAGTTTGTTTTCTTTTCCCCTTCTAATTTTTTAGATGAATTTTTTTTGGTCCCTTCGAGTTTATCCATTCTGCTATCAATTTTGCATTAGCAACCCTGCAAAGCATCACATAATCCCTAATTCAAGCTTCATTAACTACCTTCTTCTCAAGAAAAAGACCCCTTTTTCTTTCAAAAAAATGCATTAAATCGTTCAAATTCAATCGTCCAAAATAAATTAACTCAAGCAAATAACAAATCAGCAAATGCAAAACAAAGAGAACAATAAACAGTAAGAGTGTAGCTCTCTTTCAGACCCTCTCGCTCCATTGCAAATCATTGTCATCAATCCATATAGGGGCAAATTTTAAAGGATCACGATAAAAATCTGAATAAAAATCTAGAATAAACCTCTTTTGTTCAATTCAGATTTCCTTCTCCCATTTTCTTAAACAAATCATCCATCAATTATTTTGATGAATTATGAGAACCAATATGCATAGAATCATAACTACAGATAAATTTAGGAAATTGATACATAAACAAAGGAGACAAAGTAAGGAAAGAGGATGAGACATACCAGAAAACTATTTGGATGTGTCGTCTTGCTTGTTCGAGGAGGCGGAGCGAAGGACATAAGAAAAGTTCAAACTCTGCACCCTCTGTTCAGGCTAGGCCGGAGCGGGGGTAGAGCCTCGGGAGTGGCGGCGGAGCGGCACCAAAAAAGATGGAAGAGAGGTGGAGGTCTGAGAACGGCGGGGGAAGACGGCAGAGCGGTGGACTCTTGGCTGAACCCTGAGTGCGAGAATTAGTTTGGATCCGTTTTGTTTGAAGCGGGTTTTAAAATCTTAACTGGGTCTGGGTCTTGCATTTCTCATTTTGAAATCGAATTTCTCATTGCAAATTATATATTACGTATATATTTATATAATCTCTGTTTATATTATATATAAATATTACGTAAATATATATGGCACTGTTATATATCAAAATAGTTTTATTATATTAATAAATAATTTATGCTTTCAATATATAATAAATGAAATATGCATTTGAAGTGTGTACCTTTTTTTAAATGATAAAATAAGCATACACAAATTCATGAATATTTAAAGGACATACTTGATATTGTATTCGAAGTATAAAATGCTAAATCTCTTAAATTGATGGACCTCATATTTTGAGCATTTGATAAGTGTATTTATTTTTGAAATAAATATTTTCTTAATTAAAATTCACGAATCTCACCTTATAAGTGAGATTGTTGTAGACCATATTATAAAATTTGAAATTCTGACCGAATTTCAAGCCACATGGCTCATATGGCTCATAAGAAATTAAATGCCAAAATCAAACATATTTATGAAGCAATCTCATGGTGTAAAATGCTATATAAGATGTAATCAAACATGTCCAAAAACTTTTATCATATTATTACTTATTTTTATAAAGAACGATCACATCATTTCTTATGGGTTCGTTTGGTTGAGCAGATTAGCCTAGATTTGTGCTTTTCATCGTGGATTGTGGATTGTTCGGTTGGAAAGATTATTGTAGATTAAAAACGGCTTATCTTGGCTGAGCCGCTACTATTCACAAGATATGGCAAGATTACAATCTTGGGGAGGGGGGTGAGATGAAGATTAGTGAGTTGGAGATTGTGTATGATAGACTTTTGCAATTATAATTATATCCCTAATTGTAGTTTGCCATTTACATTATTCCATGCTTAGGAATTTTCTTTTTTTTTTTAAAATTTTTTTAGTGGGGGTGGGGGGTGAAGTGAATGGATTTAGAGTGGGTTTAAAAAAATTGGAATTCAGGACGGTTTCGAAATAATTATAAATGAATTGTAAATGGGTTAACTGAAAATATTTTGACTAGCGTTATAAATGGGTTGGTATGAGTTTTAGTGGATGCAATACTAGGCAAAATGTGTATTTTATTTAGGGATAAATTGTACTTCACCCTCTACAATTTTAAATTTTGCCACTGAACCCCTTAAAATTTAAGTAAAGCACTTTGATCCCTTAATTGCTTTAATCAGAACATTTTGCATCTCTATTAACTTGATGGTGAATAAAAAAATGATAACCAATTTGCACAATATTGTTTGTATTGCACTAATGATTAGGAAGATTTACTAAGCTTGATTTTAAAATTATAAGCTTTTAATATTAATTAAAAAACATAGGGTTGTACTAGTCAGGCAAACCACACAGGAGTCGGATGCATTTTACTACCCTTATTCAATATTTAGGAATTTCTTTTTTCATTTTTTGATGGGGTGAAGGCGTGGGGGTAAGGGGGTTAATAGATTTATGGTGACACATTTGGTTGCTTGTTGTAGTGGTGGCAAATGGCTCTAAACTCCCTAAAAATAAAGAAAATAGTACTTTTGCCCTTTTAATTACTTTAACTAGGGCAATTCACCTCTCGATCAACTTTATGGTAATTTTCTTTTTTGTAATTGCAACCATATCCCTAATTGTAGTTTGTGCATTTACAATTTTATCATTCGAAAAATAAAAAACTATAGATCTAGTGTGAAATCCTAATTTGGTAGTTCCATGACCTTGCAAAAACGAACCTTACTTGTGCAAAAAAGCACAGAGGAATTCTCATCCTTCGATCAGAATTGGGTAAGCGTCATTTAGGGCTATAAATGGGTAATCCAAAATATGTTTACCGTTCACATCCGTATCCGTTTATAGGGTATTTTATCCAAATTCATATAAAGCGGATATCATCCGTATCCAATTAAAGTTTCTGAATAATAAATGGATATGTATATGGTTATTGTATATCCATTCCATTTAATATCCGCTCCGAATGTGTATTCGATGGATATATTCGTTTAATCATATCCGTTATCCGTATCCAATAAATAACATTAAAATTATTATTATTATTATTATTATTGTATATTCTGATGTCTTCTTATAAATAAAATAGATATAAAAAAATATAATTGATTCATATTTTCATAATTTACAACGAAATAAAAATATAAATGAATATATTAATTTTACTTATAATAATGAGCATTTATTATACTTATATATATATACAAAAATTTCAATTAGATAAGTTATATAAATTTTATTTGATTTTTTTGTTTATATAAACACATTCAGATATTTGGATAAGCGAATTCGAATATTCAATCGGATTTTTGGATAATTGTAAGCGGAAATGGATATTCGGATATCCATAATTTTGTTAGATATTCAGAAATACTAAACGAATTTAGATATATCCGAATTCGCAAAATATCCATCGGATTCGGATATGAAATTTTGAATATCCATCGAATTCGGACACGGATATCGAAAAATTTAATCGGATAGGGATTCAGGATACTACATATCCATTTCGTTCAATATCCGTTTACACTCCCAGCATTGGTTAAGCCTTATTACAGATTTTTTGCGTCTTCTTGTTTTGGATATAACGTCTTCACTTTGTCAATATCACTTTCATATACATACAGATGAGTATAAATATAAAATCCAAATGCGGGAGCAGGAGACTACACAAAAAAACCTCTCCAAATTTCCTTTCTAGATCCTCTGATTCAAGGACCACGACTCTAACCAATGAGGGATCTATTATCATTGGGAGCCGCTGCACAGTGCAATTTGAAGTCTTGCTTGATAAACACGGTGGCTTTGTAAGAAGGTCTTTATTATTGCAATTGATTTCTAAAGACCCATTTATAATTCAATTCGTGAGAAGAAGGGCAATTTAGTAATTCAAGTGCTTGTCTTATGATTATGGATTTGATCTTGTAAACCACACATGATACTCCTTTATCTCATAGGGAAATGAATCTCAACAATTTAGCTAATTCAACCAACTAAACAAGTGCCTTAAATTATGGGTAATCTCCACTTATCTCTAATACGAAGACTAGCCCCATTTAGTTAATCTAGACAACCAAACGAACCCTATATATATATATATATATGTTTTAAACATTTTTTAAATTATAAAGAAGATATAACAATTCAAACACAGTCGTGCTCAGAACAGGAGGGCAAGCAAATACGGTTCAAATAAATTAAATTATTCGATACTTGGTTTAAGATCGATTATGAAAAATTTATTTGAGTTTAATTTGTTAAACATAACAAATCAAACTTGACCATATCTTTTTGTTCGATAAAATTTAAAACTCGGCTCAAACTCGACTTCATTAATTAAAATATGGTAATATATGTATAAAAACATCAAATACTCGAACTCGACTCGATTTTTACTTGATTAAAGCTTGCTTGAGCTAGGTCATTTAATAATCAAATCAAATTCGAACAAAAATTACACGCCCGATAATAATTCAAACCAAGTTTGAATAATACTTTATTTGACTCAATTCGATTACTTTATACTCCTACATGCAAGCAAAGTCTCTGATATTCTCAAAGAGTGAATGGGGCGAATCTCAAAATTTGACAAAACCCTATCAAATCATTCCATTGTCATCTCTATCATATAAATTTATTTTGTTTATTTAGTGTAAATTCCACTCATGCACCATGCACCAATGTAAATTTTAATATTTCAATATATTTACAAAAATATATAACAACTGAAAATATTTCTTATTTACGTATGTAAATGTTGATGCATAAATTAAACCTACAGATGCATGAAAGAATTTTTCGATTACCAATTCACGGATGGCTCAGCATAATATCACAGAGCACCAGTGCACATTTGCAAGTTTTAGTATAGCCGTCAATTGCAATCCAGAATAACCACAAACATAACCATCTCTCAAATGTCAAGCTTTTGAGTGGTAACACTTAGAACTGAGTCTCAATAATTCAGAAAAAGTTCTTATTACTATAACTCCAAGAGAAGCAACAGCTCAAGAGGAACCATATGGACAATCCAATACAACAGCAGCACTACTATATACTACCATATTTAGATAGTAATCGTGTATGAAAAATTACCTGAGGTTTTAGTAACAACAAATATAAATCATAATTTCGATCAGACCTTTTCGATAAGTTCTCTTCTAAGTATTTTCCCCGATGCTGATTTCGGGACTGTGTTTATGAACGTAACTCTCCTCAATCTCTTAAACGGCGCAACCTGAAATACAAAATTCATCAAATTTTATGTGCTTGTACAAACGTAGAACGAAATTATGTGGTCACTTTTCTATAATAATACCTGATCTGCAATGAACTTCTTGACATCTTATTCGGAAAGTGAGCTCTTAAGGGCGTGGACAACATAACCAATCGGGACCTCACCAGCTTCGGCATCAGGAAACCTAAAACGAGATATGAAAATTAATGCTTCTAATTAGTAAGGCGAACAAATATCCGTCAGAATTTTGAACTCTCATGGCAGAAATTTGTGCGGGTAGCTTACGGGATGACAACAACATCTGATATCTCAGGATGAGACACGAGTAACCCTTCAAGCTCTGCAGGAGCAACCTAGCAAGAAAAGAAAGTAAAATATTATCAAAAATACCAAGAAAATCAATGTACTTTCAAAGTATAAATTGCTAACAAAGTCTCAGTACAATAAGTTATACCGTCAGCTAAAAAGTCCCTACAACATGAAAGAAAGCCACCCAAGAAGAAAATCGAAGTGAAGATGTGTTATCATATAGGCATTTCTTAATTGGTAGGACTCTTGTAGAGAAGCCAACAATCTCATGCATCAGTCATGGAGAGTAACTACCTGAAAGCCTTTGTATTTTGATGAGTTCCTTAATACGGTCAACAACATATAGTTGGCCATCATCATCAAAGTATCCAAGATCTGCAGTGTGAACCCATCCCTGTGTATCTATTGTGAGCCTGGTGGCCTGTGGATTGTTGAAATAACCTGAAGATGAAATGGGAATAAAAAAAGAATAAGAATTGATCTGCCTTCGTGGATACAATGCATAGCACTGCAAATGCTCCCTCACATAAATGAGGATAATACAAGGAAAACCTTAGTGGAACTAATAAAATATGTTCATTCTTTGCTTATTCAACGCGTAATATTGAATTAATAACTCAAGGTTGCCCAATCACCATGAGACACACACACACGCACCCCACAAAAGATAGTTGGAAAATGCACATCCAGAGAAAATGAAAATGACAGGCCTTAAAAAATTATCAACTTCATGGATACATCTATCGAGAAACTTTCAAACAAAGCAGTGCAAGCATAGAATGGCTTTTCAAAATGGATGGCATATTTCATATGGAATAGCATGGCATCTTTAGCAATTTTAGTAATTCACCTAATACTCTTGAACTGCCTCTCGAAAGCAAGAGACTGACATGTGAAAAAATAAAATATAGTCATTCTTCATATCACATATCGGAGATAAAATATAGTAACTCTTTCACTGAAAATGAAGCTAGCAGTAATGTTTTCTCATATGTTTCCATAGCACCTACCTAAATTTGCAAATAAAATTAAATCTTGTTCATAAGGGTGCAAAATGATAAAATATCATATGAGAACATTTACTATCTAATATAAATGGATCCACCATCTAAGTTTGCCATCTATTAACTACTCATCTGCTAGACATAGAGGAGCTAAACATGGCATGCCTTGATGAAATAAAGAATGCATTAGGACGGTAACATGTATATCTACATGTATATCTAAAGTAAAATTAGACAAAAGGGTACCTTGCATCATATTGGGTCCTCGCACCCATATTTCCCCCAACTCGCCAGGAGGAAGGGGCTTCAAATTTTCAACACTAACTATTTGACACTCCACTCCTGGAACAAGTGTTCCAGCATAACCAGAATGACGGGGGCCCACATACGGATTCTCAACACAGATAATTCCACAGGTTTCAGTCATTCCATAACCCTGAAATCAGAGGATCTTTAGGGTCAAACAGAAGATCCCGTAAGGTTTCCCAAAATTCAGGATACTTAAGCTAACGACAAGTTCTTTATTTTCTTGTAATAAAAACGAGTTAGGCTGGAAAAAAAAGACATGGATTTCTATTATCCTTAACTACTTCTATGTTAGATTTACTTTAAACATAAGACCTATATATTCTGTATTCAATTCGAAAATCAAACTTCAAATTTGGCTTTTTGTACATTTCAAAGTAAAATATTTCATTGCTTAAAACAATCAAAAGGTTTGCTAGAATAGAGTTCTAGCAATTTCATTTTTTTGAAAAACAGAACATTTTCCATAGCTGTTATTTGTGAAATTTCAAGTAACCAACGTCCGTTGGATTTCTATTAGTATTTACCAGAGATCTGTTCCGTAGGTTCTGGATTATTTTTTTGGAGTGAAAATCACATATGTATGATGCAATACTATTTTGCCTTCGTTTGTAATGTAGATATTATCTTGATTCAAGCCATCACATGTGAGACCGTGATCATATAGGTTAGATAGTTTTCATAGTATACCTCTGTAATAAAAAAAAGAAAACAAAAAAAGGTTGGATATTTATTGTAACACAAGTCAGTAATAAAAAAAAATAGGGGGGAAAAGTTATGGGAATGCCACAATGTTTCTTTCGTTGCACTCGTCAACCTATAAGAATGGGGTCCTTCATGCAACCACCAGTTTCGAGGCATATTCTTAGTTGGAACGTATATCTTGAGGAACAATCTTCCCGTTAATCTTCATCATGAAACCATCATCAACACAGTCACAAAGAAACACATGCCTTATGTGGCTGTGAAAAGTTAATAGCTTCTTAATGTTGTCCGTTGGATTACCGAGGGAATATTGCCTCGGTTTTCCCTCTCTAAAACTATTAAAGAGATTACGAATGGAAAAATCCCTCGTAAATCCCTTGGTAATTTTCTAAGGGATATTTTCCCTTGCATATCCGTAGGTTAAAAATGGGGCTTTTTCCCCCGCCATTTTCGTGGAAAATTTTTCTGCGGATGACCGACAGATTGCTATTGAAATTTCAAGTAACCAACATCCGTTGGATTTCTGTTACGAAGAATGGGGTCCTTCATGCAACCACCAGTTTCGAGGCATATTCTTAATTGGAACGTATATCTTGAGGAACAAGCTTCCCTTTGATCTTCATGATGAAACCATCATGAACACAGTTACGAAGAAACACATGCCTTATGTGGCTGTGAAAAGTTAATAGCTTCTTAATGTTGTCCGTAGGATTACCGACTGAATGTTCCCTCGATTTTCCCTCTCTAAGACTATTAAAGAGATTACCAATGGAAAAATTCTTCGAAAATCCCTTTGTAAATTTTCGAGGGATATTTTCCCTAGCATATCCGTAGGTTAAAAATGGGGCTATTTCCCCCGCCATTTTCGTGGCAAATTTTCCTATGGATTATCAACAGATTACTAATGGAAATTCAAGTAACCAACGTCCGTAGAATTTCAGTTGGTATGTGTAAGAGATCTGTTCTGTAGGTTTTCGACTGTTTTTTTGTGGTGACAATCACATATGTAAGATGCAATGCTACTTTGCCCTCGTTTGTAATATAGAAATTATCGTGATTCAAGACACCACATGTGATACCGTGATCATATAGGTTGGATAGTTGTCGTAGTACAACTCTGTAATAAAAAAAAGGAAACAAAAAAAGGTTGGATATTTTGTTTTAAAACAAGTCTGTAATAGAAAAAGGGGAAAAAAAAGTAATGGGAATGCCACAATGTTTCTCTCGTTGCACTCGTCAACCAAAAAAAATTAGGTCCTTTATGCAACCACCACCTTCGAGGCATATTCTTTGTTGGAACGTATATCTTTAGGAAACAAGCTTCCCGTTGATCTTCATCATGAAACCATCATCAACACAGTTACGAAGAAAAACACATGCCTTATGTGGCTCTGAAAAGTCAATAGCTTCTTAATGTTGTCCGTTGGATTACCGAGGGAATATTCCCTCGGTTTTCCTTCTCTAAGACTATTAAAGAGATTACCAATGGAAAAATCCCTCGGAAATCCCTTTGTAATTTTTTGAGGGTTATTTTTCCTTACATATCCGTAGGTTAAAACTGGGGCTATTTCCCCCGCCATTTTCATAGAAAATTTTACTGCGGATTACCAACAGATTGCTAATGGAATTTCAAGTAACCAACGTCCGTAGGATTTCCGTTGGTATTTACAAGAGATCTGTTCCGTAGGTTTTGGACTGTTTTTTTGTAGTGACAATCACATATATATGATGCAATACTACTTAGCCCTTGTTTGTAATTTAGATATTATCTTGATTCAAGCCACCATATGTCACATTGTGATCATATAGGTTGGATAGTTGTCGTAGTATACCTCTGTAATAAAAAAAAAAGAAACAAAAAAATGTTGGATATTTCTTGTAACACAGGTCTGTAATAAACAAAAAGGGCGAAAAATGTTATGGGAATGCCACAATGTTTCTCTCATTGCACTCGTTAACCTATAAAAATTGGGTCCTTCATGTAACCACCAGCTTCGAGGCATATTCATAGTTGGAACGTATATCTTGAGGAACAAGTTTCCCGTTGATCTTCATCATGAAACCATCATCAACGCAATAATGAAGATAAAAACAAATGCTTTACGTGGCTGTGAAAAGTTAATAGTTTCTTCATGTTGTCCGTAGGATTACCGAGGGAATATTCCCTCGGTTTTCCCTCTATAAGACTATTAAAGAGATTACCAATAGAAAAATACCTCGGAAATCCCTTGATAATTTTCTGAGGGATATTTTCCCTTACATATCCGTAGGTTAAAAATGGGGTTATTTCCCCCGCCATTTTCGTGGAAAATTTTCCTGCGGATTACCAACAGATTGTTAATGGAATTTCAAGTAACCAACGTCCGTAGAATTTTCGTTGGTATTTGCAAGAGATCTGTTCCGTAGGTTTTCGACTGTTTTTTTGTGGTGACAATCACATATGTATGATGCAATGCTACTTTGCCCTCGTTTGTAATATAGATATTATTTTAATTCAAGCCACCACATATGACACCGTGATCATATAGGTTGGATAGTTGTCATAGTATATCTCTGTAATAAAACAAAGGAAAAAGATTGGATATTTCTTGTAACACAAGTCTGTAATAAGAAAAAAGGGGAAAAAAAAGTTATGGGAATGCCACAATGTTTCTCTCGTTGCACTCGTCAACCAAAAAAAATTGGGTCCTTCATGCAACCACCAGTTTTCAGGCATATTCTTTGTTGGAACGTATATCTTGTGAAACAAGCTTCCCGTTGATCTTCATCATTAAACCATCATCAACACAATTACGAAGAAAAACACATGCCTTATGTGGCTGTGAAAAGTTAATAGCTTCTTAATGTTGTCTGTAGGATTGCCGAGGGAATATTCCCTCGGTTTTCCCTCTCTAAGACTATTAAATAGATTACCAATGGAAAAATGTCTCGGAAAATCCCTTGGTAATTTCCTGAGGGATATTTTCCCTATCATATCCGTAGGTTAAAAATTGTGCTAATTTCCCCGTCATTTTCGTGTCAAATTTTCCTACGGATTACCAACAGATTACTAATGGAATTTCATGTAACCAACGTCCGTAGGATTTCCGTTGGTGTTTGCAAGAGATCTTTTCTGTAGGTTTTCGACTATTTTTTTGTAGTGACAATCACATATGTGTGATGCAATACTACTTTGGCCTCGATTGTAATGTAGATTTTATCTTGATTCAAGCCCCCACATGTGGCACGGTGATCGTATAGTTTGGATAGTTTTCGTAGTATATCTCTGTAATAAAAAAAAGAAAACAAAAAAAGATTCGATATTTCTTGTAACACAAGTCTGTAATAAAAAAAATGGAAAAAAAAAGTTATGGGAATGCCACAATGTTTCTCTCGCTGCACTCGTCAACCTATAAAAATTGGGTCCTTCATGAAACCACCAGCTTCGAGGTATATCATTAGTTGGAATGTATATCTTGAGGAACAAGCTTACCGTTGATCTTCATCATGAAACCATCATCAACACAGTAACGAAGAAACATATACCTTATGTGGCTATGAAAAGTTAATAGTTTCTTAATGTTGTCCATAGGATTACCGAGGGAATATTCCCTCGGTTTCCCTCTCTAAGACTATTAAAGAGATTACTAATGGAAAATCCCTCAGAAATCCCTTGGTAATTTTCTGAGGGATATTTTCCCTCAATATCCGTAGGTTAAAAATGGGGCTATTTCTCCTGCCATTTTCGTGAAAAATTTTCCTACGGATTACCAACAGATTGCTAATGGAATTTCAAGTAACCAACGTCCGTAGGATTTTCGTTGGTATTTGCAAGAGATCTGTTGCGTAGGTTTTCGACTATTTTTTTATGGTGACAATCACATATGTATGATGCAATACTACTTTGCTCTCGTTTGTAATTTTGATATTATCTTGATTCAAGCCACCACATGTGAGACCGTGATCATATAGGTTGGATAGTTGTCGTAGTATACCTCTGTAATAAAAAAAGGAAACAAAAAATGCTTTGATATTTCTTGTAACACAAGTCTGTAATAAAAAAAAAAGGGGAAAAAAAGTTATGGGAATGTCACAATGTTTATCTCGTTGCACTCGTCAACCTATAAAAATTGGCTCATTCATGCAACCACCAGCTTTCGAGGCATATTCTTAGTTGGAACGTATATCTTGTGTAACAAGCTTCCCGTTGATATTCATCATGAAACCATCATCAACACAGTTATAAAGAAACACATGCCTTATGTGGCTGTGAAAAGTTAATAGCTTCTTAATGTTGTCCGTAGGATTACCAAGGGAATATTCTCTCGGTTTTCCCTCTCTAAGACTATTAAAGAGATTATCAATGGAAAAATCCCTTGGAAATCCCTTGGTAATTTTTTGAGGGATATTTTCCCTAGCATATCCGTAGGTTAAAAATGGGGCTATTTAACCTGCCATTTTCGTGGAAAATTTTCCTACGGATTACCAATAGATTACTAATGGAATTTCAAGTAACCAACGTCCGTAGGATTTCCGTTGGTACTTGCAAGAGATCTGTTCTGTAGGTTTTCGACTGTTTTTTTGTAGTGGCAATCACATATGTATGATGCAATATTACTTTGCCCTCGTTTGTAATGTAGATATTATCTTGATTCAAGCCACCACATGTGGCACCGTGATCATGTAGGTTGGATAGTTGTCGTAGTATACCTCTGTAATAAAAAAAAAGGAAACAAAAAAAGGTTGGATATTTCTTGTAACACAAGTCTGTAATAAAAAAAAAGGGGAAAAAAGTTATGAAAATGCCACAATGTTTCTCTCATTGCACTCGTCAACCTATAGAAATTGGGTCTTTTATGCAACCACCAACTTCGAGGCATATTCTTAGTTGGAATGTATATCTTGAGGAACAAGCTTCCCGTTGATCTTCATCATGGAACCATCATCAACACAGGTACGAAGAAATGCATGACTTATGTGGCTGTGAAAAGTTAATAACTTCTTAATGTTGTCCATATTAGATAATTTCAACAATGACTGAAAATCATTTTTTTCATCAGACACCTCCTTCTCGACTTTCTTGTCTCCCATAGTAGAGCTCGACTTCTTATGGTCATGGACAGGCTCAGAACCTTGTAGATGTTAGAAAAGTCAAATGAATCACAACAAAAAGAAAAACACTTTTGGATAAGATGACTCTCACTAAAAGCATCAATAACAACCGGACGCAGCAACACCTCATTTGGTGTGCTTCAAGAATTGCTTGTTTCTTGATTAACATATTCCCTATCAGTTACAATTGCTTTACAATCTTATAAAATATTTTTTTTGAACATAATCCTCTGATAATGCACAAATACCATATTAACCAGGACAAGAAGAAATCAGAGCTAAGTGCCAATCAAAATCTTGGATTGACCTTCATAAGTTCTAATTGAGAAAAATCTCACTTATTCTTCCAAAAAAAGGGCATTAGGTCTCTTAATATGGTATTGCCATTTGATGCTTATTATTAAGCACGCAAGTCATGTACCACATTAATTCTTTGCTAAAAAGGTTGTGCACTTACTTTTGCAAGTAGTAGCAAGAGGGTATGGGGACAAAAAAGCTACCTCTTCCCCGCCCCCAACACCACAAACCCCAAAACCATTATAACTGTTGTTCTATCGAGCAGCACGTCAAAATGCTATAGGTTCTTCACAGAGTGCTCGACCTAATGCACAATCTGATAAAGATTGTCTTTTACCTATTATCCCTTTTCGCCCTTTTCACGTGTTTGCTTTTTGCCCTGTGGCCACGTTGCAGAAAGTTTTCCTGCACACAATTATAACCAGATAAACAAAATTTTACCATGATATATGATATAAGTAACTCAAATTATGTACAGAAAGCAAGAACTGATAATAGATTTTATTAACACTAGTAATTTTTTATTGATTATCATTGCATCGTATTTACATCAGAATATGGTAAATGTAATGGTTGAAAGCAGCATGGCCTCATAACAATGTTATCGATCATTGTTTGTCAAATATGATAGCTTTCGTATTCCAGTCTCACAGCCTCTTATTTTTTATTGATAACATTCAACCAATTGCAATAGAAATTAAAATCTTGATAAAAACAAACACAGGAAAAAGATGTAGGATCATGTTCTTGAGTGATCATCAACACATTAATTATGACAAATACTTAGCATTTGTCTTTTTGAATTGTGTCAGCATGCGAATGCACTGTAACAAAGACACAGTATCTTAACATAATCCAAAGGACTTGTATCCACAGGTTTAAGCCCGACAAATATGAATTAATTATTGAAGAATCCTATTACGTTATGTGATCAAAGGAGATGTATCAACGAATTTGAGTGTCATCTATTCATTTACATATCAATTAATGTCACATTAAGGTCTTAAATTTCTCAAGTGCAATTGAGCTCAAGTTTGAATGTGCTGGCAATAAGCTCAGAAATTTCCTAAATCTTATATAGGGTCATTTACAACCTTATTGTGAAAAGTTGTACCATGAGAACAAAAATAAGAACAAGTTGAATAAATTAAGAAAAGTAAGAACAAAATAAGAAATGAAGATAATAAGCATACCTACAAATGCAATATTTTTCACAAGTCCCCTCTCAGCTTCTTGAGGTTATCCAATACCAACAATTAGAGGAAATTTTGATGATTCCCTGTAATTAAAAATAAATTAATTAAGTAATAATAATAATAATAATAATAATTTTCCAAGATTTTCCCATCTTGTTGTCCCCAACCACGGAGCCGAAGATTTTGGATGACCTTTTCTTGTACAAAATATTTCACCTAAAGGAAAATGTTTAATCTTTCTGTGCTAAAAGTCAAACTCTTCATGGGATGGGAAGAAAAAAACACAAAAACAGGGAAACTTTGTCATCTGCCTTTCTGTCTTTGAAACTAGAAGTATCAATCATATTCAACATACAACACAAGTAACTGCTGATTGAGATAATAATTCACGTCCATGGGCTCTAATTATCATATGACAAGAATCAATGGGGAAAATTTATGGTAATGCATAACAAAGCAACTAAACGGCCGCATTATGTTAAACGGCCGTTGGTTTTGTAATGGTACGACCGTTGTGGTCAATCAAATCATGTAACTTAAATGACCGTGTTAGTCATTTAAGCGATTTTCCTAAAAAGAAAAGTCGCTTTAGTGATCGAGGTAGTCTCTTAAAATATAATGAACATAAAACACCTTTTCATCTAAAGATGAATTTATGTCTATATTTTCTAAAAGATAGTTAATAAATACATTGGAGAAATATCTAATTGACTCAATTGACTTGGGAAAAATATATAATTGACTTGATTGAATTGGAAAAAATATTTAATTGACTCAATTAAATTAAGAAAAATACCTAATTAACTCAATTAAATTGGAAAAAATATCTAATTGACTCAATTGACCTGAGGAAAATGCCCAATTGACTTGATTGAATTGATAGAAATGTCCAATTGACTAAATTGAATTGGGAGAAATATTCAGTTGACTCAATATAATTTGGGAAAATGTTTAATTAACTCAATTGAATTGAGTAAAATTTCCAATCAACCTAATTAAATTAGGGCAAGTGCCCAATTAATCGATTGCATTTGGTGGTAATGTTAATTTCATCAACTAAGACAGGAAAAATGTCTAATTTTATCAATAGAAAATAGCTACTTACAAGCACATTTTCAAATGAATGACTTCAATATGACTACTACTAAACTAGTGGAAGGTTGAATCAAGTGATGTTGCACTAAATGTGTGAAATTTGCGTCCAGGGACATGATTTGTTATTTGGAATGACCAATTGATTTTTTGAGGAGTTTCAAATTAAAGGTTTATTAAAATCAAAATGAGACAAAAATGAGAAGTTCTCTTCAAAGGACAAGCTGATCTATTAAACAATGTACAACAACTTAAATGGAACGCTTAAGTGACGAGCTTGTCTCTTAAGAGATAGGGTAGTGTGATGATTGTTGGTGCGCAGACGACTAGGTCATGTCCTCATGGAATCCATTTTTGAAAATAAGAGGATTGTTTCAATAGACAGGGTGGTCCCTAAAGAGATCCATGTGAGCAACGACCATCCTTTTGTGGACAGCCCGACGATAGGCTGTGATATAATTAACATGAGATAACACTATGTGGTTCAAGTGGGTGGATTGGGCTAATGTCCAATTTGTTACTTGAAATGAAGAATTAGTATTTTGAGAAGGTTCGTACGTTTATTAAAACCAAAAGGAGACAAAAACAAAAGGATCTCTTCAAAAGATAGGTCGATCTCTTGAACAAGGAAAAAAACTTACTTAGGAATGCTTAAGAGCCAAGCCTGTCCCTTGAGAGATAGGGCAGCGCGACAATCTTGTATTAAAACAAAAAGGCGATGAAAATGAAAGAATCTCCTCACGAGACAAGGCGGTCGCTGAAGAGATTTGTGTTAGAACCAACCGTCCTTCCACGAGTGACTTAAAAGATTGAACTTATTGCTAAAGAGATTATGCCCCCTTAATCTTAAGAGAACAAAAAAAAAAGGGTATCTATTAAGTGGTAGAGTAAACCGCTTAAGCGGTATGCTCCAAACAGTCATTGGTTGTTTAACAACCCGACCGTTACTTCATTTCACTTAAATGGTTGTGTCTGTCATCTAAATGATTGTGTTAAAACGAAGAGTGTCGCCTAAGCGGAAGAGTAAACTGCTTAAGTGTTGCTTTACTAATGACCATTTCTTGGGGAGCGACCTTGATGTTATGTGGAAGAAAACCATTTAATCAATTGTGAACAAATGAATAGCACGGCTTCAACGATTGGACTGATTGCTTAAGAGATTATGCACTCTTAATCTTAAAAGAACAAAAAGAAGGTTATCCTTTACCCGGTAGCATACAAACCGTTAATTTTTTAATGGCCCTACCATTACTTCTTTTCGCTTAAATGGTTGTGTCAGCTGCTAAAACGGTTATGTTATAAAGAAAAGTATAACTTTAGCGGTGGAGCTAGTCTTTTAAGCATCAAACTACCATTGACCGTTGTTTCTCTAAAGGTCTCGTTTCAACAACTGGTTTTGCAAGTTAAGTTATTTTCAATTTGGCTCCATGTGAAATTAGTTATTTGTAATTTTGCCCCTATTTATAACTTAAATTATTTACAATTTGATCCCGTTCAAATTCTTGCCTATTAACTACACTTAATTAGCCTCTCTCTCTCTCTATCCCCTTACCTATTGCCACTCCCACTGTAACAATGGGTGACAAGAAGAAAACCGGTGCTATGTTGGTTAAGCTTGTTTCTGCTGCTGGGACTGGATTCTTCTACATTGTGAAGAAGACCAAGAGGCTCCAGAGCAATAACGTGAAGCTCGAGTTTAGGAAGTACGATCCTCGTGTGAATCGCCATGTTTTATTCACTGAGGCTAAGATGAAGTGACTACAAGTCAAAATTGTGGCTGAAATATGTTACATTTTTCTTCATATTGATAATCGTATTAGTTTGCATTGCAAAGATTAGGGTTGTAAACGAAAAACCGAAAATTCGATTACCGTCCGCATCCGTATCCGTTTACGAGGTATATTATCTGCATCCGTTTAAAGTGGATATATCCGTATCCGATTACAGGTATCCGAGTAATAAACGGATACGGATATGGTAATTAGATATCCGCTCCGTTTAATATCCGCTCCGATTGTATATCCGTTGGATACATCCGTTTACTTATATCCGTTATCTGTATTCGATAAATTATATTAAATTATTATTATTAAAATACAACTCCATTAAAATTATTAACATTCAAACATTAAAAATTAGATAAAATATATATTATATTAAAAAAATTAAAGAAAATCTAACATTATATTAAAATTAGAGAAAATCCAACAACATATTCAAATAGTTGATTTCTTCTCTCTCTTTCTTTCTCTCTCTTTCTCTTTTTCCCAGATTTTTCTCTTCTTCTCTCTCTTTCTCTTTTTTCTAGATTTTTCTTCTCCCTCTCTCTCTCTCTCTCTCTCTCTCTCTCTCTTCTTCTTCTCTCTCTTTCTTTCTCTATCGGTCTCTTTTCCCCAAATTTTTCTTTTCTGTCACTCCCTCTCTTCTTCTCTCTCTTTCTTTCTCTCTCGTTCTCTTTTTTCCAGGTATTTCGTTTCTCTCTCTCTCAAGAATTCTCCTCTCTCTCTCTGTCTCTCTTGCTTTCTTCTCTCTCGATCTCTCATCTTCTTTTTTCATCTATGCGAGGCGGAGAGGCGACGGGCGGAGAGGAGAGGTGATGGGCGGATGAGGCCATTTTTTCTTTGTCCGCGTGTGTGTGTGAGTGAAAGAGAAGGTGATATATATACTGTATGTATGTATACATATATATTGTCTAAGGTTTGGCACTGTTTATCTTCTTCTTGATCTGCTTCTTCTTTGTTTGAAAAGTTGTGTGAATTTTTAGATATACATACGTATTTGACTTGGGTTTTGAATTTTTCATCTTCTTCTTCTTCTTTTTTTTTTTCTTTTATTTTTATCTTGTGCCCTTTTTAGTTAGATCTCTGATCTCATTTTCTTCACCTTCAATTCTTCATGGTAAAGTGTGGATGCCTTTCTGCTTGAAGTCAATGCTCCATTTGCATTTAACAAATCTTTCCCTTTTTGGGACTTTTTGGTTAATTTGAAAATTTTGAAAAAACCTTAATTGTTTCAGTTTGAGGTTTTGTTTACTGGGTCTAATCTTCTGGGTCTTTTCATTTTCTCTCGATCTTTTGTCTTTCTTTCTTTTTACTTTTTTTCTACTCTGTTGGAGAGAAGGGGTTAATTGGGTTTTATGTTCCAGGTGATTCTTGGAAGAAAGAGTTCTCTAAAGTTTGTATTTATAAGCTGTTTACACTTAAGCTTGTGATATTTAATGAATTTTGTGGTTTCTGTAGATCTGTGAAGAAGATATTGCGAATTTCGGATAAACGGATTCGGATATCTAAACAGATATTCGGATAATTGTTAGCGGATTCGGATATTCGGATATCCAAAAATTCATAATTATGTTATATTTTAAAAAATACTAAACGGATTCGGATATATCCGAATTCGCAAAATATCCATCGGATGCGGATTCGGATATAGGGTGCGAATATCGACGGATTCGGATACGGATACGGTAAAACTTAATCGGATACGGATACGGATATAGCATATCCGCTCCGTTTAGTATTCGTTTACAGCTCTAGCAAAGATTTTCAACTGGGCTAATAAGTTTTATGGCATTTGAGATTTAAATTCATTTGCTGTTCAACATGCTCGATGTATTGAATATTATATAAAATTCTTGGTGGAATTATGCATATTTGAGCATGGCCTTAAAAAAAAAAAAAAAAAAAAAAAAAAAGAAAACTACACTTAATTAACCTAATTTGTGCCGTGTTAGAAATTCTAAGCCAAAGACAAAGGAAAAATAAATTGAGGGATACTTTGTTAAATACCAAACCCACGAGGTAGTATTCGCTAAATCTTCTCATTGAATTATAAATAACTTCATTTGTAAGTAGGGTAAAATTGTAAATAACTAATTTAAATGAGGATTAAATTAAAAATAATTTAACTTGCAAGCCCAATCATTTAAGTTAGGCTGTTAGTGGTGTATTGCATAAGAGACCAACTCAACCACTAAAGTAATACCCTTCTTTTTAACATAATTGCTTAGGCAACTATTGCAACTATTTAAGAGAAATGAAGTAATGGTTGGATATCATCACAACCCTATCGCCATTAGTAAGGCAACACTTAAGTAATACTTTTTGTTTTAATATTATCGCTTAGGCAACTATTGCAACTGTTTAAGCGAAATGAAATAACGACTGGCCCTCACAAACCCTATGGCTGTTAGCAAGAGACCGCTTAAGCGGTTTACACTACAGTTTAAGAAATAATCTTCTTTGCTCTCATAAGATTCAGGGGGCGCACTATCTAAAATGGCTAGCTCAATCGTTTATGTTGTACTATTCATTTTGTTCACAATCGATTAATCGGTTTCCTTCTCCATAATGGCGAGGCCATTACAATAGCAACAACCATTAGTAGCGTCTTAAGAGATACCCATCTTTAGTTAATGAATTTATCAATTATCTATTAAAAAATATAAACATAAATCTATCTTTAGTTGAAAGAGTCTAAAGTTTACTTCGATTGTGAAAGTCAATAACTTAATCGTAAGTTCATAAGATGAAAAGATCTTTTATGTTCAATATGTTTATTTATATTTTTATTTGGGGATTGATTTCGGTACTCCAAAATTGTTATTGGTACTCCCATTTATTTATAGTCTCTATGAATTGACCAATATACCTTTTTAAAATTTAAATATTAATTTCATTTTATTTATTAGACAAAAACGCCTAATAGTCCATTCTTCACCTTCCTAATGAAAAGAAAATTATTTTTTAGCATTTTTGTTAGTTTTGGCGACAACACTCAAGAACTATTCTTCAACTATGTCTTTGGTGGACGATGACCCTAGCAAAATTCTTATTTTAGTATTGTTGTCTTTTATGCAGATATTTTACACGTATTTTACATTATATTAATTTTAGTTACTTGAAACTGAAGAACACAGGTACTTTAGAAGATTCTAATAATAATTTTTGAGTTGTAGAAGATAATAAAGCTTGTTAATACCAAGAGTATAGAGCAAAATTTAGAGTTTTATCATTCTTACAACCCATTTACAACTCATGTATTGATTTCTTTTCTATATTATTTATATTATTTCATTAAGATTTTTGCTCACACTATGAGTTTAGAAATTTGTTGTTAAATAAAAAAAAATTGTGGATTGATCAAATTGATAGTCTTTTCAAGAAATTTCAAAATAAATATGAAAAAATGTCGTTTGCTCATAAGGAAGGTACTTCAACGTAAATTTCTCAAATTGTAAATGCTTATGAGAGCCTAAAATTGATATCCATAGAGGAAAATTTTCCAATAAAATTTATTTTGTAATAAGTAAACAAGACACCAAAAAAAAGAAAAAAGATAAAACAAAAGATTAAAGAGTTATGTTAAAGTTATGATCTAATGTGTTTTTCATAATGGAAAGGTGTCGAAAAAATGGATTTGAGCCCCAACTCACCCTCAAAAGCTAGCTCATGAGGAGAGGATTGTCCAAATCATTATAAACTACAAAGCATGATTGTATTTTATCGACGTGGGATTTAAACCTCAAAATCTAGTTCATGAAAAAAAAATTATCTAAGCCATTATAAAGTACGTCAAATCATTGTATTTTATCGATGGGGGACATTTAAAAAGAAAAGGATATATATGTCATTCAAATTAATAAAAATAACGTTTCAAAGATGAATGAGCATTTTAGTCAAGTTTTCAATACAAAAAAAAATAAAGATGGGCCAATAATAATTTTGAAGCGCCAATAACAATTTCTTCTTTTTTTTTTTTAATATTTGAATTACAATTATCCACTTGTTGCTTATACAACAAAAATACGATTTACCCATTGGGTGGAAACTTTGAAAGATTAAACATAGTCAGACATGAGTTTTTTTTCCCCTTCCAAAGGAAATTTAAAAAGAAAAAAGAAAAAAAAATCCAGAATGGCGGGGGTTTTCTTTTAATCTTTCAACTCAAACAAAAAGATAGCACATAATTAGAGACCTAAAATAAAATAAATAAATAAATTCTACTAAACAATGAATAGGAAAATCGGAGCCTCAAGCTGGAAATTTCTGAGTTGAATTTCTCATGAAATAAAGGTTGCGGCACTAACAAAATTTGTAAGTTAGTAGATTTTGATGTACTAATCCAAAATTGCATTGGCAAGCCCTTAGTTCGGATCCTATGCTACAAAATGGCGTTATATTTTTTCATCAACTAATCAATACGCATGGTTGAGATAAAGAAAGAGAATATTTAAAAATTTTACCATAAGTTTTTCTCTTTTTTTATGCAATCGCTCACTAATACAAGTTGCATGTATTAATGAGTAGAAGAGAAGATGTAACACCATTTTATAATAAATCTGAACTAAGCTCTTGCCATAGAAAGGACATGAAACTATCGAAACCTAAGTCAATAATTAAAGGAGAAGCTTCCTGCAAAGATTTCCACTGCACAGCCAGTGACCAAATCGGGAACATTCTGCAAGAACAACAGTCTTCAATAAGAGAGAAAAATCCAAGAAATATAGTATAATAGATAGATGGCCATGCATAGAACAAAATTTATGACTCAATAATTAGAAGAGATTAATACATTTTTTGTCCTGTAAGTATGGGGTGATTGAGTTTTAGTTTTTTATATTTGACTTTTTCAATTTTAGTCCTCTATATTACAAAATTTTCAATTTTAGTCCGATTTTGGACTACAGTACATGCCGGAGCTTACGTGTCAGGTTAAATGGCCAGAATAAGCCATGTTGGCGTCATTTTGGCTGATGCGGCGATGATATAAGCGCCATGTTGTATTTTTATTTTAACACATGGATTTAAATAAAAATCAAAAAATCCACATATATACGCTTATTCCACACACACACACACACACACACACACACATACATATATATGTGTGTGTGTATTAATAAATTAATTAATTTTTTAATCAAAAATAAATAAATTAATTAAAAAATAAAAATAATATAAATTATAAATTATAAATTTGAAATTTAAATTTATTATTATTATATAAAATATTATATTTAATAAAATTACATATTGTAAAGTATAAATATTATAATTAAAAATTAAAATATAAAAATTTCATACACTTCTTCAAAAAAAAATTAATTATATATATCATATCTTAAAAAATTAATTAATTATATAATTAATAAAACTAAAACAATCAACAAAAAAAAAACCCTAACCTCTCATCTTCATCTTCATCGACCCAACCCCCACCCCAGCTCGACCCACCCAACCGCAGCTCACCCAGCCCCCCCCCCCCACACCACCTTCCCCCCAGCACTTGCCGCCCTTCCCCATTTCTCTCTCTCTCTCCATCTTTCTCTCTATGTGTGTGTATATATATCCCCTCCCCAATTTCCCCCTTCCCCATCAACACTCTCCCCCATCTCTCTATCTCTCTCTCTCTCTCTCTTCCTCTTCGTCTTTCTCTCTATGTCTATATATATATATACATGAATATATATATGTATGTGTATGTGTGTATATATATATGTATATGTATACGTATTTGTGCAAAATTAAATGCCCTGTTTTATATTTTTTTTTAATATAATGAGTTTATATTGCAAAACCCCTAAATTAATTTGACACATTAGGGCCAACATGGCTTATTCTGGCCATTGAACCTGACACGTCAGCTCCGACGTGCACTTCAGTCCAAAATTGGACTAAAATTGAAATTTTTATAACATAGAGGACTAAAATTGAAAAAGTCAAATATAAAGGATTAAAACTCAATTACCCCATAGTTACATATAGGATGAAAAACGTAATAATCCCTAACTAGAAGTTAACATTCAAATTCTAGAGTAAAGCATTATCCACTAAGAAACAAGGAAAGCTGCCAATGAGTTACTGTGTCTCACCGAGACATGTCCAACATGGAGATATTCGTGTGAATGGGTAGTATTGAATCGAAGTCGGGATCAAGGCAACATAAATTGAGAAATGAGACGATTATGTGGAACCATGGACTATGAGAGAAATTCATATTTGAGACAGATATTCACTATAAGAAAACGCTCAATTTTTGGCCGAATATTCTGCCGAAATTTTTCTGCAGATTTTTGGTGGAATTTCGACGAAAAATTAAAAAAAAAAAAATAATAATAGTTTTTAAACTTTTCGGCGGAAGTTTTCCGCCAAAAATTTAAAATAATTAAAAAATAATATTTTTCAATTTTTCGGCGGATTTTCGATGGAAACTCCCGCCGAAAAATTTTAAAAATAATAAATAAATAAATAATAATATTTTTTAAATAAAAAATAATTAAAAAATAATATTTTTGAATTTTTCGGTGAAAAATTCTGCAGACAAATTTTAAAAATAAAAAATAAATAAAAAATAATAATTTTCAAATAAAAAATAATAATTTTGAATTTTTCAGCAGATTTTCGGCGGAAAATTCCGCTGAAAAATTTAAAAAATAAAAAATAACATTTTTTAAATAAAAAAATAATTAAAAATTAATATTTTTTGAATTTTTTGGCCGATTTTCGACTGAAAATTCCGTCGAAAAATTAAAAAATAAAAAAATAATAATATTTTTAAATAAAAAATAATATATTTTGAATTTTTCGGCTGATTTTTGACGGAAAATTCCGCCGAAAAAATTTAAAAATAAAAAATAATATTTTTTAAATTAAAAATAATTATAATTTTATGTAATTTTAAAATATATTAAAATTTAAAATTTGATTTTTATTTGAATTATTATTACAAAATTATTATTATACAAGAGAGGACTAGCATCCATGAAGTATGAATACTAGCATCCATGAAGTATGAATACATGATATCGAAGGAAAAATTTTACAAAATTAATAAGCCTGTCATAGCTTATCAAGGATTTATATAATTAGTCTAGACCTGTCGTTGATATCCAGTCTTATAATCCAAAAACCCGAAAAAGCATTCCACACGACTTGAGCGGGTATGAAAGGATCATAGACCTAAATATCAAGACTGTATCTAACCATTACAACCTTAAAAACTAGCCTGGCTTAAAAATTTAAACCTTATATCATGTTTTAAAGGATGCAAGAAAATTATGGTCATACCATAATTATCTTTATATGTTAGTTAGACATTTATTAAACACACAAGCACACTTAGCCTGTCATTCTAGGCTTAGAATATAAACATAAAATTTAAAAATAAAAAGTAAAGAGGACTAACCACGAGGATTCTGAACTTGAAGGATTCACTTTAGTAATTTACAAGGAAATATATGGTACAAGGTAGGCTAGGAAACAAACGGATGCTATGCTAAAGAAAACTTATAAACTGATAGTTATCTAAGAAGCTGCGTGCCGGAGAATGAAAAGAAAGAACTCATTTATAGACAAACTAAAGTACGGAAATAAACTAAAATAAAAGAACCATTTCAGGTCCGGAGTGCGTGAATAGATGATACATCACTTCAGGAATCTCCGCACAGTAATTGTAATAATTCTTGCACAATAACCTTAATAGTATGCACCAATCATTCTGATAATTTCATCATGGGTGGCGTCATCAACATCTTTTGACGTCATGACTTACTTCATTCAACTGGTTTCTTGCCTTCAGATTTCTTCAATTGGGAAATTACTTCAGAAATTGAAAAATCTGCTTCATCAGCAAAGGGATCTTTTAGAAGATGTAGACATGGAAATATTATTCATTTCAACTCCAAAATTCTTTTTCATACCAAGTTTCATTGCTGCCACATAAGCTTCATAAATTTCTTTTTCTGTGAGCTTATCTTTTTTCATATGCAATTGTCTGGAAATATGGTGAAAGGGAGAGTGATCACCATAAGGAGCTTTTTCTTCCTGAATTCTTTTATAGTCTTCAATTTTTTCTTTGAACTAGTCCAAAGTTGGTTGTCCAAACAATTGATTAGTTTGAGGATTAATCTTCAACATTTTTCTCCAAAATGAGGTGAAAAATATTCTTTTCAAACATGGCAAATTCTACAAAGTATAGCCAATTTCTGGCTCCCAACGCCAAATCCATGGAATTGAAAATTCCAAAAAGAAATGGAATGAAGCAATTCCTTCAGTCCATGTACTGCTATTTACAGCTTCAACAATTTTGGGTGCAATATCTACCCATTGAGCATACCAATCTTTATAACTTTTTGGTAAAATTTTTATGGAGGGACCAAAAATTACCCACCATTGAAGGAACCAATTTGGAATAGAAGTGGTATGATATACTTCAGGACAAACTTTAAACCACCACGTGTGTTTCTTTTTATGGTTTTGATAAAAACATACTTTTGTAAAACTTTCAATATAATCTCAGTAATTAAACTTCATTTTGCTTTTATACTAAGGAACAAAAATTTCTTTGTCAACCAAAAGGTTAAGATCCCTTTCTTCCGGTGTTATAATTTTCTTAATAATCACCGTAGTATAACTGATATCTGTCATGGAAGCCTGGGAACCGTAAGGCTTAATTATCCATGATTTAGTTTGAATAAGAATGTTCTCATAAAAAATCCTTGATTTATAGGTACCTGAAGGGCTTGAAGCATTATCAAGATACCTTTTCATGATTTCCCATAGGTCTGTGAACATTCTCACATCTGAATTATTTAAGATACAAATAATTTCTTTGTGCGAATTCTACACATAAGGCAATGCTTCTTCCTGTTCGCTTTCTGCAGTTTTCTCTGCATATGAAGGTTGAGAACTGCCTTCTCCTTTTTCATTTAATTTTTTCTGTTTCAAAAATTCTTGAAACTCATTTATTAAGGATTCATCCATTTCTGATGATCCATAACCGGATATACCTGAAATATTCTCATGATATAACCTTTGGTTACCCATCTGATTAATCAGATATCTACCACGACCCCTTCCTCTATTCTGAGGAGGTCTTCCTCTTCCTCGTGGAATCATTATCCTGTAAACAGTTAAGCAATGCAAGATTCATTAATAATCTTATTAAGATGAGTTCTCCTGTCTTTCCAATAAGTAATATCCTCAATAACTTGATTGTAAGTCTCAATTCTCGTTGTAAATGAGATTCTAGTCTTTGAATTATTTTATCCATTCTTCTGGATTTTCGCACTAAAGCATTAATAGACCATAAAGTTTTTTGATTTATTGGTAAAGGTGGTTCTTGTATCATTCGATTGACTTCTCGAATATAAGCTTCAATAAGTCTTCTCCTAGCATTTTCAGCCATTAATCTGTAAATTCAAATAGTAAGTTTATGAATATCAGCATGAACTGTTCTTAAAAGTTGTTGGTAATATGAAATTAATTTATTAATTTCTTGAAGAACTTCTTCAGTATGAGATAAATTATCTCTTATCCATTTTAATCCCTTGATTTCTCTTCTAATTTTTGTTGAGATACCAACGAGAGTAGGAATAATAGGTTGTCGAGGAATTCTTCTTCCTTCTTGATTGTTCATCTGAAAAACAATTTTATTAAGCAATCATAGAATTAGTAACTTCTTCTGCAGACTTACACATATCATCAATCATAACAAACATATTGATGAGTGTAAGATATGTTTCAATAGGAAGTTCTTGAGGAGTGTCCAGAAATCTATCTTTATCTAGACAAAATCTTATTTCATCTCTTTGTCTGATAATTTGTCTTTGCCATAAAAGGTGATTTCTTAAGCCAGAATCTTGGATAGGTTTAAAAATCACATTTTCTGGATGATGGAAAAGTCTTTGATAGGATAGTTGATCAAAAAGATTAGGCACTAGAATAATTCTTCTAGGTTGAACATTAGTTGACTGCGACGAAGATGAAGAGGCCATTCTGCAAAACAAACTTTAATATATAATATTCTGGAGTTTCTTATGAACCCATTCATAAACATCAAGAAATAGACCATAATTATCTAAATATTCTGCATTTGTGATTTCTTCACCAGTGTCAAGATATTTCTGACTCAGTAAAACCTTCTTCATGTCTTTTATTGTCATGATGAGTTGTTTCTCCCATCTAACCATAATTTTGATAAGTGAATTGTGAGAAGTACGATAAGATATGAGATTATGATTTTCTATCGTTGTCTCATATATTCTTCTTTCCAAAGCACAGGTATCAAACAAGATTCTTCTGTGACTCATTTTCCTGCAAAGGTTTAGTCAATAAGCCTACTAATCGTAGTTCTGAATCTTTGTCTTATTTCTTTCCAGGTCTGAATCCTTTGTGAAATATAAAGATGGTTATAATAAAGAAGTTCAAAACCATCAAGCGTTTTATTGGTTTCAAGACATTGTTCCATGTCTTTAACCAATCTTTCAACGTGCTTGACTCTTTTTAAAAGTCTATTCAGTTGAGAACCATAAAGTAATGTTATTCTAGGCTGACCACGATACATGTGTTGGTAAAGCCTTCTATCAAAAAATTAATTTCTAATGTTCTTGGAAGTCTTCTGTAATAAGTCATTTTTCTTGTAAAAATTCTCTGGTTAAAAAATCAGGTAAACTATTTTCTTTACCTTTTTTGTAAAAGATTTCAAAATCAAATGGTACTAAATGGGCTTGCCATCTTGCAAACATTTGTTTTGACACATCATGTTTAAAACCTTTATTAAACATAAATTTAGCAGCTTGACAATCAATATAACTCAAAATTTTCTGATTATAAAGATCATCTTGAAATTTTAAAACACATTTAACAATGGCTAATATTCTTTAGCTATAGTAGCATAATTTCTTTGGCTATTATTCCATTTTTCCGAATAATATCTAACGAAATATTCAATTTTATCTATTGGAGATCTTTGTTTTAAAATTCCTCCATAGCCTATGTCACTAGCATCTGTTTCTATAATTTTATCCCATTTTGGATTAGCTAACATTAAGCAAGGTAAGTTACTAACCTTTTGTTTAATATTTTGGACTGCTTGAGTATGAGATTCACTCCAAGGTTCTGGTATCTTTTTTAATCTTTCATATAAAATAGCAGTATCTTGGGCTAAATTCTTATAATAAGGAGATATATAATTTAAACTTCCTAAGAATCTTTGTAACTGAGTTTTATCAGTTATAATATCAGAAAATTTAGATGTAAATTCAATACTCCTATTTATAGGAATAATTTGACCATTCTCAATATTATGTCCTAAGAATCTTATCTTAGTTTGAAAAAGTAACATTTTAGGTCTAGATATGACTAAACCATTTTGAATAATTATTCTTTTAAAAATGTCTAAATGTTTAAAATGATTTTCAATTGTTTTTGAAAATATCAATATATCATCTATATAAACAATTATAAATCCACTATAGGGTATGAAAATTTCATTCATTATATGTTGAAATTTAGAGGGTGCATTCTTTAATCCAAAAGGCATAACATTCCATTCATATTGCCCTATAGGAAAATTAAAGGCTGTTTTATATCTATCTTTTTCATGGATTTGAATTTGCCAATATCCTGATTTTAAATCAAATTTAGAAAAGATATTAGCTTGATATAAACGATCTAATAAATCTTTCTTATTAGGAATAGGATATCTAATCCATTTTAAAACTTTATTCAAGGGTTTGTAATTTATTACTAACCTAGGAACACCTCTTTCTTGTTCAGCATGTTTATTAACATAAAAACCTGTACATGACCAAGGTGATTTAGAATACCTGATAAGTTTTTTATCAAGTAAAGATGCAATTTCTTTCTTACATAATTCCAAATATTCTTGATTCATTTGACAAGGTCTAGCTTTTGTTGGAATATTTTTTTCATGAAAATTTTCTTCATAAGGTAATGACACTATATGTTTCTTTCTATCCCAAAATGCATTAGGATGGTCATTACAAATTTTTATAGTAAATTCATGCAAAATCATTTTGATTTTATCCTGTAATTTCGGATTTTCTAATTTATGATTTATATTTAAAACATTAATTTCTTCTTTGATAAAATTTATTTGATTATGTTTAGCTTTCATAAGATCTTTTAATTCATTTAAAACTCTATAAAAGGGTTCTGTAATAAAATGAAAAGTTATTTCATTTTCCTGAAATGTTCCAATAAAACCTTGTTCATTAACATTCTTTAAAGGTAATATTTTATTTAAAAATGGAGTACCAAGTATTATTTGGTTTGTAAGATCTTTAACAAGTAAAAAACTTGTAGGAATACAAATTTGTTCTTTGCATATAAAAGCTTTAGGTAATTTATAATTTATTTTCAATTTCTGACCATTAGCAGAAGTCAAAGTATGTGTAGTTTTATGAAAATACCTGGTAGGAATTATTCCTTCCTGTATACAATTTAAATTTGCACCACTATCTACAAGTGCAGTTAAATATTTCACAAAATAATCATCTATCAAAAGAGTTATTTTGATGAACCATTTTTGAGAGGTAATCATGTCAAGTGTAGAGAGAAAATTCTCTGTTTCTAAAAATTTAATATTTTCAAAATGAGACATGTCCATGATTTCTTTTCCTTTAGAATTCTTTATTTCAAGTTGAGAAATTCTTTCTTCAAAATTGTTTTTTTCATTTTTTAGATAAACAATTTCTTGTTTTAATTGTTCAATTTCTTGTTTTAAATCTGTAACAGTAGTAGGTAGTTCTACTTGTTGTCTTTGTCTTAAAAGTTTATTAACTTCAGACATAGTATAAGGTTGATTTATAACATTAGGTTTTTCATAAATTTTTTGACTAGTTTCAGCAATCACATTTTCTAAAATAAATTTCTTATGTCTGGATCTTTAGAATTTTTTAAAAGATCTATAATATGATTTGAACTTAACATATTAATTTCAAAATCTTGAAATTGAGAAAGTATTTGATAAAATTCATCATTATTATCTTGTTTTTCATAAGGTTGACCTTGACTACAAGGTTGACATTCATTTTCATCTTCTAAAAAATAATTTTCATTTTCTAAAATTTTAATTTGTTCTGAAGTATCAGAATCACTATAATTATTGTCACTAGATGAGCTAGATGAATTATCTTCTAATTCATTATCCGAATTTAACATTAATTTACATAGTGTTTCTTTCAAATCATTATCAATATTTAATTCATTGATTTTCTTTTTAACTTTACAATTCTTGTAATAATGACCAATTCTGCCACATTTATAACATGCATTAGCTTGTTTATATTTCTGCTTTTTATCTTTCCAAGCTTGTTTTGTTTCAGATTTTTTATAAAACCGTTTTTCTTTTTGTTTTTCAGGAAAAAGTTTCTTTTTCTTTTTAGGAATATAACCATTTTTAACTTTCTTATGATGAACAGGTTTTGGTAAAATAGGATTCATAGCAAATTGATCACAAAAATCACCTAATTGTCTTTTTTTCATTTAGGTGATGTTTCTTTATTTGTTGATTTAATTTAATTTCATTACACAAAGCTATTCCTTCATGTGTGCAAATACTTATTAGATTTCCATATGTATATTGATCGTAATTAATATTAACCTGACCATTTCTCTGTTTAGTTCTAATTCTTTCAGCAAATAGAGTAGGTAACCCATCAATAAATTTTGATTTCCAATGGGGTAAATTACTTTAAGGTAAATCAAAAACACGACTTAAAAATACATCTTTATACCAACGCCAAGAAGTAAGTGTTGGACATCTTAAATTCTGTAATAATGTTCTCACTTGGTCACTATTATCTGACTATTTCCCTGTAAAATGTTCTACAATATTTACCACTAATGTCTAAACTGCATTAGGGGCTTCTACATTATTTTCAATTTTGACAACATCTAAGATTTTTGTTCTAATACTTAGATCGAGATAATTATCCCACCAACCCTTAAGTTGTCCAGTAAAACCTACAACTATCATATTAGCAATTGATTTATCATCATTCTTATTATTCTTACAAATTGTACTATACATCAATATTCTGTGTAAAGTTTTATAAATTTGATTTTGAGTTAAACCATCTATATTCCATTCATAGATTTCTTTATAGCTGAAACTAGTATTATTAACAAATTCTTGTTCTTCATATAAAATATCTTGTGGTGTAGGTCTGGGATAATAAAACATTCTTTTATTAGGTTTATCTGCATATTTACTTGTATATTTGCCTTTATTTTTACCTAATCTGTTTATCTCTTCTGCAATTACTTGAGTTTTATCTTCATTCTGAAACATATCATTAGAAAATTTTAAAGTAGATATACGTAGAGAAGAAAATTGTTCTCTTATCTAATTGTTCAACAGATGCAGATGTACTAGGTTTATCTAATTGTTCTGAAAAAGGAAATTGTAATTTAGTTATTTTTTCTAAAATTGTAGAAATTTTTTCTTGAACAATAGTTAATTGTTCACCAAGAATTATTAAATATAAATTAGCAAAATTCTGCTGTTGTAAAATATCATTTATATTTTGTGAAGTTGCACAAATTGTGTGTGTGTCAATTTATTTTGCAAAAGCATTATAACTTCTAGTTTTCCTTCTTTATTTATTTCAAAAGTAGTTAATGGCGGGAAAACTTGTTTTAAAACTTTCCCCTTAGGAAGAATATATTCCCTTTCTAAAGTCATAAGTTGTTTTTCAACATAAATAGTTATATGGGCGAATTACGTTTACCTCCCCTGAGGTATGCTCTATTTACAAAAAATACGCTGACGTTTGGAAAATTACAATTACCCCCCTAAATTGAGGGGGTAATTACAATTTACACCTAAAAAAAATAAATTTCCAAAATTACCCCTAAATAATTTAAGCAAAAAAAAGTAAAATAAACACCCCAAAAATACCCTTTCTTTATTATTATTTTTTTCTTTTTTGTCACTTCTTTCTTTATTTTCTGTTTTCTTTTTCTTTTCATCATTCTGTTTCTTGTTTTTTTTCAAAACCCCAAAACTCCCTCCCACCAACCCCTCCCTCCCTCCCTCCCTCCCACCAACCCCTTCCCCTCTCCCTCCCTCTCCCCGCCCCCCCCACCACCACACTCCTTGTGTTGAAGGACAGGCGACAGCGATGGCGGCGGCCAACGGCGGACGGGCGAACAACAGACAGGTGGCGGAGGGCGGCGGAGGAAGGTGGTGAGCGGCGGGCCCCCTCTCTCTCTCCTCCCCCTCCTTTCAATCTCTCTCCCTCTCAATCTCTGCACTCTCCCCTCTCCCCTCTCAATCCTGCGGCGGCGGGCGGTGGAGAACGGTGGTGGGCAGCGGAGGACGGTGATGGGTGGCGGCGACGACCGCCCTCTCTCTCTCTCCACCCTTCTCCTTCTCGATCCCTTCCCCCTCTCCCTTCTAGATCTCATCTTTCTTCATATGGGGGGTGGCGGAGGGCGTTGGGTGGCGGAAATCGACGACGGGTGGCTGCGGCCCTCCCCTCTCTCTCTCTCCCCCCTTCTCCTTCTCGATTTCTTCCTCTTCTCCCTTCTCGATCTCATCTTTCTTCGTGTCGGGGGGGGGGGGGGGTAGCGGAGGACGGTGGTGGGCCGGCGGCGGAGGACGGTGGTGGGGTAGCGGCGACGACGGCGGAGTTGGACCCTGGAGAAGAAAAGAAAGAAACGAAAAGGAAAAAGGGAAAGAAAAGAAAAGGAAAAAGGGAGGAAAAAAAAAGAAAAAATACTAAGTATTTATAATTTTTTATATTTATAAAAATAAAATTTATAATATTATAAGATTTAATTTTTAAAAAAATATTTAAATATGTATAATAATTTTAAAATTAAATATATATAATATAACAAAAAATTCTCTCAAGGGCAAAATAGTCATTTCATTATGGTCAAACTTTATTCTTGCTTTCAGAAGGGTATTTTTGGCACTTCAATACTTTTTAGGTGTAAATTGTAATTACCCCCTCAATTCAGGGGGGTAATTGTAATTTTCCAAACGTCGGGGTATTTTTTAATAGGGCATACCTTAGGAGAGGTAAACGTAATTTGCCCATAGTTATATACCATAATATAAAAGGATAAATTTCATTTATTTCTGAACAATATTGATAGAATTCATTTGAATAAGATTCAATTCTTCTGAATCATAAGTCTTGAAAAACCATTTTCTGAAAATTTCCCATCTGGGTAGTTGAAATTCTTTTTGAACAATTTTTCTAGCCAGACTGCCTGGACTAAAATCAATTTTGGGTTTTATATCCATAAAACAATTTAAATCATAAAATCCATTTCGGATGCAATTCGATCTATATCGTATAGATCTAATTTCTCTGTTTCATTTTGATAAGCTTTAACAAAATTCTTGTTATGAATTTTTATATTATCAAAATGATCTTGTTTAATTTTAGATGTGGATGATCTTGATGGAATTTCTTCTTTTTCAGAATTTAATTCATGTATTCTAGATGTAGATGATCTAGATGGTGTTTCAACCACGTATGGTAAAGGGGAAATAAAAGAATATCTAGATTGACTAGATCCGGGTCTGTTCATTCTAGATTTATAACCTAATTGTTTAGGTGTCTGTAAATTATGTGAGAATTGAATAAAACCATCTCCATTAGCGTTTTGTTCAATTTCAGTAGGATTTGTTTCAATATTTTGAATCCTAGGTGTAGCTTGTTCCATTATCCAATTTTTAGGAAATTCAATTTCTTCCCATTTTATAGCTCTACGAGTCGTAATATTAGACTTATCAAAATTGGGTTCAATAACAATTGTTTCATTCAATAATTTTTCAGGATTTTTACAGTGAGGGTTCAAAGTATTTAAATGACTTCTATAACAAATACAAATCACTTCTGATCCTGGAGCATAATTATATCCATGTGTTTTAACATTTAATGTTAAAGCATCATATATATTATGATCTGTTATGATAATTGCAAATTTGGATAAACATTAAAATAAATTGGACCATGGGCTAAACTACTTTCAATTATTCCTATGAGTGATACAAAATTATTATTATTATTAAATACAAAATAATTTCGGCGGGAAAATCCGCTGAAAATTTAAAAAATTTCGGCGGAATATTCCACCGATAATTTATTTAATTAAAAAAAAAAATTGGCTGAAAATTGAAAAGCAACGAAGGTATATCCGGCGGGTTCGTTCTGCCGAAATTCTGCCAAATTAATTATTTCCCTCGAAAATCCGCCGAAAATACCGTTTTTCCTTGTAGTGATTCCAATTAACAGATTTCGTTTTCCAACAGCATATACACACTAATAGGCACTACAACAAATTACACTTTTGGTAAGGAATAATTTGATCACCAAAAGCTCAAAATTCGTTACCTAAGGTAATTTGTAACGAAACATTCGTTACAATTGTTTTGTTAGCTAAAGCCCGTCGCTAATTGTATTAGGTAACAAAAATTGTGACTTCGTTACCATTTCTTTGGTAACGAAGCAGTTTCGTTACCATTGGTCGCTTATAGTAACGAAATAATTGGTTATCAATAGTTTAATAATGATTGCGAAGAATACCATCGGAATGTTCGCCGAAGTTCAACCAGACCATCGCCGTTTCCCACATCGCCATCTCTGCCCGCCAGACTTGTCGCTGCCGCCCATGCCTTCATCGCCGCCCTTGCCACCACTGGAATAATATCCTTCAAAATGTGCTAATTTTTGTAACTAAGATGATTTGAACTCGTGACCTCACGGTTGATTGGCAAGCACTCGACCACCAAGCTATTGCATGAAATTGTAATATATTTTGATTTGTTTTATACTTATTATATATTTGTTTTATACTTTTAAATACGTCTGTTGATAGAATTTCAATCAATCTATATTGTTCATACATCTTTTAAAGTTGAATTTGTTTGTATTTTTGGATTTATTTTGATGTTGCATGAATTTCCGAGACATATTTGTTATAACGACATACATTGCATGCACATGTAATAGTTTAACATTCTTTTTTCAATTTTCTGAAAATTTCAAAATTCTTTTGTTTATGTTATGTTTTAAGCCTTTCATTTAATTATTTAATCAACTTCTATGTTTTTTTTAAGAAAATTTCAAATTTTCATATTATATTTCATATTTCTACTTATGGTTTCAATTAAAAAAAAATATTTTGTTGAAAATTTATTTTTTAACTAATCATAAGTCAAAAGTATATTATAAATGATTAAAAAGATAGTATAAATGATAAACAATGAGTGTGCTCGATCCGCTAATTATTATTATTACCAAATTTATTTAGTAAAACGATATGTGCAAATAGATTAAGATTTAGTCACATCTTTACTAAAATTTGATTTGGTATACTGGTTTTATAATTATATTGAGCTGTAAGGCCAAGGGTTCAAACATTTTTGGGTACAATTAAGTATTATTTGGCAAAATGATCTTATTATAGAACAAACATCAAATATTATGAACAACTCAGAAGTTTTTTCTTAAGATGCTTTGGTTTAAAAACTTGTACAAAAATTTTGGTTTCAAGCTATTATTTGTGACAAATATTTACTTTTTCATAAGATCTTTTTATCAAATTCAAACGGAAATACTATGGTAATCATATTTGTTAACGCTACAATTCTTTTTAAAAAATGAATTATAAACAATAAATATATAAATTCAAAAGTAAAAAATCAAATTCGTAACTAAGTTATTTGTTACAAAAAATTTTAATAGTAACAAATATTTTAGTGTTACCAAATGTTAAAAATTTGGTTACAAATACATGTTCGTAACTGTCACAAAAAATTAATAGTAACAAAAATTTAGTTCTTGTAATGAATTTTATCTTTCGTTACAATAGAAATATTTTTTCGTAACGAATAAATATTAAAAGCAACAAAATTTGTACTTCGTTACCAAAATGTTGATATATGGTAACCAATAAATACTTTGGCTACCATAAACTATTATTTGTTACTAAATTTGGTTTCGTTACAATAACTTTTGTTATCTAAAGTGCATTTTGTTGTAGTGAGGTATGCGCATATATATGTCTCAATATACATACATACCATGTCAGCGGAACTCCAAAAAACGACATGCAATTTCGGAAAACTTGTACTTTCCAATTTTTCAATCAAGAAATGCGCATATATGGTATATCAATGGTGGTGAACGTTTAATCTAAAACAGAAGAGGTTACTAAGTGGCAACATAATTCATAGTATTTGATGCATGTCATTGCTACGAGGCAGACACATATACATGTGTGGGTGTGCATGCGACTGATAGCAACAATATCAATGCAAATAGAGATGTATTTGGAAGAAAATTCAATAAAGAAAGCAGTTCTGTAAAAATATAACTTGGAGGCAAGATCAACCAAAAACTTACATATTTTATTGAAGGCCACAATGTCACAACTTCGGACATTTCATTTATAAGTTCAACAGTGAGATGCTCCTCAATGACTGTATCCACAGACACCAACTCATCAAGAATGGTCATCATCATTTGAAGCTTCTTCATACCATATCCAACAGGGACAAGTTTAGCTGCAAACAACATAAGGTATTCATGTAATTCTGGCAATATTATGCGAGTAATCAGAATCAATGCTTCATTAAGAGAAAACTCCATACTAGTATAGGGTGCTATAGATCGTGCCTGCTCAAAAAGATAAAAAGAAAGAAAGGGAAATATGTACATGCTTCCCAGAGTAGACCTTCCATTTTCACGCCTCTAACTGCTTCCTCAAGCTTTTTTCATGTCAATCTCATCATCCCACTGTTTGATACCCAACAGGACTGATGACTGCCCAGCTAAAATAAATTAACATCACATATGTAAACTAGAGATGTTATAGAGGCAAAAGTTCAGATTGATTTGCAATAATGACAAAATATGACTTATATTTATCGAGAAAACTCAAATATATGGGAATTTGATGGGTATCGGTCGATCCGGTATCCTTATCGGTCCACCGACCATATGCAAATCAACAAACTATTATGAACCGTAGTCTGTGTGTCTTAAATAGTTTGTTACTTATTTTTAATTAAGTATTTAGATGACCAAAAAACTTAAACGTAGCAACATGATCGGGTTAAATATTTAATAAAACTCATCAAGCTCCATTTTGATCAACAAGAGAATCTTGCTGGTCACCATATGCAAACCCAAGTCGACATTTAATTATTTGCTTTTTGTAATAATTCATCGTAACAACAAAACGAAACTTAACAAAAAGTCGGAGAAATCAAACATTGGCTTGGATTGCAAGATGGTGACTAGATAGATGCAATCGTTATTGAAGATGGAGGAATTTGATAAGTGGTTCCCACATATAATTTCAAAACCAATTATGAATTTCACTATTTGGTGTCTAAATACACGTTTTTTTAAGTAATATGTGATACAATATTTATATGAATAGAATTTATACTGAATATGGTTAGTAATATGTGATATTGTGAAGAAACAAAAATCATTATTTTTTTATTAAATAAGTAGAAATTGATGGGTATCGATCAAACCGATATCCACCGACCATGAGCAAATTAACAAACTATTACGGTCGTCATTCGGAAGACACCCTAATCGTATTCTTTTGCAGCTGAAATATTTTATTGGGCCACCGACCATGTGCAAATCAACAACCTATTACGTCCATCATGCGGAAGACACCTTGATTGTGTTCTTATGCATCTTAAATATTTTCCTTATTTTTAATTGCAACTCTTTCCTCCATATCCCTTCAAGAGCTCAATGTTAAACGCACATCAAGCGTTGATGTGCCCTCAAAGGAGATATGGAGGCATACAGCCGGCTCTATTAGATAGTCATGATGTGTATCGCACCCCCATAAAGCGAATTTTTAATAAGATAAGCATGAAGAGTACATAGTATATAGAAAGAGTTATCACATCAGGGTAAAGGGCACATTATGGTTAAGTTTCTATTTATAACAGTTTAGAAAGGGTAGTGGGGTATTTTAAATATGGTAGTTGTTAGGTGGTAGTTGTTAGCTGGTGTCACTACAAAAAAAATAACCTTTTTGCAATGAAAGATTTTGTTACAAAAAGTCTATTTTTTGTTTTTTATTACTATAACTTTTGATAACAAATATTTTTGTTACCAAAATTCCCATAAAGTCTGATGCTAAAAGTTCTTGTAAAGACTTTTAGTTTTCGTTACAAATGTTTTTAGTTCAAGTATTATACCCATAAATATTTTTATATATTATACCCACAAATGTTTAATATACTATATTCTATATAATACTTGATAAAATAATCCTTTCATTTTATGAAAATTTATTAAATTCGTTTCAAAATTATTAATATATAAAAATATTTATGGGTATAATATATCAAAATTTACGATAATTATAAATTGAATATCATATAAATAACAAATTTGTAATACTTCAAAAAAATATTAATAATGATATAAATAATTATATATAATTTATATGATGATTGTAAATTAAATAATTTAATGAATAGTTTTAAATAATCTTTTTTATTATATATATTACATAGAAAAACATAATTTATGTTAACATAATATCAAAATAAGTCGTATTTTTACTCTCGAATATATTTTCATTTTCGTATTGTACTCGTACTTTTAATAAACTTGTTGTGAATTTTCCGCAAGTGTACATGTTGCTCAAGTAATAAATTGAAAGTGAAGTATCGTTCTCACGAGGAACGGTTTACCAAGCACCAAACTTATAAATTCTTTATTGTTTAAGCTTCGAAAATTGATTGGAAGTTTATGAAATAAAAGAAAATAAATAAATATGAGTAAAAAAATCAATCACTACTAGACAAAGATAGTTTAGACACGGATTTTGCATGGCTAAACTTAGCCGTGGCCAACAAAAATTAAAAAAGTTTTAAAAAAATATGTGGCTATTAGCCACGGATTTTTTGTGGCTAAAAAAAATAATAAACAAGGGGTTAACATGTGTTTATGCGATATTTTAAATTTAAATTATCTAAACAAATTTTATTAATTTTATATATTTTACTAATTTTTGTAATTTATTAACTAATTTTTTAAAATTAAAAACATTTACCTTTGATTTTATCAAAATTAATACCTTAAATATTTATTTCAACAATTTCAAATACTAATTTTATTTTCCTATTGAGTAGAATTAACAATTACCCTAAATCAATTTAAATATATAAATCAAATATTTGAATTTATTTTATTGAATTAGATATTGAAGTTAATTTTTGACAAGTTATATCAAATGATTTTTGACTAGTTAAATCAAACTCGCTTTATTCTTTTGGTTCATAAGGCCGATCAAATATAGTTGTACGTTTATATTGTGGGATGACTTTCATAATTTAATGAAATCGTTTATTTTGACTAGTAGTATTAGGACCACCGAAGGGGTTGTAGCCACATTTAATCTTATATTTCAAATATGTGTTACATTTTCTTCTTCATTGCATGAATATATATCTATTGTAAAGATTTTAAATCAATTGTATAATTAAGAAAATACTTTTAAATACATAGGTGTATTGCATCAATGTCTTTTATAAAGTAAAAGACAAAATATCATCTGAAATAAGAGATCTTATTCGGGTAGCCTTCAAATATTTTGAAAATCCAATAGATATCCTATTATATGTCATGTTCCAGTCCTTTATTTTTTCCTAATCTTTGAAAATCAAATTTTGAGGGCATTTTGTCTCTTTCACATCTCCGTTAGTATTACAATTTAGTATGCAAACCTCAGGGTTATTTAGGTAATTTAGACAAACCTCAAGGTACTCCAGTGTAATTATCCCTTTTTTTATATTGAAAAGTATTTAGTGATTGAACAAGAAATTTGTTCATTATAACAAATATTTAATAAATTAATAGAAAAAACAAAAGTATAACAAAAATTTATTTAGATAATTTATATTTAGAATTAATTTCGCATAATTTATATTAGAAAGGTAGAACAAAAAATAATTTTTAAACAAAAAATTAAAGTGGTGCAGTGGTTTGAGACTCTAACCTCAACCAAGAGGTCAAGAGTACAAATCACATCCGGTTCAACAAAATAGCTATGGATTTTCCATGGCTAAATGTAGTTTTTCTATTAGTGTTTGCATTTTCGTTCTTTAATTTAATCTAAAATCTTTATATAATTAAAATTACCTAATACCATTATTTTCAATAGTATATCTCTAACTCTTTAAATTACTCCTTATACTTAAGTATTTTCTTTAATACAATTTATAATTATATCCATTGATTAGTTTTTCTAATTATTAACGCCTTATCAGTTAGCTCAAATTTTTGGATTTGGTATATATGTATATATTATATACATATAAGTTTTACAAAATGACAAGTCGTGTATTAATTTTAATAATGATATCCTTGATTATTGCTTAGTCTTTTCATATTTAATGCCATAAATTATTATTTTCATATTTTGACCAATCAAATTCAACCACATGCGTGAATAAAAGTCTCCTAAAATCCCTATATAAGCCATTTTTGTTATTCAATATTTTTGCATTATAATTATCTTTTACCTTACCTATATTTCCTTTATCAACCCCTATTTATTGTTTCTATATATTATGTAGTGTGTGTGTGTGTGTGTGTGTGTGTGTATTAAAATGGTATGGTGAGCCTGTTTTAGGTATGTTGTTTATGTGGCATTGAGGTGGGCACATTAGTTTTATCCATTTTTTCTGTATATTGACATTTTTTCATATTTAGGATTTATTTAAGTTTTATGAGTTATAATTTTTTTAATAATTGTTTCCATATTCCACCTCTCTCTATAAAAATCTTTAATATATCTTTATTCTTTAAAATCCTTATATATTGTCATTATACCATTCATTTTTTATACTTGTAAAAAGTAGTTAAAATACCCATGTTTTTATACTTTTAATACCTTTTTTCTTTGTTATACTATATATCATATCATTATCTAACAATATTTTTTTAGCTCTGTGTGTGTATCAAAATCATATACTCATAATGTTATTAGATTTATGAAAAGATATTGAGAATGAGCTTATAAGTTTAATTAATAAAATGAAAAAGACCCCAAATTAATTTTATATACAATTTTTTTCTAATACGTCTTAGTTTAGGAAGTGATTTTTTTTTCTTTTGATAGGTAGTTAACTGCCATGAGTCAATGTATTATATGCATTTTGTATCACGCTTTATTTTAAAAAAATCATGTCTTATTAGTTGGCTTTTCATATTTGACTTTCTATTATATATATAAATTCCCTTAGTAGTTACAATCATCAATGTTTTAAAAACCAATCTGGACTGGCTGCCTCGACCGGTCGAATTGCCAATCAATTAGGAAAACAACCCTGTTAGACGCTGAAAATCAAAAGCTCCTCAAAATCGGTGTATTTTGAGAGAACCACCGATGAACCAATCAAACCGATGGTGGGTCACCAACACCGGCTAGGTCACTACATAATATAAGTTAAGCACCCCAAGTTAGTGAACCCTAATGCGTTTTCCTTCATTTTCTCTTTTATCATGAGCCAATCTATATCCTCCCCCATAACAGTTGTCTTTGCCTTTATTTTTGGGCAATTGATAGCCAGGAAATTAAGGGAATTTTCCACAAATTGATTGTCTCTCTTTCTTTTCATCTTGTAAACTTGATTGATCATTAATTTATCTTTTGTTTGTTGTCTATATTATTAGCATGTTGGATTTTAAATATTAATTTTAAAAACAAAAAATGTATGTAAAAATTATATTTTTATTATTTTTGGTAAAATTTTATATTTAAATATTATTTATGACATAATTATGACATCATCGGTTCGATTGTGGTCAACTAGACGGTCAGACCAGTAACCTTTAACCTAGTTGATTTTCTAGTTTGATGAATGATTAGGGTTTTAAAACATTGATTATCATTATAGTAGATCATAAATTTCTCAAATTATTGTATTTATATATAGGCGTGTATACATGAAACCTAGCCATTCAAGCCACTAATTAACATCACATTCATGTTTTTATTCTTATAATGCATTAATTCTTAGTCAGACAATCTATAATTTTTCTCATATTCCATTATTAGTTAATTTCATGTATTTTTTCTTGAAATTTGGTATATAATTTTTTTTTATTTTATGTGCCATGATAACTAAACCAATTATTCCTCTAAAATCAGTATTAGTTTCTTATGTTATTCCTACAATTCTTTTTTCTTAATTGCTTTCCTTTTTTTTTCATTGAAAACATCCCCTTTTTAGTTTATATATTCTAAAATTTTTGCTTTACACAATAACTCACATAATCTTCCACCTGTCAATGTCTAATCTCAAACTAGATATCAAATGAAGCTTGATTTATCATAGTTAAACTCTTTTTTATTTTCAACTAGAGTTGTATCCAGATGCATATATAATTGATGCGGATGATCTTTGAGCGTGATACTCCAACTCACATTTTGAAAAATTATTAATGCTCGCGAAAGTTGATTTTTGATATTTTTTTCATTTTTCTTTTTGCTACAAAACATATTGTGTGAGGCATTATCATAATATGCTTTTCTCTTTGTAACTTTTTTTTTTCTTTTTAACTTTAAAGTTTATTATTGTCTTTGCAATGTTCATATTAATTTATGATAGAAGCAATAGTTGTGAAGATTAAATGATTTTCTATTCATTTGTTTAATATGTAATTCTTGATATCAAATATATTTGGTGTGTTTGTGTAACATTTAGATCATTGTATTTATCTTTTTTTTCTTGACTACTTTCCTCAATCAACTCCTATTTATTGTTTCTATACATTATGTAGTATATATATGTCGATGGGGCATTGCTTTGTTGGTAAGATGGAGGTCCCGCAATCTTTAAATTAATGTGGGTTTGAATTTCAGTGAATATTGTGGGTATTGTTCTAGTTGTATACTGGTTTGTTTCTACTGTATAGTAATTTGATATGGTTGGCATTTGATGATCATAAATTGTGATAGTTTGTTCTTCGTTCTTTTTTTGAGAGTATTGATTTATGATGTATTCGGTTGATTGTAATAGACTACTTTCATTCGAAAAAAAGTAGATATAAATGTATACACACACAACGTTATATATAAATGAGTGAAGTCATATCGTTAATTATTATTTTGGCCTAAATTCATGTTAGTCATTACATATGAAATTTGGCCTAAATTCATGTTTGTCATTACATATGAATTTGGCCCAATTTTTCAAGCACATGAATATATCAACTTTTATCTATTTGCACGTATATTAATAATAATAATAATAATAATAATAATAATAATAATAATAATAATAATGTGGCTTAGGAATCTAGATCTAGCTAGATAATGTAATATAACATTTACTTTTAGAATAAAGTAGGGCAAATTGCATAAACCCCCTCTTGGTTTAGCGAAGTTGCGCCAAACCCCCTGTACTTTAAAAATAGGCAAAATACCCCCTGGGGTTATAAAAACACTACACACGTGCCCCAGAAGAGAAAACACCATTAACTCAAGCTTAACGGAATTAGGTTTGTATTAAAAAGACCATTATACCCCTTTATTTTGAGCCATTAGATCTTGCCTTAGAAAAATTAACGGTTGAGATTGATTGTTAATTGTAAAATTAAATAAAAACCATAAAACATATACAAAATATAAAAATATATAATTATAAAAAAATTTAATTAAATTATAATAATAAAAAATACACACTAACATCAAACACACATACTAAGACACACTTTGCACACCTACTAACATCAAACACACACACTAACACACGCTTTGCACACACACACTAACATCAAACACACACACTAACACACGCTTTGCACACACATACTAACATCAAACACACACACTAACACACACTTTGCACACACACACTAACATCAAACACACACACACCCACTAACACACACAAAGTCACACACCCACACACACACACTCTGCACACACACACACACACGAACACAGTCACGCACACACACGAACACACACAGCCACACACACACTCGAACACACACACACACACGAACACAATCACGCTTCTTCTCCCCCAACGCCACCAAGCTCGACGGCAGCAGGTCTCCTTCGCCCTCGATGTCATAGCACACTAGGTTTTTGTATGATTTTTTTCAAATTAAATGCAAATGGTTTGAGGTTTGGGGAAATTGATAGAGGGGTTTTGTTTAGCTTGAAAAGATGCATATACCAGTGTTTTAGGCTATTACTCCGGTGGCAGCTCCAGCGACGGTGGTGGTAGAAGAAAAAGGTTGAAGATGGTGAAAAAATTAAAATTTAACAAGTAAAAGGACTTATTTGTAATATTTGATAAGTTAATTTAAATTCATAAAAAATAGGCATAATAGTGAATATGTTTGTATTTAAGGGTATTTCGGTCATTTTATCACTTTTAAAAGTCAAAATGAAGCTAAATTACATACCCAGCCGCAACTCAAGCGCGTGTACATGACTCTCCGTTATCGTGGAAAATTGTGCAGTGTTTTTATAACCCCAAGGGGTATTTCGCCTATTTTTAAAATACAAGGGGTTTGGACCAATTTTGCTAAACCACGAGGGGGTTTTATGCAATTTGCCCCAAAAAGTATGTGCTTTTTAGAGAAGGCAACCAAACAAGAACTTCGTTTATTGATTTGAATAATTATGGTGGATATGTAAATCACATATGAAGTTAATTACAATAATTATGATAATTATAATATTATTAATAATTAGATCGTACACATTTGGAATTTGATGAACAATACTCATACTCTTAATATGAAATATCTAGCAATCACTATTTTATCAAAAAGAATAAACTTATTTGAATAATAAATAAATGTAAATAGTTTGTCTAATTTTAATATTTTTCCTAGAATTTGTATTTTATTTCAACATCTATGAATTCATATAGGATTTCTTTACTGGCAAATCAATGTTTCTAATTGTAACTTGAAGAATATATGTATACTCATACGATTGAATGTCGAATATTATTCACCCCTTAAAACAATAGTAGTAGTGGCGGTGGTGGTGGTGGTAGTGGTGGTGGTGGTCATCGTAGTAGTAGTGGTGGTAGTAGTAGTAGTAGTAATAGTAGTAGTAGTAGTAGTAGTAGTAATAATAATAATAATAATAATAATAATAATAATAATAATAATAATATTTTAGCTAAGTTCATTCATGATAACACTTAAAAGTGAATAATAATATTTTTAATTGTAAGTAATAAAATGAAATATGATGCATTTTTTATTTAATTGAAGTTAAACATTTAAGTTGTAGTAGAAACCAATTAATCTTAGAAGTCTTAATAATTAAGACTTTTTCTTTTTTTTTTTTGGTAAGGTTAATAATTAAGTGTTTTTAGAAGCCAAATAACCCTATTGTCTTTAGTCAAGAACGCGCGCGCCCGCGCGAGAGAGAGAGAGATATGGGAATGGATTAGGGAAGTGTTAGCAACTGAAATTTGAGCATAGCAATTAAAATGGAGGGACAATACAATTGCACAAAAGCCCCAACAAATTACTTCTACCGCTCCCTGAATGTCATTTTATTTGCACGTTTTACACCAAATTAGAAGTATTTTTATTTTTTAAGGAAAGACAAAGTACTACTCCAAATCATTAGTGGGCAAAGTATTTTGAACAGCTATTGTCGTAAAGTAGAGAACTCTAGAAAAATAAATTTGGGCAAATATTTGACAGCGTTTGTTTCTTGTGCCAAAATATTGTATTGAGAAAATAAGAAATGTTTTTTAGAAGAATTAGGCTCGTTTAGGAACCACAAAAAAACAAATTGACACAAAAGAAAACACTTATAAAGTACAAGAAACAATTTCATATCTGGTTCTGGATTAAATTCTATGCGAAGGAGCGAATGGTCTTGATAGGTTTTGAAGTTCAACTGTGCAAGTCAGCCTTCAAGATGACAATAACATTGTTCTTGCCTTCTTCATTCTCGAGTCAATAGCATTTTTTAGAAATGCCTAGAGGTGACCCCCTGCAAGGTGATAGCCCAAAAATGATCCCATGCAAGGTGGTGGCCCAAGCGGATCAAGGAGAAGAGGCCGGGAGGTGGACCACTAGCCTACAACCAGAACCGAAAAAATCTGCGATGTAGACTCAAAACTAATAGGCCATTATTTAGGATGGCCAAAGAATGATCCATCAAGAAATTAGTTTGCTTATTAGACAAAATATATGCTAGACTTTTGAAAAAATATATATATAAAGAGATGACGCTAGGAATTCAAACGAAGCAATAATTTAGGAAGTGGTTAAAGATCAATACACAGGTGGCTCAACCAATTCAAGGATATCCCACCTTTTCTGGAGCATTTAGTTACATACCCCAATACTATATAAAGGGGAGAGCATCAACAAGAATTAACAAGCCAACACTTCACAACATGCACACCCTCGAACTCTCACCAAAGCATCAACAAGGGTAGACTCAAGGAGTCAGCATTGGCTGACTTTTCTTTTCATTTAATTTTTTTAGTTCCTTAGGACTCTCATTTGGTGTTCATTTCTATGAGGTTGCCATCCTGTTTAGCTCTGGCTCAATAGGTTTTTCTTTCAGTAGTAGAATACCACACTTTTGTAAAAATCCTACAGTCATGCAAGCAAGTGTGCCTTAAAGGTAGAGTTTGCCCACTTCAATATAGTTGTTTGTGAAGAAGTTAGATTTTGGAGCAATTTTGTCATTTATTTCACCTTATTTCGCATTTAATCATTGTGTGTTTTCATAGCAAACACTTTGGCATGCCCATGCACTTCTTAAAACTCACTCCATCCCTATCCAACTCGTTCAGAGGCAACAATTTGACATTTTATAGCAAACAAAAATTGACTCACCCATTGGGATGTCGTGTGTCACTCAGTGTCACTCAGTGTCGAAAGGATGTCGAAACAAGTTTTTCACTATGTTGCCACAAAAATCTCAAGGACTACCTAACGAGGATGATGCAGATGAGACTCTTGATAGGGAGTTCAGGATAGACACTAGCAAGGCAATCACGACAGCACTTGCCAGTCTTGAAAAATGAAGTTTTAAAGAAACTGCAGACCCAAGGGATGGGGAGCAATGTTTGGTGGTTGATCCCGATCCTCACTTGGGCTAATTCATGAACCATATTATGAAAAAATTTTGAGCAAATGGATGAGAGCCTCGAAGAAATAGAAGAAACAAGAAAGAGACAATTCCACATGATTGAGGAATGAATGGAGGCAATGCAAGCCGTCATTGAGCATATTGATAAATGGACTCAGGATCAGTGAATTCATATCAAAAGAGCTACTAGATGGCCTTGGTAAGGAATTGTCGACCGCAAAGGGAAAGGAAAGTGCTCATGATTTCAAGGTGGGCGCTAGTGAGGCAAATTCAAGTGCCCAACGCATGATCGAAAGGTTCAATCTTGGAAGAGACACTGGCAAGAGTAGCATGCTAGTCCAATACCAATCGCCATATTGTCATGACAAAGGGAAACAGAGTGTTTACGATGTGGGTTCAATTTGCTTTGAGAAAGGTATAGGATCGAGGACTTACCTCAAAAGGACTCAAAAAGAGAATTTGCACTATGAGTTGGCGAGGCTGAAGCAAAGCACCTCACCACCAAGGTACTCCCATCTTTATCCCCCTAAAATAGATTTAATCCCTTACCCTCCTCGACTTAGAATTCTCAATTTTTCATTATTTGTTGAACATGGTTCACAAACTATAGTAGAGTACATTGCAAAGTTTACCTTGCGGTGTGAAGAGGTGGGGATGGATGGTGGCCTCAAGATACGGTGTAATGACCCGGTATTTCTAGGTACTTTAAAAGTTAATTATATGATTAAATTATCTAGTGTTTTATATCATTATTATTTTGTATGTGAACTAGGTGATTAAATTATTTAGTGTTTTATTATTTTATAAGTGAAATGTGCCATCACTACTATGTTTTCACACTAACCATTTGATTCTACATATGTGCATACAAATCAATATGTATATATATAGATATATATCTATAATTCTATACATGCATTTTTCAAAATTATAATGATAAGACTTATTTGTAATAAAGTCATATATATATTGATGAGTCAAGCGCCACTTCACCACGCCACGTCATCCTAGCTCTCCCGGAATCCAAAATCCTCTAAGTGTTGTAAAGCTGCCCTCGATGCTGCAAAGGCCCTCGAAAAGACCCCCATTCCAGCCTCGTTCCCCTAATACCCTCCGCGAGGAGACAATAGGCTAATAGGGGTGCCCTCGAAAGGAGAGATTGCCCTCGACGGAGCTCCCATCGAGGGCCAAAACCCCACACTTAGCCGCTATAAGAATGGACTCTCAGACGTGACAAGTACAGCTGGAGATGAAGAGCAGGCGCAGTGCACTGCCACCTACTGCCTCACGTTGGCACATGGGTTCATCCCATCAGACGTGGGCGCATTAAATGTCAAGTCATAAATACAATCCTTGGTCATAAATGCCAGAGATATACATTTAATGCCGGGTATGACCCCTCATTAATGATGAGTGAGAGTAGCCGCCAAAAGACTGAAAAAAGGAGGACAAAAGGCACTTAGTCCAGCTGCTACAGGACTAAAAGTGACCGTATCCCACCAACCATGTCACATCAGGCTCCTCACTCTCATATAAAAGCTCCACACGGCTCTCCACTCAGGGGTAAGACATCTTTTGCCTTGCAAATCAAGCTAAAATTATTCCTGTTCATCGTCTTCTTGAACATACCACTGACTTGAGCGTCGGAGAGCCTACACCGGGGCAAATCCGGCTAGTCTCACGTGCGTTCCTCCCTCTTTAGCAGGTGGGCCACCAGCAAACCCTATTTTGGAGTGCGTAGTACGCGGACACGTAGTCAAACCAAATCCGGACCGCATCATTTGGAGCTAGAGGAAGGGCCTAATCCTGTTCAAGAGGTGATTCTTTTTCAAGCAGGGAGAATGGTGAACACCCGGCGAACTCACATGTCCGTCGCATCGGAGAGGAGCCATCGCGACCCTCCCGAAGTGACCCAACGGGCAGAGGAAGCCGTTGACGTCGTAAACAGAGGAAAGGAACTTGCTGCACACGAGTTGCCCACTAGCCCAGGGGCGGGACCTTCTCACCACCCCGCACCAGCTCAGGCAGCAGGGACACAGCAGGTTGAGGGTACGGTCACCCTCCCCATCAGCCGGGTCAGACAGCTGCTGGGGGCCTGCGATGACCAAACCCTAGTCCGGCTACTATCCGGGGGACTATCTCCATCCCCTAATGAGGTAGGGCCTCCGGCCGTATCCCGCCGCAGCGAGCGTCATGATCTCCGCCGGAGCCCGTCCCCACGTGAAGGAAGCCGCAGACACAACCCCCGGGAAGAAGTCACTGAATCTGGCAATATAGCCGCTCGCCGGTCTCCTCCTGGACGAAATGCCGCGGATGTTCCCGCCGGATCTAGGGCCCCCGCCAGGACCAGGTCCGGTGGCCACCGTCTGCGCCCTCGAAAGGGGGGGGAGCCGAAAGAGCTGGCTCGCATGCGCCAACAGGTCAGCGATCTACAGGACGAGATAGACCGTCTATCCCGGCGGCGTGAAGGAGATAGGAGCGAGAGAGTGGAAGTATCGCGATCGCTGCCTCCTTACAACCATCGATTGGAAAGGTCTCCATTTATTTTGGAGATTGCCGAGTCCCGGTTGGCCCCGGATGAGCGCATGCCCACCAGTTTGCCCCGTTATGACGGTATTACGGACCCGCTGGAGCACCTAACTCATTATGAAGACGTGGTGGGGATGGCAACTAGCAACCTCCATGTTTGGGCCCGTCTCTTCTCAACCACCCTCCAAGGGATCGCCCTTACATGGTTTAAAAAGATGGAGCCACAGTCCATCTCTTCTTATGAAGAATTAGCGGACCGGTTTTTGAACCATTTCGCTGCCAAGATGTCTACTAAATTATCCCATACTCATTTATATGGGGTAGTCCAGAAAGAAGATGAAAGCCTACGTGCTTTCATGGAGCGATTCAACAATGAGCTCCTCAAAGTGGAGGATGTTGGAGTCGAGTTTGTCCGGCATGCGCTATATCAAGCATTGAAGAATAAAAAGTGCGCTAAGGCCATTATCATGCAGGCCCCCCGTACCATTGCCGGGGTTCAACAGCTAGCCTCTAAGTACATGGAGGTGGAGGAGCTCAACCTCATAAAGCACCCGCCTAAGGCTAAGGGCGAAGGTAGTACCAAACCCCGGGAAGACAAATCAAGGGGCAAGGAGAGGAGGGAGGTAGTCAGGAAATACAAAGAGTACTCTCCCCTTACCAAGACCCCCGCTGAGATCTTTTCACTCCTCGGGAGCCACGCGTTTTCAACGCCTAAGAGGATGCCCGAGGGGAGAAAAGCCCGGAGGAGCGGAAAATATTGTGCTTATCATCGACAGCCTGGGCACAACACCGAGGATTGCTACAACTTGCAGGATGAGATCGAGGCCCTGATCCATGGCGGGAAGCTCCAGGAATTTGTTAAGAAATTGGAGTATTACGACAGTCAGACCTCCCCGATCCATCGTAATCGGTCGAGGTCACCTAGAAAGTCGAGCCCCCAAAGGCTTCCAGAGACTTCTAAAAAAGCGGGCAAGAGGCCCCTGAGCAACAATCATCCCACAAAGGGCACGATACTCATGATCGCGGGAGGACCAGCAGGGGGTGATACTAGATCTTCTCGAAAGAAAGTTGACAGGAAGCTCCGGTATGACCGGTTTGCCCTCGAAGATCCGGATTACCCCCAACAGGTCAATACTATCGAGGGGTGCTCGATCGAGTTCACTGAAAGTGATAGGATCCCTGTCCAGAACCCTGAAGGTCTGACTGAGCAACCCGACTATCCTATGGTGGTAACGGCCGACGTAGCCAATTTCGCCATTACCAAAACTTTGATTGACAACGGAAGCTCAGCCAATGTCCTATTTTACTCGACATTAAAAAAGATGGACATGGGAAAGATCGATTTGGAGCCGGTGAGGACGCCCCTGATAGGCTTTGGGGGGTCACAGATCCACCCCTTGGGGCAAATCAAACTGCCAACATCTCTGGGCCAAGAGCCCCACCGACGAACCTTGATGGTGAATTATCTGGTGGTGGACTCCCCCTTTGCCTATAATTTGATCCTGGGCCGGCCGGCTCTAAATGCCTTCCGAGCAGTGGTCTCAACTTACCACCTCATGATGAAGTTCCCCACCGAGACCGGCCCCGGACAGGTCCGATGCGATGTAGTTGATGCATGGACATGCTATTCTGTATCATTGGGGATGAAGCCTGGGTCCTCGAAAAGGAAGTCACCTGAGGCCAGCTCGGACAGTGACTCAGGAGGGGCAGAGCTGGCCCCAGCGAAGACGAGGAAGCTCGAGGACAGCAGGATCGAGCCCACGAGAGAATCCAAGGCCATCGAGTTGGAGCCCGGGAATCCCGAGAGAACGACCAAGATTGGGGCCCAACTCGATCAAGCTAAGGAAATAATGCTCGTTCACTTCTTACGAGAGAATAAGGACGTGTTCGCATGGCAATCCCTCGGACTTCCCGGGGATAAGTCCCGAGGTCATTGTTCACCGCCTAAATGTCGATCCCACCTTCAAACCTGTTAAGCAGAAGAAGAGGGTCTTTGGGGTCGAGAGAAACAAGATAATCGAGGGAGAGGTGAATAAGTTGCTGAAGGCCGGCTATATCAGGCCAATATACTTCCCAGAGTGGCTGTGCAACGTGGTAGTGGTCCCCAAGGGGCAAGGAAAGTGGAGAATGTGCAATGATTTCACGGACCTCAACAAGGCGTGCCCCAAAGACCCCTACCCGCTCCCTGGAATTGATCAGCTGGTCGATTCAACAGCGGGCTGCGAAATGATGAGTATGATGGATGCCTACCAGGGATACTACCAGATATCTATGGCCCCAGAAGACCAACCCAAGACCTCATTTGTGGTGGAGATGGGAGTCTACTGTTTCTTGGTCATGCCGTTCGGCCTCAAGAATGCGGGGGCAACCTATCAAAGGTTAGTGAACCTTATCTTTAAAGAACTGATTGGGTGGGTTGTCGAAGTATACGTGGATGACATGATCGTTAAAAGCCTGGAGGAGAAGGACCATCTCGAACACCTTAGGGAGGTCTTCCAAGTACTGAGGAATTTCGGTTTGAAGCTCAACCCCTCGAAATGCACGTTTGGAGTCCGAGGGGGGAAGTTCCTAGGATATATGGTCAGGGAGAGAGGGATCGAGGCCAACCCGGAGAAAATAGAGGCGTTGCAAAAGATCGGGTCCCCAAATCAGTCAAGGACGTCCAGAGGCTGTGCGGCCGAATTGTCTCGTTAAACAGATTCATATCACGGTCGGCCGACAGAAACCTCCTCTTCTTCAGAAAATTGAGGAAAGTTCCCGATTTCCAATGGACCCCTGAATGCGAGCAAGCCCTATGCGAGCTCAAAGAATATCTGGCCGCTCCGCCGTTGCTAGCAAAACCAAACTCAGGAGAAAAGTTGTATGTGTACCTCGCGGTATCCCCGGATGCTGTCAGCTCGGTAATTGTGGTAATAAGGGATCGGAAGCATCTACCGGTGTATTACCTCAGTAAAGTGTTGCAGGGGCCAGAAAAGAACTACCTGGAGATAGAGAAGTTTGCGTTGGCCTTCATTCACTCCGCGAGGAAGCTGAGGCAGTACTTCCAGTCACATTCGATGGTAGTGCTTACCGACCAGCCCCTCCGGCAAATCATTTCAAAACCTAACACATCGGGCCGGCTCATTAAGTGGGCAATAGAGCTCGGAGAGTTTGATATATCGTATCAGCCAAGAACCGCCATTCAAGCCCAAGTGCTGGCGGATTTTCTCCTTGAAAGAGTGGGGCTGCCGGAGGAAAATCCGCCTATCACAGACCCTTGGCTTCTGCATGTAGATGGGTCCTCCGTCACGCATGGAGGGGGAGCTGGGGTCACCCTACAGAGCCCGGAAGGTGATGTAGTGGAATTCGCTATCAGGCTCAATTTCCCTGTTACAAACAACGAAGCAGAATATGAGGCCCTCATTGCCGGCCTCGAGTTGGCCATTCGGGAGGGAGTCTCACATATCCGGGCCCTCACGGACTCTCAACTGGTCTCTAATCAGATCGGGGGAATATACGAAGCCCGGGACACTAAGACGACCAAGTATCTCGAATTTGTTTCCAAACTGAAGGAAAAATTCAAATCTTTCACCTTGGAGCAGATTCCGAGGGAAGAAAACGAGCGCGTGGACGCTCTGTCTAAATTTGCAAGTGCCCTTAAAGGCACGAGGGATCATGTAGTCAGGTTTCAGACTCTCGACACCTCGGCGGTCTATGAAGGGGGCGCCCCAATCCTGCCTATTCAGCCTCTCGAACCCAGTTGGCAGGATGAAATTCGCGCATTCCTGTCGGGAGAAGAGATTTCTGACCAAAACTAGTCGAGAAGGCTGAGAAGACAGTGTGCGAGATATGCCTTGGACCGTGAGGGAAGGCTATTCCGAAAATCTTTTTTGGGACCTCCGCTCAGATGCCTCCTCCCCTCGGAAGCTCGAGAGGTAATGCAATCTATTCACGAGGGGAGTTGCGGAAATCACGCGGGAGGGAGGTCACTATCTAAAAAGATCATGAGAAGTGGTTTTTATTGGCCAACTATTCTAAAAGATGCCCTTGATTACACCCGAAAGTGCCCAAAGTGCCAACTTTATGCCAACCTCCCTCACAAACCGGTGGCTGAGATGGTGAATGTGGAGATTTCATGGCCTTTTGATCAGTGGGGGATCGACGTAGTTGGGCCTTTCCCTATGGGAAAAGGCCAAAGGAAGTTCGCCATAGTAGCCGTGGAATACTTCACCAAATGGGTCGAGGCAGAGGCTGTTCCGAAGATTACCGACGCCTCGATCCGTTCCTTCATATGGAAAAATATCATCTGCCGCTTTGAGGTCCCTCGAGTGCTGATATCAGATAACGGCACCCAGTTTCAAAGTCGAGCCACGACGGAATGGTGTCAGAGTCATGGTATCAAGCAGCGGTTCACATCCGTGGGAAATCCCCAAGCTAACGGACAAGGGGAGGTAATAAATCGCATCATTCTTCAAAATATAAAAACTGTGCTTGGCGCATTCAAAGGAGAATGGGCGGATGAGTTACCGGGGGTGTTGTGGGCTTATCGAACCACCCCTCGAACAGCAACGGCAGACTCCCCGTACGCCTTAGTGTACGGGTCCGAGGCAATCATTCCAGCGGAAATATTGCATGATACAGCTAGAGTCGCTTATTTCGACAAGTCCAGGAATGAAGAGAACCGAGCCTCGGAACTAAATTTGCTCGAGGAAGGAAGAGGTGCAGCCTAGTCGAGGATGCAAAAATACCGAGCCTCGATGGCCCGAGCATACAATAAAGGAGTACGCCCCAGAAATTTCCAACTTGGAGACTTGGTCCTTAAAAAGGTAGAAGTATCCAAGTATGTGGGGAAACTGGACCCCAACTGGGAGGGACCTTACAGAGTCGTGAAGGTTTCAAAAAATAATGCGTACCGGCTCGAGGACATGGAAGGAAGGGAACTACCTCGACCATGGAATGCTTTGAATCTCAGAAAATTCTATGTATAAGATGAGTCTGCTCAACCCTTCCTCGATGTTTGATAGAAATTTGTGTCGAGGGCACTTTTTGATTCGAGGGAAGCGAATGTAAAGAAATGTTAATAAAAATCCCCTTCCTCTCGATAATCTCTAAAGTGTTCTCGTGCATTTGTGATTCTTTGTGATATGAAGTCTTGGTGCAAAGATACAATTTCTATGTCTCTCGATTTTACTTACGTTTTCAACAATTTCATTTTACAAATCAGAGAGCGCTTGTCGATTTCATTAAAGTATCATTCAAAAATAATAATAAGTAATAATAATAATAATTCGACACAACAGTAATATGGGCGCAAACACTAATCCTCGTACTTTAACAGGGAAAAGGCGAGAAAGCCATTGCATTAAAGAGTCCCGAGGGCAGAAGGGTTACAAGGACAAGCGGGTAAAAAAAATAAAATAAAATAAAATAAAATAATAGAGAAAGGGGGGAAATTACATCAAAAAGAGAAGGGGGTTGTTGGGCCTAGTCGCTGAGCTCGACAGGCCTATCCTCCTGACCCTCTTCGCCCCCGTCACCGGCAATGGCCCCCGCTTCGTCCTCCCCGTTTCCGTCCTCGGGGTCATTTGGAGTGCTGGGCTCAGCTATCCGCTCTTTCCAGGTCTCGGGAGCCGGTGCAGAAGGCATCTGAACATCCTCTTCTCCCGAGGACTCGCCCTGCGCAGTTTCAGGCGTCGGAATATCGAGGCGGCGAAAAACAAAGTTGAATTCGCTCCCTTGGAAGTCGAATTCCTTGGATTTCCCTGTCGAGGGCGAGGCCTCTTCTACCGGCGCCCCGCTGTTGTCAAAAGCAAGCCCAACCGAGTCTCGATCAAAGTCCTCCCCCAACTCCCCTCGAGTTTGAAGCTGATCGAGGACCAGTTCTATGGCCTCCACTGAATCCTGGAAGCTGAGTTGCGTTCTGATGTAATCGAACGCCTCGCTCACGAAGAACCTCGAGAAGGCCCGCTTCACCCTCTTGTGACATCGAGCAGGGAATATCCATTCAGCCCTTTGAAGCCCCGCCTTGACGCCCTCGCCATAGTTGCGGAAGGCCTTCTCCTCCGCCTCGGCAACTCTCTTGTTAACCACCTCGAGGCGTTTTTTCGCGAAGTCGCGAGCTACCTCGGCTTGTTCGCACAACTCCCGTGCATCCTCCCAAGCTTGGGCTGTGCGTTTGACCTCGTCGTCCAGACCCGCACATTTTTTCTCCAGCTCCGCAATGCGTGTCTGGGCAGAATCGAGGAGCTGCTGGCTTTCCTGCAACTGCCCTCGAAGGGTATCGTTTGTCGAGGCCAGCTCCCCAGCAAGGACCTCTGTTTGTTCGAGGCGCTTTTCCATTTCGGCAGGTGCCTGTTTATTCTTCTTCTTCTCCTCTCGGAGGAGTCTTTTGTACTTATTTTTTCCCCGCCGGAAGACACTCGCTCGGCGGAGGAAATGATGAGACAAAGGGGCAACCACCTGTACAGAGAGTCGACGAATCAGTAATGAGTTAAAAGAGATAAAAAAAAAAAAAAACGAACGTTCGGGGCGTGCATCCTTACCCCGATCAAGGCGTTAGCCAGGTTGGTCTCCAAATCAGCCATGGAGCATTTCAAAAGGGCTCTATGGTCATTGGGAAACTGGAGACCCCGGAGAAGGGCCAGGTTCATCTTCGTATCCGTCTCGTTAGCCCCTATCCCGGTAATACGAAGATTGGAGTGGTGTTGCCCGAGGTGGACTGGATTGCTAGGCCCCACGTCCACACATTTGAGGATCTCATCCTCCTCGTCCGTCTCCGGGGGCTCAGGACTTGCCACCCTTTTGCCTTTTCCCACGGGGGCCGACTTCTGTTTTTTGGCCCCCCTGGCAGCCTCCTCGTCCACTGCTCTCTTCCGAGAGCCTTCAGTGCCCCCTTCGCGAATGGAAACCCCCGGCAGACCCCTTCGAGGGGCGGTACCCTTGGGACTTGGCCGTGATGAAGGCGCTGATTGTGATGTCCCAGTCGGGGGGCTGGCGGAACTCACCCCTGTTCGAGGCAGAGCCTCGGTTGAAGACGGAGCCCCAGTAGATGACGGCCTTGAAGCTGGCCTTGGCGGAGTAGCAGCAGAGGCCGGCGCCCCAGAAGTTGGAGTCGGCACTGAAGTGGGAGCCTCAGTTTGAGGCGCTGTTTGCTCTGTGGGCGCCGCACCACCCTCTTCACTCCTTGGGGCAGCTGCCTCCTCAGCCGGTGGCGCCCCTCGGGCCGGCGGAACCCTCTCGTCTGGTCGAGGGATCTCAACCTCTGCTTCGTCCCTCGAAGCCTCAACCCCTTGGCTGGAACCCTCCCCAGCTTCAGTGTCTTTCCTCGACCCCCTCACCTTCTGAGTGACGGGCTTGTGAAACGGCGTCACCCTGGGTCGTGGGGGTTGTGTTTGGCGTCTTTGGCGGTCGAGCCTCGCCAATAGTGCTTTGCGTGCCTCCATGAGAATTTGTAAAGTTGTAAAAACGAAATATTATCTCGTAAGAACCTCGACAGACAATAGAAACTACAGGAAAAAAGAAGAAAGAAATATATATGAAATAAATAAGGGAAAGGAGACTTAGGCCCTAAGGTGGTTCTTGTTAAAGGATTGACACCGCATACCAGGACGCTCGCCAGGGCCGGGCTCACCAGTGGCGCTCGAGAGGCGGCACGCACGAAGTATGTCCTCGGAGGTTAAATAAACCGCGCACATCCTCCCCATCTTCGCCAAGTCCCCCACCTTCCCTTCATCGAAGCTGGGCTCCTCGTGAAACTGGTTTCGGTTAAGTACTGGAGGTTGACGCCAAGTCGTGGACATGCCCAACTGCCCTCGATCCTCCACGAAGACAAACTTCCTTTTCCATCCCGACCCATGGGAGGATTTGAAGCCGTCCAGTACCTTCGAGGAGCCCGACCGCGCCGATAAATACAAGAATCCGGGCCCATCATCTGCCGATTCGCCCGGGCCCGACCGAACCGACTCGTTCGATCTGGAAAATTCCAAGAAATTTGCGGGGCTTGCCTCTGCCTTCAAACATTTCATGATCACCACGAAGGCAATGATGATCATGATAGAATTCGGCACCAATTGACAAGGGCAAACACCGGTGAACTCCAATAATCGGCGAACTTCGGGGGGAAGTGGAAGGCGCAATCCCGCCTCGAAGTGATGAAGATTAAGGGCCACACACCCTTCCCTGGGCTCCACCATGTTTTCCGACGGACCCGGCATATGAGTGGGGAACGGAACCCCATATTCCTCCCTAATCTTTTCGACCTCTGCCACTGTAATGTTGCTGGCAATATCGCGAGGGAGAGAGGTTGTCTGGAACTTGCCCATTCCGACACCCCGTGCCTTCGGGCTCTTGGCTGGGGACCCACTCGGTCCTGCGCCCCCCCTAGCGGGCCCTTTCGTCCTCCTCCTTGGACGGGAGTGAGCAATCTCCGGCGCGTTGCCCGGCGCCTCGCCTCTCGTACCGCCCTCTGACGGCGCCCCGGCAAGCGTGGCTCCCGTGTCCTCACTGGCGCGACCCGCCCCACTGCCCGAAACCGACTGGGAGGGGAGGAGAACCTCCCTCTCCGCCGCCAAGTCCTCAGGTGTGGGGTCAGAGTCGTCCAATATTTTTCTCTTCGGTCCCATGGCGGCTAGGGTTTTTTCACAGAAAAAGAAGGGGAAACGTGAAAAGGAAATGAAGGATCACATGAAACGACGGTAAGAGCTTGAGTGTTGAGAATGCGGTGGAAGTTCTTGAACAAATCGCTTGAGCAAATACAGTAGGCGGAAGAAGAAAATCGGATTGTGGCGAAATCCGTAACTATTTATAGGTTATATGGGAAATCGCCCGCCATTATGGCACCTCGGGCACATTGACCCATAAAGGCCTGCAATAATGGCGACAGGGCACGCCCTTTCGCGTGAAAACCCTTCGGCCGCCCAAATTTAATGAATGGGGACGGGACACGTCCCCCCAAATGGGCGCGTGGACTGACAGGCGGAAAAAAGGCGACTTTTCACACCCTAACAGCGTTTCAAATTCAAAAAATGAAGAGACGTCTGACACCCTGATATTAAATGCACTCTTGAAGGCTGACGTCCTCGTCACACTCAAGAGTGGGGGGGCTAATGATGAGTCAAGCGACACTTCACCACGCCACATCATCCTAGCTCTCCCGGAATCCAAAATCCTCTAAGTGTTGTAAAGCTGCCCTCGATGCTGCAAAGGCCCTCGAAAAGACCCCCATTCCAGCCTCGTTCCCCTAATACCCTCCGCGAGGAGACAATAGGCTAATAGGGGTGCCCTCGAAAGGAGAGATTGCCCTCGACGGAGCTCCCATCGAGGGCCAAAACCCCACACTTAGCCGCTATAAGAATGGACTCTCAGACGTGACAAGTACAGCTGGAGATGAAGAGCAGGCGCAGTGCACTGCCACCTACTGCCTCACGTTGGCACATGGGTTCATCCCATCAGACGTGGGCGCATTAAATGCCAAGTCATAAATACAATCCTTGGTCATAAATGCCAGAGATATCCATTTAATGCCGGGTATGACCCCTCATTAATGATGAGTGAGAGTAGCCGCCAAAAGACTGGAAAAAGGAGGACAAAAGGCACTTAGTCCAGCTGCTACAGGACTGAAAGTGACCGTATCCCACCAACCATGTCACATCAGGCTCCTCACTCTCATATAAAAGCTCCACATGGCTCTCCACTCAGGGGTAAGACATCTTTTGCCTTGCAAATCAAGCTAAAATTATTCCTGTTCATCGTCTTCTTGAACATACCACTGACTTGAGCGTCGGAGAGCCTACGCCGGGGCAAATCCGGCTAGTCTCACGTGCGTTCCTCCCTCTTTAGCAGGTGGGCCACCAGCAAACCCTATTTTGGAGTGCGTAGTACGCGGACACGTAGTCAAACCAAATCCGGACCGCATCATATATATATATATATATATAAATAAGTAGTAGTTAAAACAATTTTCAATAATTATTATAATTTCTTACATATTAATATCTATACTTGCAATTTTGAAAATATAAGGAAAATTTATAGATACCCGTTTTTTTTCTAAATCACACACACCAAATATAATAGTTATTTAAGATTAATATATTCATATGTATATAAATTCATATATATATATATATATATATATATACTTACATAAATAGATTTATATATCTATATCTATATATATATATATAAGTTAGATCGTATATAACTATATATCTATACACTAATAACTAAATTAATACATATTAATCATAAACACTTTATAGGATTAACAGTATTTAATTATATATTTATCTAAATAAATTTCATTAATTTTATCAATTTTTGTAATTTAATTTTAGTATTTTTATAATTTATTAACCAATTATTTTTTTAAAATTAAAATCATCTACCTTTGACTTTATCAAAATTAATACCATCTGAAATAGGAAACGGGTTGTAGCCTTCAAATATTTTGAAATCCAATATATGTCAAACATTTTTCTAATATATATATCAATTATTAAATCATTTTAATAATAACATATAATAAAATAAATTTGATGTGCCACCGCCAATTAAAGAAAAATATATAAGAAAAACAAAGATATATTTTTATTTTGCATATATTTAGTTCCTCAACTCATTATCAAAACATACTTTTTCTAAAAATTCTCTCAAACTAATTATCCAAAACAAAAACAAATACTCCCTCTATTCCCTTTTATTTGTCCTTTAAAATTTTGGTAGAGAATTAAGAAAGACAATTAAAAGCTACGAATCTGGAGCACTACCTAGTACAAAAAAGAAAAAAAAAAAGCTCACTAAAAGTCGAGAGAGAGAGAGAGATAAATGACAAATATTTAGTGATTGAACAAGTAATTTATTAATTATAACAAATATTTAATAAATTAATAGAAAAAACAAAGATTAAAACAAAAATTCATTTATATAATTTATATTTAGAATTTTGCATAATTTATATTAGTTAAGTGTAGTAAAAACAAATTGTTAAACAAAAAATTGAAGTGGTGTAGTGATTTGATACTCCAACCTTAACCAGGAGATTAAGAGTTCAAACCACATTAGGGTTGAAAGAATTTTTTTTATTGTTATTAAAAATAGCCATGGAATTTCCGTAGCTAATTTTTTTCGTAGTTTTTTTTTTAAATCCATGGCTAAATACAAATTTTCTAAGAGTGGACAATGAGGTGAAATTGTTTAAAGAAGCGATAATACCACAACAAGAGGAGATAAAGTTTCCTAAAGAGGATGTCACCCATTAGGAAGAAATGCCCAAGGAAGGTTAGGTAGCTTCAAACAAGGTGGATGAGCTGCTGCTTGAACAAGAGGATCCCTTAAACAAGTAGATCAAGAAAGTGAAGAGCTTCGACAACCAGGGCGCGACCGCAGAGGACGTTTGTCCACCCCTCGAGCATATCTCTAGTGGCAGTGACCTCATGAAATTTAATATGGTATGGGTTTTAACTCCTAATTATCATTATTACTATAATAAGCAAAGTAACCCTCAAGAGGCTTTGAGGAAACGTGGGACGATAGCAAGCCCATGGTACTACTTCTCGGAAGGAAGGCACGAGATGATCGTGATGGCTCCATAGCTAAAAGGAGTCATACAATGAAAGAAATCAAGGATATGTTCCAAAAGCCAACGCCAACCATGGCAAAGCACATAATGCTGCTTTTCATAGCCGACCACCTTGGTGGAGAATCAATGAACAGAATGTTTGTGGACAATGGAGCGGCCTTCAATATTTTACTATTAAGGATCATGCATAAGATTGACAAAGATATGCAAGACCTCATAAAGACTGATGTAGTGATCAGTAATTTCACTGGTGGGGTAGCCGACATATTGGGCATACTTCCAATCAAGGTAATAGTAGGAAGAAAGACCATCACTTGGGCCTTCTTCATGGTGGATGCCAGGACGTCATATAATACCTTACTTGGAAGAGACTAGATCCACTCTGCATTATGTGCACCCTCTACCCTGCACTAGTACTTGGTCTTGTTCAGAAAGGTCGTCCAAGGTCAAGAAAAATCATTTATGGTCAATATCAACATGATTGAAGCAAAATACTACCATGAGAATGCAGGGTTGCATCGCTTTGTTGGGCTAGTTAAGAATGGCCACCCATTGCAAGCCACCTCGTCCATGGTGCCACTAACTTGTGAATAGAAATGTTAGTAACATATCTTATGGAAAACAAGGTATTGTTACCAAATATTACCTTTCAGTGACAAATAAAAATATTTATTATAAATAGTATAGTGTTGTCCCTACAAATAGTTTTTATTTGTGAAAATTTTGAAATTTGTTATGAAACTTCAGACAAAATTAATAATATATAGTCTGTTCTAGAGCATTAAGATTTTTTTAATAACTGCTTTGTGCCTTTGATGTCAACGGACTATTGAAACCCGTTTAGATGGACTTTGTTTAGAGAAGGAACAGTTATTTTTTGAAAACAAAAACACTTATGAGCAAAAAAAATTGTGTTTTGATGGGCATTACAATTTTGTTTGTAATTTTGACTTTTAGCCATGTATGTTTATAGTGGCTTAAAAAAATTAAAATTAATAAATTAAAAAAATACTAAAATTAGTAAGATTAATAAAATGTGTTCACATAATTTAATATATATATATATATAGTTACACACAATCTTAGTTAGTTAAATACCGGCTAGGTAAAATATTCGGCATCGAACATGTAGGTATGTATTACAAAATATTTTTCAAAAGTTACGGTGAAAAAATTGGCTAAATATGTGTTGGGTGCTACACAAGTGTACACAGTCGTACAAGTAATACAAAGTGAGTAGAGTGTCGAATCCCACAGGGATTGTGATTTGGCCCGTGAAAGTGATTCGTGTTGTTTAGCTAAATAGATTAAAGTGAGTAGTGATTTTATATTACTAAATAAAACCTAAGTTCTTAATAAAAACAACTTACGAATAACAATAATAACAAATAATCAAGGCGAGAAATGCAAGTGCAAAGTGGTTTCTTTCACCTAATTCCCTATTCTAATCCAATCCCTAAGTTGAGTGGTTTCATGGTTGTGCGAAGCCTATGAACAAATATATCTACAATCTCTCTCGAGTATTGTGGAATTAATTCATACAATCCTTTCTAAGTCTAAGGCTAACCAATTAGATCTCGTTTTAAAAATTATTTGTATGAATTTTAATCACTGCCTTAAGGCTCAATCAATGTTAAAGTCATTCTCATGCAACTTTAACACCATTTAATCTCATCTAACTAGTGCTACAATCGTGAATCATCTCTCGACCTCATAACGATTCTCAAATTTGCAAATTAGGGGTGATTAAACCCCAACCGCGTATTAAATCATTAAATGAGAATCACACAATGAAAAGACGTACGAAAACAGATTCAAATTCACGGGAATTTCATAGAACAGCGAAAAAGGCAAACTACACCATTCTTACACTTAATTTAAATTAGGTCATAATGAAACTAAAAACAAGAACAAAATTTGGAAAAGAATTCATGAAAGGAGAAGAATTAAACTTATTCGATGGAAATTTCAGGCGTAAACTTCCCTCGTTCGGCTGTTCTTCCCTCGCCTCTTGATTTCTCCCTTCTTCCATTCTCTACAAAATCCCAAAAAGATGAAAAAAAAATGAAAAAGAAAAGTTCTAAAAACTAAAACCTAGCTAAAACGTGTATAATCAGTTGTGGGAATGTTTTTGGACTTAAAAGGGGCAGAAAAACCCTAGCGCCGCCTTCCAAAAATAGAGTCCTAATGGAACATGGAAAGCTGTTAATTGCTGTCGCGGACTTTGGCTACATACCCGAAATATTTTGGGTACGTATCCAAACTTACAGATTCGTTTAACTCCCCAATGACTGAAACTGGATACATACATGAAATATTTTGGGTATGTACCCAAACATATAGATACGTTTCTTCTCTAAATGGTTGAAATTAGGTTGATATCCAGAATATCTTGTGTAAGTACCCAACTCTTGACTACCACTTTTCATCTCCTTGATGATATTTTTCCTATTTCACCTACAAAACGATAATTTAACTTGAGTTTAGGCATAATAAGGTTCAAATGGAGAAATACATAATAAGTCCAACAAAATAAACATAAAAATCAAATAGAATTACGGACTTATCAATATGCAAACAACTATTTCTCGATTTATTAAAAGTATGAGTATAATACGGATGTGGAGAAAATATTTGATAGTAAAAATATGACTTATTTTGATATTATGTTCACATTAATTATGTTTTTTTTGTGTAATTTATATAATGAAAAAAAGATTAAAAATAATGATTAAATTATTTAATTTATAATCATCATATGAATTATATATAATTATATATATAATTATTAATATTTTTATGAACTATTACAAAATTGTTATTTACATGATATTCAATTAATAATTATAATAAATTTTGATATATTATACAAGTAAATCTTTTTATATATTATAAATTTTACGGAATATGGTAAATTGAACATTGTTATATTAAAAGTACGAGTATTATTCATTAAGTTCAGAATACATATGAAAAACAAAAGTATTTTTTAATTTTTTGTACGTACGGGTATTATATAAGCATAGTACGTGTTTAAAATTATCTAAATTTATAAAATTAATACATAATTAATAAATAAAATTAAAATTAATAAAAGGACTTAGGAAACAAATAAGGCTAATCGATAAAATAGCAATTGGCATAAATTTTCCAAAATGTACAGAAAGTCGGGCGTTCGAATTTGATTGGGGCAAAACAAAATATTCTCACGTGCGGCGGCTGGGGTTGGCTCGCGGCTCCCGTTGTTGAATGAAATTTAAAAATATAGTGATGAATATATTGTGACAAAATTATTTGTCACAAAAAAAATACCTTTTTTTGTGAGGAAAAAGTAATTCATTACAAATGTTTTTGTAATGAAAACTAAAAAGTCATTACAAGAACATTTAGCGTCAGGTTTTATGGGACGAATTTTGTAATGACATATTTTCGTTACCAAAAGTCGTAGTAACAAACAATAGACTTCTAGTAATAAAATCTTTCGTTACAAAAAGCTTTTTTTTTTTTGTTTTTGTAGAGATGATAAATCATTTCAATGATATTTTTCTGCAGTGGACTATTGAGTTTTTGCTTCTTCTCTTTTTTCTGTTAGGAGTGAATCTCTTTTTGCTTTTTTAGGAGTGAATCTCTTTTTGCCGCAAATTAGAATGTACACAATTTAGCTATAGCCACATTGTGTTGTTCTATGTAATTCCCAGCTTAGACATTTGGATACAAGAAATTTGATCGTTATAGGACAGCTAGCATCCCCTCTCTAATTCCAATTTTCCAGAAAGAGAAAAAAACAAGGAAAGGACAAATACTGTGATTACTCTCTATTTATGTCAGTTGAAGAATGTAGCTTTCTATTAATCTTTTATCCCAGCTTTCGACTTCTTGTCCGAAGATTTTGACAAGCCATGTTTTCGGCGTTATTTCTTCCTATTAGAGTAGTACCCGATAAGTCAACGAGATTGACGATGTTTTTAAATACTCTTTATAATAAATAGTCTTTTTGATTAATAATAGAAATAAAAGTTTATACTTTTTGGCCACCTTCATCATAATGTCTAAGTTATACACATTTGGTTGAAGCTCCTAGATCACATAAAGCTATGGGACTTGGCCTCACACAAAGATAGAGGTCTTGAAACAAGTCTCTAAGGCGTGATCTAAATTACTCCAAGTCGAAGAGTCTAACAAATACTAGGGGCATTAACATGACTCGGATTAAAACTTGTACTTATGACATATCTCAAATAGGAGGATGTTCTGTTTCATAGACATCAAATGTGGAGACATTCATAGCATAAGTAGGTGGTCATTAGAGAATGAGTTCACTAAGAATCCCATCGAGAAACACCTAAATGGGAGCACTAGTTACACATCAAATTTAGGATTGTTTCTCAGCTTATGGTGTGCATTAATTAGTCCTTAGATTTGAGGCTTTATAGTAATCTTATACATATGAATTTATACTTTGATATAGGCATCGATCCCATGGCGGGTCTTATGGCGCCTATGTTGGGCATAGATCTCCCATGAATGAAAGTTTGTGAGAGTCGATAAAGAATCCATTTGCTCACCTTGTAGAGTGAGTGAATCTCCTATGTGTTCTATTTTAACTAGTCTATGGAAATCAATGGCCACGGTAAAGACAATGATTAGAAATGAGTTTTCTAAATCGATTGTCGAAAAGACTAATGGAGATTAAAAGGTTTTCTGATAAATCCGATATCTAGTACCTTAATCAGGAGATTAGATAATGGAATGAATGTATTTGTACGGTAATCATAAGCAGACAGGTTCACGCATTACATTTCACCTATTGACTAGGCATCGTGGGCTACTAGGCATCGTGAACTTGTTGTTGGACATTGACCGCGATAGATGGGTACTATGAATTAGAATGAGTTCTAATTCATAAGTGATTAATTAAATGAGTTTAATTAATCGATTGATGAATTTATCATCTAAAATATCACAATGAGTTGCGAGCCCATTTCTAATCGATTTGTGAACCTAAGGGGTCACACACAAATGAATGGATAAATTCCTAAATGTATATGAAACACTTAATTAGATAGTTGATTTAATTAAATTAAATTAAAAGATTAATTTAATTGGGCTTGAGAGCCCAATCCATTAATTAATTAGATATTAATTAATCAACAGAATATATTAAATTAATTGATGAACTCAATTAAATTAAATGATTGATTTAATTGAATAAAATTAAAGAGTTAATTTAATTGGGCATTTAAGGCCCAAGTCCATTAATAGATTTGATGGATTAATTCAGTTTAGTTAAATTGATGGAAGAATCAATTAAATAGAGATTTAGTGGATTTATGATTAACATAAGAATAGAGATTCTTATCATCAACAAACTAGAAATTAAGTGAGGGTCTATTTCAAAGAGTTTGAAATAGATTAAAAGAATTATGGATATATATATATAAATATATTGGTATATATCGTATATATATAGAACCCATATATATATATATATATAATTATACACGTATGGAGATATATATATATTATATATATATGAATATATCATCTGAACAGTCATAAGAGATTGAATTCAGTGGTGACCTCCAGTTCTTGACTTCTGTTGGCCGTGTACAGTGTCTACGAGGACAATTGAGAATATCACACATATGATATACTATATATAGGTAGAAGAATGACCGTGGTTTTGTGGATGAGAAAAATTAGTTTTCTTTATACATGGCTTAGCACATGAGAATGATTGTGTGACAATTATAATAAGTTCGTCTTCCCCTTTCTTGATTCAATAATAGTTTCTTAGTCTTTAATCAATCGTTGATCATAGGAGTAAGATACAATTAGAAAATAAATTCACCTTTCTCAGTTAATTCTAAAGGGTTTAGGAATTATTCTACAAGTTAGAATATTAATAGTTTCTTATAGGCTAAGACAGTTTTCTATTCGATTCCAATATAGAATCGAGAACTCGAGGAGATCCGTTCATGTGGACTATCTTTAGAAGGAGAACGCTTGGGCTCCTATTTGCGTGGATGTGTTCAGGTTGAGTTTGAGAATGTGATTTAGATGATCGAGAGCTATTCGTGAATTCAAAGGAGAATTCATATTTGAATACAATAATTCTCTACAACAAACGGATGAGTCAAAGGTATAATTTCGTTTGAATTTTGTTACACATGTTTTGTTGTTTGCATAAGATCCGCATCGCGATAGCAACGGATAGCAATAGAAACGGGATGTGTTTTTACATAATAGTTATGTATTAAATTTTTATATTTCCGCTGCGTTAGCATCCCGGAGCCTATGCGAATCTAACACTTCCCATTCTTATCGGCTGATGATTTCTCACCATCTCCATCAATCGTTTCCTTAGCAAAGCTCCCAGCTTTTTCTATTTTATGCCTTCTGCTTTTCAAGAAATCATAATCTTTGGGAAACCCTTTGCCTTCACGACAAGTGCTTATGCCCTAATCTTTTTTCAATTAATAGAAACTAGTGAGCCAAAAATGGAGCACCGGAGTTGGTAGAGAATCCAAAAGAAATGCGGGTGTCTATCTTTTTTCTCATGTCCTTCGACTTTTCTACCTATGATTTGTGATTGAGTATCTGAAAGACAGTTTTCGCTTCTAGATGATTTAGTGTCCTTTGTTCCAAATGTTGAATAGAATTATTTGTATGCAGATTCTTTTGAAGTGTGCCTCGATCTTCATTGATCTGGTCATTTTCGAATCTATTGTAACAAGACATCGAGTGGGAAAAGATTAGCTATATCTATAAAGTAGGAAATTGGCATCTTGTTCATGGCGTTGGATGAAAAACAAAATACTAAAAGAGGTTCCAGCTCAAAAGCACTGCGCAATCAAAGAAGGTAACAACTGTGCTTACCCCTCAACATCAAGTTTCTTCAACAGGTAAGGACCCAATTTAGTCTTGGAAAGCTCTGTTTGGAAAGGTAAGAGTTCTAATACAATTGTCTCCCTCAGGGACAAATTACCAATAGTAAAGCAGTTTTCAATTGTAAACGACTAGAAGGAAGTAAAGCGAGCTCTCCAAAATGTCCTTGAAGCCTTCAATATTTTGGTGAGTGTACAGCAAAACAGTTATATCAAATATATAAAAGTACAAGAGTAAATAGGATATGTTTAGGGGAAGATAGGAAAATAAGACAAGGTAACTTCCATCATGCTTGATAATTAACTTGTGCTTTTGCTTAATTGAAACATTTGAAACGAGAAAAGCCTCAATAACCCTGGCGCTAGCAGGATCTTTCCATGCTTCAAGAACATGATTGAACTCCAGAGACATGATGCTAGTAATATATGCTTGTATGTACTCCTATAAACCAAAAACAGCCACAGGTGTAAACACGCCTTAAACATGACACCAAAAAAAATGATAAAATAAGTCTGAAACTAAGAATTATATTACAAAATAAAATCGGTGGAAGAAAGCCACATACACTAGGGAATTTGAACACTGACTGCAGAATCAAAGAACCCAGAACATGCATTTTAACACCATTCGGTCAATTCAGTTTGGCTTTATCTTCAGCTTAGAAGCAACCTTCCAGAAATAACATATGTGGGACAATACACGCAGGAGACTCATTAGTCAAATGCATGGCACCAGCAACTGGGCACACATGGTCTTGACTTCTTGCATGAGGTACAAATACTTGCACAACAAAGTTACCCGACAGATGTTATGTCATCCTAAACAAAGAACCCTTGAAAGCGAAAACATTTTCGAATATTTTTTTATATAAAGTATCAAGAGGCACTGCCAGGATGACCTGTAATAAGGGAAATGAAGTTCAACACGTGCAGGTTATTAGTACTGAGCATATAGAATGTCCAAGAGATAATTGATTTACCATCTGCAGGAGTTCAACACACAGCTTGGATAACTTTGTAGAGATACTTATTTGAATCAATGAACAGAGTTTACCATGGCAATATATCTGTCAATTAAATGTGAAACAGAAATTAGCATAGCGAAATTTCAAGGAGGCGATCATAATGATTACTTGTTATTATTTTGTTGCATAGTTAAAATAGTAGCATTGCGTTCTTTTGCAACTACCAAAATTGGTCCTCATATTACACCTGCATCAGAAAAAGTTCAATTTTGTTCCAATACAGTACACCACTCAGTAAAGCCATTGACAATTAGTATAAGACAAACCCTAACAGATCATTATGATACATAAATCTTTAAATCAAATCTAATATAATATATATATTTAAAATGAGATCCACATTATGTGTCCATCCCTTGCTTATGTGGACAATGAGGTGGACAAGTTGCCCTTTTACTATTTTGCCATGTAAGACGTTTTTCATATTTACATTTTCAATCTTTAATTCACATTAAAATCTTTTTATAATAAAAACTAACTAATTTCATTACTTTCAATCATATTTATGTTTAATTCCTTAAATTACTCTTTATTTCTTAATTATTTTTTAAACATAATTTATAATTATATCCATTGATTAGTTTTTTAATGATTAACTCTTTATCAATTAGTGCAAATTTTAATTATATATATATATATATATATATATATTTATCTTTTACTCTTTAGTTGTTTATTTATATATTTGTTTAACTCTTTATATATAAGACGTTTTCGATATTTGTATAGTCATTCTTTAATTTAAATTAAAATTTTTCTATAATTAAAATTACCTAATACTATTTTTTTCAATAATATATCACTAACTCCTTAAATTACTCCTTATACTTAATTATTTTCTTAAACACAATTTATAATTATATCCATTGATTAGTTTTTCTAATTATTTAACACTTTATCAATTAGCTCAAAGTTTTAGATTTGGTATATATATGTGTATATTATATACAGATAAGTTTTTTAATATGACAAGTTATGTATTAATTTTAATAATGATGTCCTTGATTATTGCTTAGTCTTTTCATATTTAATTAATATCATAAATTATTATTTTCGTATTTTGACTAATCAAATTCAACCACATGTGTAAATAAAAGTCTCCTAAAATCCATATATAAGCTATTTTCGTTATTCAATATCATCGCATTATAATTATCTTTTATCTGGACAACTTTTCCTCAACTCCTATTTATTAGGTATGTTGTTTATGTGGCATCAAAGTGGCCACGTTAGTTTTATCCCTTTTTGTCATATATACACATTTTTCATATTTAGAATTTATTTAAATTTTATGAGTTACAATTTTTTTAATTATTATTTCCACATTTCACCTCTTTCTATAAAAATCATTAATTTATCTTTATTCTTTAGAATCCTTATTTTCGTTATATCATTTACTTTTATATTTGTAAAAAGTTTTTAAAATGCACATGTGTCTCAACCTATACTTTTAATACTTTTTCCTTTGATATATTACATATCTTATTATTGTCTAACAATGTTTTTAGTTAAGTGTGAGTATATAAATCATATACTCATCATGTTATGAGCTTATACGTTTAATTAATAAAATAAAAATGACCCAAATTAATTTTATGTACAACTGTGTCTAATACATCTTAATTTAGGAAGTGATTTTATTGTGATAGATAGTTAACTATCGTGATTGAATGTATTACATACATTTTGTACCCTTCTTCATTTTCAAAAAATCATGTCTTATTATTTGAGTTTTCATATATTTGACTTTTGAATTTTACATATAAATCCCCTTATTAGTTATTATCATTAGTGTTTTAAAAACCAATCCGAACCGATCGGTTCGACAGGTCGAACCGCCAACCGGTCAAAAAAATGGCCCAGTTAGACCTTCAAAATTGAAATCTCCTCAAAATCAAATTATTTTGAGAGAACCACTAGTGAACCAGTTAAACCGGTGGTGGACCACAAAAACTAGCTGGATCACAATATAGTATAAATAATCCCCCTAAGTTAGTGAGCCCTAATGTTTTTTCCTTCATTTTCTCTTTTTTCATTAGCCAATTTGTAACCTCCCACACAACAGATGTCTTTGCTTTCATTTATGGGTCATTGATAGCCAAGAAATTAAGGAAATTTTCACAAATTGAATGTGCTCTTTCTTTTTATATTTAAAAACTTGATTGATCACTAACTTGAGCATTGAAAATTCATAATTGGAGCTAATCCCTGCTAGCTCGCGTGCGTTAATCTGTTTTTGTAAAAGAACTACTTCATCACCCTTACCTGCTGGACAATCTCTCGTCTGACTGATGAAAATTTCCAAACTTCATTAAAGGGAAAAGGAGAAAAGTTATAGTTTTGTTTCATATTCTGGTAGAAAATTCCCTCAGAAAACTCAAAATTAATTTCTTTTCAAGTTCTAAGAGGCTTTTCTATCAAAAACTCAAAAAGTCCAAATGCTCTTCTGTCAATGAAAAATTAGTGGAAACAATCAAAGTTTTTTTCCTTGAACTTTCGAACGGAATATTCTTTTGGAAAGTTCAACATTTTTATTTTATTTTTTTTTAACTTTTTTTGAGGGAATTTTTTGCCAAAAGTTCAATTTCTTTTTATTTTTAATTTTTTTGAGGTAATTTCTCCCCCTAAAGTTCAAATTCTCCTTTTTTTTTTTTCCTCAAACTTTCCTACAAAATATTCCACAGAAAAGTTCAGATTTTAATTTTGTTTTCTCATGTTAAATCGTATGAGAGAATTTTTTTTGTAGGAAATCTACAAGAAAGTTCAAAATTTTATTTATTTTTTAATATTTTGATTTTTTGAGGGAACTTTCAAATGAAAAACCAAAATCTATTATGTTTGGTTTTTTAGAATTTTTAGGGAAAGTTTCCATTGGAGATCTCATTTTTTTTTTTTTAATTGAATCTTTTGAGGGGCTCTTCTGCCAGATATTGGCTGATATTTTACCGAAAGTGAAAAGGGTAAATTGCATTTACCATTCTTAAGGTACACTACAATTACGTTATATATGTATATTGAATTATCGAGATTTCTCCTTTGTGTACGCTTTTCTTCTCGAAAATTTGAATCATTTGTGAACCCTAAATTTTGCTCTCAAACCTTTAAATTTTTCTCCTTTTTTTTATTTTGATATTTTCAGCTTACAATTTGTGAACCCTAAATTATGATAATTATATTGTTAACTAAAGTATTAGTAAAATAACTTGAATCAATGAGAAGCATTAATGTTTATATTTAAAGATAATTAAAAGTATAAGTTGTTCTTTGTGCCTTGGACACCCATGAGTGGCGTCCTTAGGAAAGCCAAACAAAGGGAAAATTTAAAGTTTGCCCCTTTAACCATACATTATGAATCATGTATATAATATATTACAAGAACACTCTTAAGCCAATAACAAATCAGTCAATCAAAATGTCATAAAATGTATCCTATAGGACTATATTTTTTTATTATTATTATTATTTTATGAAATGATTAGGACTATATTGTTGAACGATATAAAGTTCAAGGAGTTTATGTAATTTTCCTAAAAATGGGAATTAATTTATGATTCATTTTGAAAAACAATTTAAAATGAATGAAGCCCTTTGATTTTTTGTGGTAGGTGACGATCAACTAAATGACCGATTCCTACTTTAGAGCAACTAGACCAAAACCATAAGTCCATAACAAGACTTCTATTTCGCATTACATTTTTATCGTATAAAAATAATATTTTAAAACAAAAAAGTTTAAAATTAAATTGAGATTTGAGCTATTTATTGGGGAAAAAAGGTATATCTAGTCAACTTATTTTTCTTTAACATTTAAGACTTGGCCTTGTTGATCATATAAATAGCAGCACTATGAAAATCATTATATCATAAAAGTAGGAGAAAATATATATAACGGCCAGAAATGGCCCAATAAATCTAATCATGAAATGATGTTTTCATAGAACTCAATTCTTAAAGTTCAACTTTGACAACAAAAAGTTAAGGGGGAGAGGGAAGGAAAATCGATCAAAATTTTATCTCTGTCGTAATTGTTAAATGTCCCATATCGGTTAAATCCAATAACGTGGTGTAGTTTATAATGATTTGGGCAATCCTCCACTCATGAGCTAATTTTTGAGGGCCTAGGTACATTTTTCAACAGTAATACCTACAATATTTGGCACTCCATGCAATTTATGGGAATGGGTATAGGCCTTACCCTTACCCACACATCATTTGTAGTATGTTCCTGTGTAAGGTTTGGGTACATATTGTATGGGCCTAGACAAGGTAAGACCCTACCCATTGACAGGCCCAATAGTGAATGATTAAAAATCCCAACCGACCCTTTCAAGCCTATGCTGCCTTCTTCAATGGTAACACTTGGGCCTTGCCTGTTTAATGGAAATTGGTTGATTGGATACACTTTTTTGATCATCTTTCTTAAACAAATTATATATTAAATTCATCCATTTCATCAGAGATGGAGTTAGAAATTTTATCTTAGGAGAGGGGCAAATCTTAGACATTTATAAAAATATACATAAATATGATCTTATATAGACTTGAGAGGGACATGGCTGCACCTTGTGAACCCTACTTCATTGAATTGTTTTAGTTTAATGGTTCCATATTATGTTGTGTTGCCATTTTTATTATTATCTATATTATTATATAAAGCAAAAGGGTCTTTAAGTAACTACCTTTGGTCTGAATTTTTATCTCTTTGGTCTGTCATTTTATTTTTTGTTTTTCCCCTATTTTATCTCACTCTTTTTTTACTTATTTCCTCTCTCCCTCCCGTCCTACTACACTTTTCCTTTTTCATTTTTTCGTTTTACTTTTTCTATCTCTCACATCTCTCCTCTATCTTCTCCCTCCACCCTCCTATGGAACATTTTTAACTCCTTTGCTTATTATTTTTAATCATTTAATTTTATCTTATATTAAATTATTTTACTTTTCATTTATTTAAAACTTAATAAACATTAAAAAATTATTCATATAGAAAATATAATAAATAATGAAACTCAAGTACATAATTAATTTATATTTTTTAATTTAGCCCACACATTGAGTATGCCCAGCTTACTAGTCAATATTATTATTATTATTATTGGGGGAGGGGAAGAGACAAAGGAAAACTAGTATGTAAACATACACAGACCAAATCTTTTGTTTTACTTTTCACCGAAAAATAATAATAATAATAATAAAAATCTTATGTTTTTATTTTTTTATTCCATCCATGTGTTACACTAAAGTTGATATAACTATTTTATATTATATTTTATACACGTATCATGCATTCATATAATAAAATATAAACTGAAATACAAATGATGTAATAGAATATTTGAATCGATAAATACATGCCCAATTACTTCAAACTTTCAAGAGTCAAACGGATAAAATAGTGTCACTCTTTCCCGAGATGACGTCAATCGTTGAATCAAATGTTAATAACTAATAATGAAACTTGTATCGTTGGATCGAAAACGTTTAAGCTAACTAAGTACGAGTATCCATCTATTTATCGTCTACTGCAAGTCACCCAAAAAAACAGTATATAAAATCTCATACTACGGTCTCTATCAACCACTTATTGTTAACTTGAGTTGTCAATAGTCTCCTAATTGATTGCTTCGTGTTATTGCCATTACATTTTATAAGAATTTATTTCCAAAACAAAAAAAAAAAAAGAATTTTACTATAGTAGTTGTACCAAACAATTTTATTTAAATCCATGGTTGGTTTTTTCCTCATTATGATTATCTACTCGACCTTTATGAATTATGATTATCCATTAAAAATGGTATTTATTATTGTCCAATCGTACTTTCTTCTTGGGCTTATGCATATATATATATATATATATATATATATGGGTTCAAAGTATTTTAAAGAATTAATTATTAGCAATGTTCTCTGTAGCTGACATTAATTGATATACAATTCAACCGAAAGTTCAAAGGATTGTCGAATTAGAGGCAAGAAGGGGGGATAAAAGGAAAAAGAAAAGGGAGAAAAAGAACTTTAGAGTTCACATTTAAGTTTCAATAGTTTTGATTTGTTTCGTAAGGATTTTCCCAAGATTAGAATGAATAGAAAAAAGTTTGGGAAAAATGCTGTTTTCGTCGGTTAACTTTAGCATGTTTGGGTTTTAGTCCTTTAATTTTAGGATTTTCGATTTTGGTCCGTTATTTATTGAAAAATTTGCACATTCAGTCCGATTTTGAAATTTTCCGATCAAATGTGCTGAGCTGGACAACACATATAGTGATTTGTCCGATTTCCTGTGACTTGGCTGCCAATTAGGAATTTTTGTCAAACCTTTGGATTCTTTCTTCCACATGGGACTACACATAAGCCCAGAATGGAGGGAAAGTACACAACTTTTCCCTCCAACTTATTATTACCCTTTTTCTTGCCAACATATTGACCCACATAGTACTTCACACAAAAAACTGTTGACCCACATAGCAGAAGCAAGAAAAATCAAAAATCAAACCCCATTCCACAACCGTAAAAAATCTGTCGCCTCGCCTCAGCAGCTCTCTCAGCAAAGATGTCTGGAGTTGAAGGACCTTTGGAATGCGACTGTGGAAAATGAGCATATATGTGGACTTCTTGGACTGATGATAATCCAGGTCAACGATTTCATGGCTGCTCGGATTACAAGGTAGAATTTTGTATCCCTAATTTTGTTTTTGGCTGCTCGGATGTCATTTTGAAACTGATTTTCCTTTTTTTTCGGGAACCAGAGAGGAGGATGTAGGTTCTTTGTGTGGGAAGACCCGCCCATATGTGAAAGATCTGCGGTTGTGATTCCAAGGTTGTTGAAGAAATGTAATCGGTTAGAGCGTGAACTACATAATTTAAGGTTAATAGAGGACGAGTTGGAGAATCTTCAAAAAGAAGTTGATAGAATGAAGGGTTATGAAGCTGAGATAGAAAGGTTGAAGGTAGTTGAAAATGACCATATGAGTTTGAAGAATGAGAAGCAACTAATGGACGTTGCCTTGTTGTTGTCTTGGTTCTTTTTTCTTCTTTACTTCTTTAGTTGAAGTGTGTATTTCACGTATGTGAAGTTATGTAAGTATGTAACTAGTATAGGAAGTTAGGCAAGTATGTAAGAATATTAGCATTTCATACACTACTAATGTTACGGTGATGTAAGAATATTAGCATATATATTAGCATTTGTAAACCCTAATTGTTGGTGATGTAAGGTGGTACTAATTTTATGGTTTTTGTGCAGTTTAATGAAGAAATCAGCATTTCATACACTATTAACCTGTTCGTTTTTTGTATGATGAACAAATGATCATTTAATACACAATACAATACAATGACCATTTAATACACAGTGCAATGCACAAAATGATCAATTAAACAAATTGTGCTCGAATGCTATATATATAAAGGCTTTTCAACACAAAAGTTAATCCAGAAGGACAATATTTCCAAAGTGTACAAAAGATACATATTGATATTTAAGGATCACAAAACCATCACAGAAAGATCACAAAAATAAGTGTATCAAATTGTAATTATCAAGTATCTAGGCAAGACAGAAATTCATGATAGTAGCACAAGTTGTTATCTTCTGCTTCATTTTGTCATCTTCTTCTTCCCTTTCTTGTCTTTGTTCGCTTTTTTTATGGATTCAACAAGGTTTGAGATTGATATAAACCTCTTCCCATCTTTCAAAATTCCAGGTGTTGGTCGTTTATCACCCTTGGTCTCTGTGAAATTAGCAGGTGTAACCATGGTAGCCATCCTATCTTTGAATTGTTCATACATTGATGGGCCTTCATTCAATGTTGCTTGGTTCACAAATTCAGCAGATGTTTGGCTTGGATCATCAATCCCACTAACTTGGGGATTCAGAGAAGAAGAAACAAACAAACTTTCCTGTGTGACAAACAACAAACAAGATAAATAACTCATATTGTCTGCTCAATAGCCACGACTATAACAAAGATAACAACTTAGTTGTGGTGACTCACAATTTCATCAGGTTCTGATATCCTTGGCATCTCTTTGTTTCTGACAGGACTCTGAGCTACATGAACCTGCATTTAAGTTAAAAAAAAATAGCAATGACAAATCTTAAGTTAGGAGCAGGCCATGACCAATCTATCTCAAAATATAGGTCTTCAAAATTACCAACAGTCTTACATTGGCCTGTCCTTTCAGCCTCTCTTTGATCCTTGAACTTTGTCTCAATTTTTTGTTGTGGTTTGTAGGAGGACTCCTCACCTGATACAATTTGTAAGACATTACGTATCACAAATGACTGTAAACAAGAAGAAAAGAGTTTGACGATAGTTACTTCTTCAGATGCACCCTCCATTGCGGCTTGAGTTGATGACTGGCCTAATTTCAATGGCCACCTTCTTGAGTTGTGTCCTTGTACACCGCATGTTCTGCATTTTACTGTCGTTTGTTGTCTCTTCAGCTTGATTGAACTAGGTTGTCCTCTACCTCTTCTTTTCTGTGTCTGTTTGACTTCGTCAGGTTCTTTTCTTCTCACCTTTTTGGGCCTTCCAGCTTGTCTAATCACATGAGGTGGCAATGGTGGTGTGATGTTGGTTTTCATCCATTCTTCTCTAACATTAAGTGGGTGTATGGCAGTGGAATAAACCTTTCTGTAGGTTTCTGTTTTGTAGCAGTTATGAATGTAGTCCTCAATGTTCAACCCTTGTGCCACAATTGCACTTAAAGCATGCATACAAGGGATTCCAGTCAACTCCCATCTCCTACAACCACATTTGCCCTCTTTCAAATCTACACTATACTTTGATCCATCTCCACAGGAAATGAGGTAATGCCTATCATTGCTTTTTATAGGCCTACAATTCCCCAACCTTCTCATGTTCTTGTCAACTTTAGCTTGTATGTTAGGACAGATTAACCCTTCTCATTCCAGCCCTTCATCTCTATTTTTTTGCAATCTTTTCATTAGATTTTCCATTATCCACTTAAGCATTGACAGTATACCTTTTCCTCTACCCTCCATGATACTTGCATTGAAGCTTTCACATGCATTGTTCAATAGGATGTCACATCTAGTGTAATCACTAAAATGTGACCTGCTCCATTGAACTGGTGGTTTATTAGCAAACCACGCTGTTGCTTTCTCATTCATCTCACTCAACTCTTGCATTTTTCTACTGAATTCATTGGGTGTTGTTGGTTTTGCTGCCTTCCACAAGGCATTTTTGTATGCAAGGCCTCTGAATCCAGCAGTACTGAAATTGCAAGCCATGTGCCTCACACAATTTCTGTGTTCAGCTGTGGGAAACACTTCACATAATGCTTGTACCAAGCCTTTTTGTTTATCACTCATAAAACACCATTTTGAATCATCATCAATGTTTAGGTCCAGTTTTACTAGAGTGAGGAGCCATTCCCAAGTTTCCCTATTCTCCTTAGATATAACAGCATAAGCAATAGGATAAATAGTGTTGTTGGGGTCAATACCAACAGCTGACAGCAACACCCCACCATAAGGACCCTTTAGATGGCATCCATCAACACACACCACTAGCCTACACCCAAACAGAAAACCCATTCTCAAGGCATGCAGACAAAGATAGAACCTATCAAACCTATTGCTCCCATCAGACTGATCAATTCCTACAATAATAGTGGACCCAGGATTACCTCTTTTTATTTCATTTGCATAATCCCATAACAATGCATATTGTTCAGCAGGATCACCCTCAAGTTTTCTCAAAGCTTTGTTTCTAGCCCTATAAGCTTGATCAAGAGAAAAGTCAACATCTAACTCACCAATCCTATCAAGCCGCCACACTTTTATGTTCCTATTGGGCTCAGTTTGAAAATGCTTTAAGAATTTCTCAGCAAGCCAAGAAGATCTCACATTTTTACATTTAAAGTTAGGAGCACAAGTGTGGTTAGGGTTGTAAACCCTAATTGTGAAGGTTGTTTCATCATTCACTTTAATTGCATGCAGTTTCCATTCACAGTTTTTATCAGCACACTTTGCATGAACCCTAATCTTGTCATTTTTAGTGATATTAACAGACCTTTGCAGTTTTATAGCTTGTGAATAAATAGCATTTTTTATCTCATCTTTGTTTATAAAGCTCGGTCCCACAAAGAACTCAGGATTGTACATGCTGGCTGGGTTAAACATTGGCTTGGGTGAATTTACATCTTCATCAGAGCATTTAACACTGTCAAGGTCACAGTCGCTGTCAAATACCTCTTTCTCCTTAAAATCATCTACATCCTCCACAACATTATCACTATCTTCAAACTCAAACTCCTCACTCTCTGCAGTACTACTAGGCTTATACTCCTCTTCATCAGATTCAAATAAATCATCTCCATCTACCCCAATCCCATCCCTCATATCCTCCCCCACCCCACAAACATTAGCACCGCCACCTTCCTCTGTACCAGAGCCATTTTCACTACCTAAAAAGTCAAGATGTACATCAAAGTAAAGGTTTACCTCTCTGCCCTGTTTAAGTTTTTTTTCAAGCAATGCAAGTAAACCACTGTCTCCTTTAACAACAAAATAATCCCCTTGGTCTGACTTAGAGTATATTATAACATCTCCTAACACACCTAAATGTTCAGCCAAAGCAACCAAAGTGGAAATCCCACACTTATACACATCCACAAAATCAAATTTATAGATTTTTCCACCCATGTACTCACAAACGGGGCTATTTATCATCACCCCATCAATATGACAACACAATGTCAACTCAGTACTTTTAGGATCTGCAAATAGCAGCAAAAAATCCACAAAAAATATAAAAAACTTCACAAAAGAAGAAAATGCAACTGAGTGGGGTTTTTTGGCCCACCCACTTGACAAAGGAAGAACGGGACCACAAATAAACCAACCAATAGGGCACAAACGATGAACGGGACCACAAACACAAACAAATTTATATACAAATGCATACAAAACCCAAACTAAAACGACATGCACACATGCCCATAACCACACAGATCCAAATAAAAATTCCAAAAGACTAAACTACTTTAAAAAAATACTAACCATAGTCTGGAGGAGGGAAATCGTTGTCCTTTGTATCTCGAAGCTTCGGCATTTAAGCTTTGTATCCTTCCAATCCTCCTTCAGAGCGTGGGGATTTAGAAATTACGAAGAAAAAATGGGTAGTTTACAGAGAAATCAATAGCAAAAAAGTTTACAAATAAGGGTTTCTTCTTCCTTTCTTTCTGACGCTTCGTTTCAGTTTGGGGGGATAAAAAAAAAAGAGGCAAATAAGTTTATTTCAATTTTTTTGCTGATGTGGACGACATTTCTTAAAAATTAAAATTAAAATTATCTACATGTCCGCCAACTCAGAATATTGGAGTGAAATCCCCAACTTCAATCACACGTCACTGTCGGCCGGCGACAAATCACTATATGTGTTGTCCAGCTCAGCACATTTGATCGGAAAATTTCAAAATCGGACTGAATGTGCAAATTTTTCAATAAATAACGGACCAAAATCGAAAACCCTAAAATTAAATGACTAAAACCCAAACATGCTAAAGTTAACGGACGAAAAACGCATTATTCCCAAAAAGTTTTACTCTTTCATTTCAATATTTGTTAATTATTTATCTTCTTGTTCAATATATAATAAATTCGTTTTACTTTATGAAATATTTTTTTTTTCGCATTAAAGAGTTATTTGGCAATTTGAAATTGAATGTACTAACTAAAATTTTCATAACAAATTTACTTTAAATAAATGCATAAAATATTTCAGGAGATCTATATTTTGTTATATTTTGTATGTTATACTTATTGGTTTTATTTGCTATTAAGCCTTATAAATGCAAAATTTATCATAAAATTGTGCTTTGATTGATTTAAGATAAAATTGATGGAATTGACTAGAAAGGAGCTCAATTGCACAATGTTGATAATATGCTCTCGTAAAATAAAAAGATAAGAAGCAAAGATTCTAATCGCGAAAGAAATTCCAACAGGATCAAGAAATAAGCATTAAAACTAGGAGTGCTCTCGTAATAAGGCATGCACACGCCTTATACGAGGTGCAAAGATCTTCAAAAAAATCACAGCCTTTAATGCTATTTTTATTATTTGTGTAGTTCAGGCTTATTATTCAATTGATAAAAGTGCATATATCCAGTTGGTAAGATTAAATTCATAATTGTTTAATTAAACCAACACAATTAAAAAATAACATAAGCTAATTGGATTGAAATTTTTGGGTTATGTTATGAAAAATATATAATTTAATTTAACGGATCACGTGGTGTAGGTTCTTGGTAAGGATCGAGTCCTTCTAATTCTTAATATTGTTAGTGGATTAAATTATATCGCGTATATAAAGTTGTTCGCTAATTAGAGGTTATTCATTTTAGCCTAATAATAAGGAATGATTGATTGGAGACGTTTTCAAAGGTTATAATTGTCTATCGCACAAGTTAGAGAGCTATTCTTGAGTCGATAATCAATCCCAAAAACAATGAAAGAAAAACTATCCTTGGCTGAGTTTTCAACATATTGATTTATTTCTATTTAATTGTGTTATTTTTATTTATTTAATATTTTTTATTAAAACCCCCCACAATCTTTAATTTTATTTGTTGATTACCTAGTTTTCTTTGGAATTTATCAAAGTTATTATCTGGGATCAACCCTATTCACCCTATTTATATTTAATTTTGTGTTTAGAAGAGTAAGCATCATTCTTGTTGGGTTCGACACTCATTAATATTGCATATTATAAATGAAGCATATTTTTGCAAACCTTAAAAGCTACTATTTTCATATGTGAACTCGAAAGGGATAAATGATATTTTTAATTTGGAAGCATAAATATTATAAGTGTCGCAATATAGCGAGTATATATTATAAGTGCTGCAACATAGATAGAAGTTCGAATTCTAACAGCATGTATGTCTATTCTCCAAATGAACTATTGAATGTATGTGTATGATCCCACACGCAGTGCATGGGATAAATTTCCGGAGGCAAAATATGTTACCGCCTATCAATTAGCTTGGACCTGCCTAACAAGCATTAGTTGGGTTATGAAATGGAAATTTTTGTTTTCTTTAGGTTCATAGATCACCGGTATCCGACATCTTATTGGGTATGAATATGGGAAAAGCATTGCGGGGATCCATATATAACTACACATCCAGCAGTTGATTTTTAGGTTGAATTTCATAACACCCAAAGAATTGCCTCGCTGTCCTCTCTTTATCTATTCCAGAGTCAAAACTCAAAACATTCTGGTATCACCTACTCGCTAGTCAAAGGCCTTTCTCAGCCACCATTCACACTACCTTGGTCTAGCCGGGTTCGGCATCATCTCAGCAAATTTCTGGTGATCATCCACTGATCATCCTACTTTCAAATTTGAATTCTCACAACCGGCTGGGGTTGGAGGTGGAGGGTTGTGACTTGTGAAGATGAATGGTAAAGAAGATGGGTAAACAGGAGAAAGAAAAAATGAATTGTTTACCAAATAAATAAAAATTAAGAATATAATATTTTAACATATCTAGTGTGGGACTCTTTTGGATAATTACAAATAACTATATATTTATTTTTAAAAATATTATAATTTTACACGTGTCACAATAAAGTATACTAACCTCATGCCAAGACACAGGAAGTAATATTTTTATTTATATATTATAAGAAATTGATAAAAATAAATAAATAAGTTTCTAAAATCACATTATAAAAAAGTATTTGATAAATTAGTACAATCAAAAGTTCAATTCATAACATAATATATTCACTTTTACTATTAGATTTTGAAATAATTTTGCCGTTCTCTTTTAAATATATACAGAAGCAAGTGATATATAATTTTAAACTTTAAAAATTAAAGTAATTGATGAGTATTATTAATAAGAAAATATAACTAAATAATAATAATAATCATCATTTTCTTATTAATTTGAATTAAATATATCATATCTTATCTTATATTATGGATAAGTATTGGTTTATTTTGGATAATTATGAATAGAAATATGCATCTACAAATAAAAATAAAAAATTATCATAATTTTATATGCGACGCAATAAAGTACAATCGGACTATCCAAGTGTGCGCACATGTGGAGCTAACTTGGATAACCTCAATATTTTTGAATTATAAGTTATATATACTAGTGGGTGTTGGTACACTCTATGCCTTGCGAAATAAAAATGAAATATAATTTAATCGTTTGTTTGATAAACTTATACGTTTACATTAGGAATTTTTTAAAAAAAAATTGATTGAAAATTAAATTGAGTTTTATAATTGAAAAAATAAATAAAAATAAATAAAATACACTAAATATTGAAGATAAAGATAAACTTTATCTTCAATATTTAGTGTACTTTTATCTTTTTATTTATCTATTTTAATAATAAAACTCAATTTAATTTTCAATTTTTTTTGTTTTTAATAATATATATAATTTAATTTTTAATCATTTTTTTGATTTTCCTATTACATAAAATTATAAATTTTTTAAACATGTGATTAAATTATATTTTATTTGTTATTTAGCACAAACAAAAAAGTGTGCCACACCCCCTAGTGTGTGTGTGTGTGTGTGTGTGTGTGTGTGTATATATATATATAGAGAGAGAGAGAGAGAGATTAAAATTGATGTAAATTGTAACTTCTATGATTAAAATTGGTATATCACTTACATACAATGGTATTTTATTTTTGTGGACACATAAAAATTAAAATATATATAATGGAATTGAATTATAAAAATAAAAGATACGAATAAATGGATTGGATAAAATTGGTTTAGGAACCGTTTGCTTTGCGAGATTTGTTAATTGGAACTTGTCTCTTGGCTCAAGATTGGCCGAGATTTAAGTTAATTATAATGGTTATCTGGTATCTAATATTAACTGAGTAGGATGATCGTATGTATTGCGTATGTGGTGATTTGGTATCCACAATTAAATAAAATTGAAAGTAAGATTAGAGTACAATTACGTTTTTACCTTCGATTGTTAAAGCTTTTCAAAGCTTGGTGACACATAAATTAAGAAAAAATAAATTAAAAACCACATATACATACATATGCCACATATATTTAAAAAAAGTCCAAAAATCACATACACACACACACACATACATATACGTATATATAAACAACCTTACATATATATATATATATATACACGGGAGAGGGAGGGGGGGAGAGAGAGAGAGAGAGAGATGGGGAAGAGAGAGAAGGCGGGGGGGGGGGGGGGGGGGGGGGGGGGCACTGGGGGAGAATGAGGTGGGTGTAGTTGGGATGAGTGGATGAAGAAGATGAAGATGAGGAGGTGGGATATAACTTTTTTTTTAAATTATGTAACTAATTAATTTTTCTTAGATATGATATATATAATTTAGATTCTTTTTTAAGAAAAAGGGAATGAAATTTTTATATTTAATTTTAATTTTTTATTTTGTGTACTTTACAATATGTAATTTTATTAAATAATAATAATTAATAATATTATTATTATTATTAATTATCATTATTTAATAAAATTACATATTGTAAATTATTTTTATTGTTATTATTATTTAATAAAATTATATATTGTAAAGTATAAAAATAATTAATAATAACAAATTTGTAAAAACAAGGACAAAATAAAGGATAAAATAGTCAATTCAAAATTTTGGAATAATTAATATTGGAAAGCCAAAGACTCAATCTCACCCCTCCCCTGAGATTGTAATCTTGAGATTAGACCTATCATATGGCGGGCCTTTCGAGATTAGGTAAAGGCCCGTAATTATAATCTTGGCAACCTAACAATCAATTAGCTGAGATTAGCCGATATGTGAAGGTTTTGTCTTAGCTAATCTCGAAAAGCAAACGGTTCCTATAATAAATTGTACACGTATAAATAAAATTTAGAGTTGCAGGTAACTAATAAGTAGGAGCAGGTTATTCAAACTTAAATAACAGGTTTCAAGTAACTGTAACATGTTATACAAGTAACATGTAATCTTATATTTTAATAAAATATTATGGTACCTAATGTTAACTCAATATTAAGAGTACTTTATTTTGACAAACCCAAGAAACTTACTTGTTTCTATATTATGTAAACTTTTATTACATATAAAGTTAAATTGATGAAAATAAGTAAAATAATTTTCTATTTATACAAAATTTAATTACAACAATATAATAAAGTAATTGATAAATAAGTATATTTAACAATTCAATTAGTAACATAATATGTTCAATTTTGAAATTATTTTTGGTATATAATTATGATATGGATTTTTGCTATCAAATTTATATAGAAATAAGTGATAAATAATTCTAATGATTCAAACTTAAAGTTGCTAGTAAATATTGTAAATATGACACCAAAAATGAAAAAAAAAATTATAATTTTATTTGAGAAAAAAAATATAATCTGTCTTATTTTAGATGTTGGATAAATATTGAATTCATAACAATACATTTCTACAAATTAAACTTTCAATTTAATATAATTTCATTCATGTCAAGATAGAATATAACAAAATTATAGACGTGCACACACACACACACACACACACACACATATATATATATATATGTGTGTGTGTGTGTGTGTGTGTGTGTGTGTGTTTGAATGGATGGTCTCAAGATTATAAGGTTTTAGGTTTGATTTTTCACCAAACCGTGTAAGTCTTTGCTCTACTTTCATAATAATTGATTTGATTCATTGATTTATTGACTATTGTAATAAATTTGTATGTTGATTGATATAATTGGTGGTGGTTGATATTGATATTATTTAAAAAAAGAAAAAGAAAAAGAAAAAAAAAATATAGCTGGTTTGCAAATTTCTAAATTTTTATATATGGATGTGAGGAAATATTTTCTACTGAGTTGTAAACACTTGTCAATAATAGCATAAGATTTGGACCATTAATATAGGTGCCGACAGCTTGTAAAATTTAACATATATAGACATATTTTAGAATCTATTTTTGTAATTTATTATCCTTAAAAGCAATTGAATGTCTATTTAAATATAATCCATCACATTTAATTGAAACCTTAAACAATTAATCTTACTCGTGTGAATGATTGGATAGCATTCCCCTATTATTCAACTTAATTAGGGACATTATTACAAGGAATTAAATGCTATAATCCTAAGGTTTTGCCATTAATCTCAATTAAGCCCAATGATTTGGTGACTAATGTGGTCTACGAACTTTTATAAAATAGAATAGGAGACTGCCATAACTGAAGGCAAAATAAAGGGGGGGAAAATCTAAAAATTCAAAAAAGCTCATTAATTTCATTTTTTGGAATAAAAAGAATTTTGTCCGTTGCTATTATTTTCTTTTATTTAAAATTAAAATATGTGCCAAAGATACCTCTGTTCCAAAAATTTCATAACACTTCATTTTTATTTTTATTTTTATTTTTATACATTGCATTGTACGGAGAGTTTGGCATACTTCTAAAGTATATTGATCCTTAATAAAATTAGTCACAGACAATAATGAATATTTTCCAACAGTTCTCTATTTTTATCTCAGCGACCTAGCAATGCATATACGCATCATGCATGTATGAATAAATTTAATAGAAAAAATCCGACTTGCAGAAAAAATGCTGCCAAAGATTAAAAAACGATCTCCAAACCTACCCAAAAATGTTATGACACTTCATTTTTTGTTTCTTTACATTGCGTTGTATGAAGAGATTGGCATATACTTGGATATCATCTTTATTAAAATTAGTCACAAACAATAATGAATATTTGCTAAAATTTCTATGTTCTTATTTTAACCACCTACTAATATACATTACTTATATGAACAAATTCAGTAGAAGATAATACATGATTGTGTAGTAGAAAAATTCGAATTGGAAAAGAATTGCTACCAAAGAACACAAAATCATCCAAATGTAACAATATTAATAATGAGTGAAAATTACTAAAAGTCTCTTAAAATAAATATATATATATATATATATAAACTAAAAAATATATTTCAATCCAATAATTTTATAGATGAAATTATTTTTTAACTTCTGATATTAATTTCTCTGCATTTAACAATATATATTAGCAAGACCACGCGTCGAGCAGGAACATACGTCGGCCTTTTAATCGCTTCTCAATTGTTTCTATCCCTGAATCGTTGACTATCAGTTGACCTGAATGTGTAGAAAATTCAACCATCCACCAAAAAAAAAAAAAACAAAAAAACAAAAAAATAATGTATAGAAAATTCAATCAGCAAAATTAATATAAGAAGGTCTTAATCTTTATTTATTTCAGTCGATTTCAAAATCCAAAATTATCGCAAATATAATTTATATGTCTTAAAATTCAAGAAAATATCTTTCATAATCTCTCTCTCTCTCTCTCTATATATATATATGTGTGTGTGTGTGTGTGTATATATATATATCTCAAAATTTATAACAATATTTTTCTCAAGTAAAATCATCTGTGATATAAATCACTCTTTAAAAACTTGATAGAAATTTCTACTAAAAATATCAATTCATTAGATTTTTAAAAAAAAATTCAATAAGTGAAGAGTAATTTGAAAAAAAATTAACTTTTGGATTTTTAAAGTTAAACGTTATGTAAAATTTATTTTAAGTGGTTTTAGTATTTTTTTTATAATAATAATAATAATAATAACAAAAAATTATAATATTAAATTTGAGAAACTACTTTTTTTTTCAAAACAATCCCAAGGACTTTGTTAACTAATAAAGAAATGTCACTTTTTGGTTTCCCAGCAGGCGCCAGCACATCACCACCGTTGTTCCTTGCAAAATCCAAACACCCTCTCTCTCTCTCTCTCTCTCTCTCTCTCTCTTTCTCTCTCTAAAACGCCCTTCCAAGTCCAAACCTCGAACTCTGCAATCTCGCTTTTGCTTCGCTTTCCTCTGCAACAACAGAAAGAGGCAAAATCACACGCTCGCTCCAATTTCCAGAGAGAGAAAGAGAGAAGAGAGAAGAGAGAGAGAGAGAGAGAGTCTTCTAGTGTTTCCGATCAGAATTCCGATGACCCAACTAAAGCCCATACTCTCCCACTTAGATCCCATCATCCCCTCCTCCACCGGGAAGTTCAAATCGTCGCCGCCGCCGTATGCCCTCCACCGCCTGCGTTTCCACCCGAGACTCACTCTCTGGTCCTTCCTCTTCCTCTTTTTCCTGCTTCTTTTCTTCTTCTGCTCCCCTCCCGCAGCCAACTCCACCGCCGGAAAACGCCGCAGCCTCCAAACCACAAATTTATCCGCTCGGTCCCGATTAAGCCCAAATTGGGAGGCCAAGGCCCGTAATTCGGCCCGACCGCATTCTAAAACGGGGTTCACGGTTCTGGTCACCGGCGCCGCTGGATTCGTGGGAAGCCATGTCGCAATTGCTCTGAAGAATCGTGGGGACGGCGTGGTGGGCCTCGATAATTTCAACAATTACTACGAAACCGGGCTGAAAAAGGCCCGAAAAAGCCTCCTCGAGCGCCAGGGCGTGTACATCATCGAAGGCGATATAAATGATGCTGCTCTGCTGGGTAGATTATTTGAGATTGTGCATTTCACACACGTAATGCATTTGGCAGCCCAGGCTGGTGTGCGGTACGCAATGCAAAATCCGAGTTCTTATATTCATAGCAATGTTAATGGCTTTGTTAGCTTACTTGAAGCGTGCAAAAATGCCAATCCACAGCCTAGTATAGTGTGGGCCTCGTCGAGCTCTGTTTACGGGCTCAATTCTAAGGTTCCTTTCTCAGAGAAAGATAGGACTGATCAGCCTGCTAGCTTGTATGCAGCCACTAAAAAGGCTGGTGAAGAAATAGCACACACTTATAATCACATACACGGGCTTTCGATCACAGGCTTGCGCTTTTTCACAGTTTACGGGCCGTGGGGAAGACCCGACATGGCTTATTATTTCTTTACCAAGGATATATTGAGAGGCAAAGAGATCAAGATTTTTGAAGGGGCTAATCATGCTACTGTGGCTAGAGATTTCACATACATTGATGATGTTGTAAAGGGCTGTTTGGCAGCTGTGGATACTGCAAAGAAGAGCACCGGGAGTGGGGGCAAGAAGAGAGGTGCAGCGCAATTGAGGATATATAATTTGGGGAACACCAGCCCTGTCCCTGTTAGTAAGCTTGTGAGTATCTTGGAGAAGTTGTTGAAAGTTAAGGCGAGGAAGAAGTTCTTGTCAATGCCAATGAACGGGGACGTGGTGTTCACACACGCTAATATAACTCTGGCCCGTAAAGAGCTAGGTTATAAGCCCACCACTGATTTGGAGACGGGCTTGAAGAAGTTTGTGAAATGGTATTTGAGTTACTATAGTGGCAAGAAGAAGAGTGCTGCATGGTGAATTATGAATTAACATTACTTTTTTGTGTTTTTTGTTTCGTTTTGGGCGGTTTATGTGTTCTGCACTTTCGTTGTCAACTGTGTGTTTTCGTTTAATGTAACCATCCCATAGAGTTTCTTGGTTGATTGGGAGAATGAGTGTAGCCCTGCATTTGCTTGATGCTCTATATGTTTGTGGACAGAGTAAATAATTTTCTCCTTATTGATTTACCACATTGTTTCTTGAGTTATTTGCTTTGTAGGTAGACATTGTAAATCACTTCAACACTACAAAAGAAATGCTTATTTGGTGAGCATTTCTTCTGTATATATGTGAGATGGTAATGAAAGTGCAATACAAGTGATTAGAGTTGCATATGTTTCTCATGTATGAATGGGCAATTGAAACCTTCCTTGCATTCTTGACTTACTTTACTGATGCTTTGTTGTTCTTATGACATGCGCAACAAGGAGGGCCAACTTGTAGACCTTATAACAAAGTTGATCAATATATTGCTTGAACCGGTTGAACTAGTTCAACTAGTAACCAGAAAGGTTACCGGTTCAATGTCGGGCCTGATTTTCAGAACACTGTGCTTAGCAAAGTATTTGCAGATGGTTAGATTTGGTGTGTTGATTCTTGGACTAACTGGAAAGTTTGTTTGTTTTGTAGTCGATCCTTCGGAATGTAAGTCATCTAAGAGTTCTGTAAGTACATCTAATCTAAATGGTGTTTAGTTGTATTATTTTCAAGTCAGCCTATTTGTTGACCTTGTTAATCATTCCTTACATTGTAGTTCAAAAACAATGACAAATTATCTATGAAAATTTGAAGCTTTGTTTATGTGATCACTTGGAATTTAGTTACTAGTTCCTTTAGACTTTGAATAGGATGTGTAAATGGATATATATATATATATACATATATATATATATAAACTAGCATAAGTGCATTCTCGATGCATGTGCAAAATAAAAATAAAATATAATTTAATTACATATTTAAATCTATTATATTGAATATAAATTTTTGTTGTATAATTATAAAAAAATAAAGTAGACTTAATTGTATAAATAAAAGTAAATAGGAAAGAGAAAATATAGGATTACATTGAATAAAATGGAGAAGAGAAAAAAAAACCTTAATAACAAGAGAGAGAAAAGAGATGAGAGGATAAATGGTGGAACAAGAGAAAAAGAGATGAGAGGATAAATGGTGGAAAAGAGAGAAAAGAGATGAATAAAAAAGTCAAATCAAAGATACCAAGCAATTATTAAAGGATGCCAACTCTTTACAAAAGCGTGTATATATATATATATATATATATATAATATCGTGTGTGTGTGTATATATATATAGATCCCATATCGGGTTTGGTCGAATCAAAAGTTCAAAGCTAAATCATGTGCCTACTGCATTTCGTTCGTCTTGATTGGTGTTCAGTATCAGGTGTGAGCATAATTTTTTATAAACTACTCGCACTGTCTGTACTGCATCGTTTTTGTCAATTTTTTGAAAAAATGGTGGTTCAACAATTAAGGTCAAAATCGTACTGCAATATTGGTTTGATTCTAATATTTTCCTCAAATCGCACCGCACCGAACCGCTCACATATGTTAAATATATATATATATATATATATATATCTCTAAATTTATCCATTTTTTTAACTTAACTCTTCAATGTTTAAGATAAACTCACTAATCATATTTTAAATTGTTTCAAATTTCGTTAGTTATTGATTTAATCATTCAACATTTCAAATACATCTAACCATTCATTATTAAATGATGCATGAACTACAAATTTAGTGTGTTATATTAGCCAAAATCTTGATAAGTTGCATAATTAAATCAATATTATTGTTTGAATTTGATTTAAAGATGCAAAATTACATTATATCTATTAGTTTCATGTACTCTATACATTTAGTCTTTATACTTTTTATTTATAAAAAAATTATTTTCATACATTAAATTTTTAATATTAATTTAAATATTTTATTGATATTAGAAAATGATATTTTCCTCACGTTTTGTCTAATTATTCTTTTTTCTTGTTTAAAATCGTCAAACCGCACCAAATCGCACTTTCGATTTTAATTTCAAAAATCGCAATTTAAAATACATATACTATTATAAAAAGAAAATCATTTTTGTCTCACAAATGACAGTTTTTTTTTTTTTACAAAAGTTGTCATTTAATTCTATGTGAAATAAATAGAGCTATGTAAAATTGATGCTAATTAATATTGAAAATTTTCATGAAATCAATTCAATTCGGATACCAATTTTTGATGTGTCAATTTTACCCTTTTATTTAGTAAACACACACAACAAAGAAGCAAATAGAGAGAACAATATTGTAATATCACAATCCAATTTGAAAACCTATTTTTTCAACTTACAAACTACTTTCTCGATTATTTTGGATTTTAAAAGTTAAAACCCATTTTTAATAAAAAGGTCCTTTAAATCAATAATTAATGTTCTTAGTCCCCCCCCCCCCAACCCTGTGTGTGTGTGTCTCTCTCTCTCTCTCGCTCACACACACATACACACACACACACAATAATTTATCTAATTACAATTATCCGAATTTTGTTTTCTTCTTCTTGTGTTTATTTCTTTATCACATAATGTTATGTTATATAATTATTTTATTTTTAGCTTATTGTTATTTAATAAATTATATCCAATAGGTCTTAAAAAAGTATTCTTATAAAAGAATTTTAGTAATATATTTATATTTTGATCCTAAAATAATTTAAGCACTAAATTAAAGTATATATATTTTTATATCTTGTAAACGCATGGAGCGTGCGGCATTGTTAGTATTTTTTTAAAATAAATTGCATATGGCAATTCAATTTTAAATATTTTCAAAAAATTCAAAACCGAACTACGATCATCCCTATTCAATATAAGAGTGATCAATAAAATGATAAATATATTAATATTTGATACATGAATGGTTGGGTATGATTATATTTGGGTTGGACAAGACGCAATGGGCTTGTTAGGCATGATTATATTTGGGTTGGACAAGACGCAAGGGGCTTGTTAGGCTTGCCCAAAAAAAAAAAAAAAAAGGAGTATTTGTTGAGTAAATGAGTTTCAAGCGAAGTTGTTTTGCGCTTTGTTGCAATAATTTAAAAATATTTTAAAATATGTTTTTTTTGGAGCTATTTTGGATAGCTTTAAGAAAGTCATTTTTCGACCTTTTCCTATTCTAGGATTTTTTTTGAAAAATTCCAACCAAACACTACTTTTTTCTTAGAATGTTTTTTTAAAAAAAAAAAAATGCTTCTTGTATGGAAAATTCCATCCAAACGGGTTTAAGATTGGTTGGCTACGATTAAATGTTCTTTGGCTAAGAATTTTCGGTCCAAACTAGGTTTTTTATGTGCTAGTTGTTCTCTTGTACAATTGAAGCTTGTGGTTCCCCAAAGAAAAAAATAAAAAAATTGAAGCTCGTGAACTAGACATCTCATGTCCACATCATGCGTCTTTAATTTTCTATTTGGTTGTGAAAAATCCAATTAATCTGCTCCTCGTCCGGCAAATCTTCTTCTTTTGGTTGCTTCTTTTCTCATCATATTATGCTATATGAGGTAAAAAATTCAATTATATATGCAGTATAGTACCGCATGATTGATAAGATCTATCTCGATTGACAAAGTAATAATTTTTAAGAAATTATTATTAGCATTTTAAAAATTGTAATTGACATTCCATTCTTATTTCTTATTGAAAAATTGACTAAAATACCTTTAAGTATTTTAAAATTTGATTTGATACGCTTTACTCCCTCAACTAAATGTTACATCTAATTCATTTCCTCTAAACTATCAAATGCAACTCTTATGCCACTCAATTAAAAATTAGTCAAAATTATCCTTACACCCTATTTATACAACTTTATTTATTTTTTCTACATTTAGCATTATAAGTTCAACTTCAAAAGATCATTTATTAGCTGTAAAAATAATTTTAATTTTAATTTTGAAAACTAATTGATAGCTAAAGGAAATAGAAATAAAAACTAAGTTAATAAGTTATTGTAATAATACCTAAAAATTTTGATTGAAAAGTAAATAACTTGGTTTTTATTTAAAATTAAATCTATATTATGAATTAGTATAAATACTTTGTGAATTATATATGTAGATATACATTTGAATAAACTTAAGGGTACTTTTTTCAAAATATAAAATTGGAAGGGGGAGGTAGTTTGGGCATTATATTTATTAGTATTATAGAGGTAAATGATATATAAGTCATAATTAAGGGGTAAAGTGCATTTCATCATATTTAAAATAAATGGGCATTTTAGTCAATTTTTCAATATAAAAGTGAAAATGGAGTATCAGTAATAATCCCCTAAATTTTATTAACGTGGAACCCATGCCCATCCACAAAAAGGTACATGCACTTAAACAGATTATTTCAACCAAAGTTGGATGTATAACCTAAGGCTGCCAATAGATAACTGAAAATTTAATTATTGTTCATATCTACATTCGTTTATAAGATATATTATCTGTATCCATTTAAGATGGATATTATTCATATTCGGTTATAGATATCCCAATTATAAATAAATGGTTACATATTTAGTAATATCCAGTTATCCAATCCATTTAATATTCACTCCGAGAACATATCATTTTATATATTCAATTATCCCTAAATTATATCCAATGAAGAATGTTTGACGAAAGTGATATATACGTTACTAAAATTCTTATTTGTTCTTAACATTTTATGTTTAAAAATTCATTGATGTATAGTTATAAACAAGTAGAATTACAAATAAAAGATATGCTTTAGAATACTATATTGATAACATGCAATTTTTAGTGAGTTTTAGGCATATTTGTATTTATTTTGGTAGACTTTAGATTATAAAATGGTTAAATTCACATTTAAATGATGTTTTGTATGTTTTATAACAAAATTTATGGAAAAGAGCACAAAAATGCCGAAAAGATATGGTAAAAAGTGCAGGAGGATATTGTGCAAAGAAATTGAAAAGTTAAAGATGGAAAAAGTCGTGCACAGTGTATAAAGCGTGACCACGCCTTGTAACTAGACTACTGCTGGTGGGATTTGAAGGCAATTGACAGATGTGGTAGATTTTGACACAAATCCAACTTGAAAACAAATTCTCCTCATCTTACCTTACGTATTGAGACTTGACTAACAATTCTCTTGGTCCTATAAGAAATCAATTCTAGGGTTAGGAACTTATATATATAGGTGTTTTAAGGTTTTATTTTTAGACTTTGTTTTCATATATTCTACTTAATTTTTAGTTTTCAGCTTTTATAATTTGTTTCTTGAAACTTTGTACATGATCATGTATGGCTAAACAACTTTAATCAGTCAACGGTTAAATTCAAGCTAGTATTTAAGCATGAATTGTGAGATCTAATTGATTTGTTTGTTGTTTATTTTTATACAGTTTTTGTATATTTTTCTATGCTCTTTTGGAAAAGCTCCATCCCTTAATGTTAATCTGTTGATTGCATAATTTAGGCATGTTATTTAATTGATAAAATAGCATATATCTAGTTGATAAAATCAAATCTGTAATTGTTTAATTGAACCAACACAAGTGAAAAGTAGTATAATTTAATTTGGTAGAAACTTTTGGATTATACTATGGAAAAAATACAATCTAATTTTGAAGAACCACATTTGTTGGTTTGTTAGCTAGGATCATGTCTTTCTAGTTCGTAAAGTTGTTAATGGATTGAATCTTATCATTCGACTAAGATTATTCATTAATTAGGGATTATTCATTGCGTTCGCGTGTTTAATCTATAATTAAGGAAATATTAGATTGGACGAGTTCTCTAGAGCCTATAATTAGTCTATTGCATGAATTAGAGAATTATCTTTAAATCGATGATCAATCCTTTAAAATATTATGCAAAGAATTACCCTTGGGGGAGCTTTTTATTATATTGATTTATTCGCTATTTAATTTTTCGTTTTTATTTTATTTTATTATTTTCCATTAAAACCCAAAACATTTATTTTTACTTTTTTTTCGCTTGGTTATCTTTAAAATTTATTAGTAGTTATTCTCTATGGAATCGACCTTACTCACCTTGTTTACAATTAATTTTGTTATTAGAGTAGTATAATTTATTTTTGGTGAATTCGATACCCATTAGATATAAACAAATTCAATTATTCAATTGATTATAGTTAATATCAATTATTCGCAATTGAATAAAATATCCAAATATTCATAATCATATATGGGTACCTAAATAATCATAATTGGATCACATATCCAGAATCAAATATCAATATTCAAATACTTATAATGGAATTTACTTTTTAAGAATTACAATTGAATACAAATATATTCTAATTTGATTGATGCCCGATGGATATAGATTAGGATATTAAGTAAATGGCAAGTTACAATTACTTTTCCTTAAGTTTGCTAATATTACAAAAAAACCCCAGATATGGAAAATTATTAAAATCACCCTTGATTTTGTTGAAATTACAAGAAAAAACCTTTTCACTTAGTGTTAAGTTAGGTTCCGTTCAAAAAATTATGCCTCTTTCTAGAATAACTCTCCTTCAATATTTTCATTGATTATTGGACAAAAGGGTAAATTACAAACACCTCTCCCGAAATTTGTTAAAATTACAAATAAATCCCCTTAGGCATTAGAATTTACAACTACACCCCTTGTGGTTGTACATTCCAATACTGGATGAGTTTTTGTGTAAGTTCAACAAATCTTAAAAGAGGTCTTTGTAAATCAAACATTAAAAATAATGCCGTGATTCTAATGCTCTGTTAATTTTTACATGATTTTGCAAATCCCGAAGATAATTTTAATAATTTTTCATACGTGAGGAATTTTTTTGTAAGTTCGATAAATCTCAGGTAATTTGTGTTTCGTGATTCACTAGATTTCACCAATTCACCCTAGCCGATTTGCATTTTATAATTTTAGTTACTAGTATAATTTACGTTTCATATTTTTTTGTAATTACAATTCACCCTTAAGTTAAAATTTCATATTCATAATGATGTTCGATAAATTAATCGGATTCAAATATGAATTGAACACTACATATTCAATCCATTTAACATTTATTTACACCCCTAATATAATTAAAAGTTCAAACACACTAATTTATCGACACAAGGTTAAAAGAAAAAAAAATAGAAGAACAAAATTGAATTAAAGAAAAAAGATGAGAGTTTTTTTTGGGTAAATTCCATAATCCACCCTTGTGGTTTCACGAAAATGTTAAAAACCTCCAATGGTTTAAAAATCGGCTAAAAATCCCCCATGATTTTGAAAACACTGCATAACTTAATAAAAGAATGGAGAGTGAATCCCACGTGCCTTGTATGCAGGTAGGCGTATAATTTGACCTTTTTTGACATTAAAATAGTTGTGAATTGACCAACATGCTCCTAAATAGAAAGATAATACCGAATTTATCCCTTTCTTCTTCATTCCTCTTCACCCTCCACCACCCGCCGGAGCTGCCGCTTACCGCTGCCGGAGCCACCGTCGAAAATCACTACATTGTGTGCCTTGTCAAGTAAAATCAAACTCCTCAATTAATTTCATCAAATATCCAATCGTTCGCATTTAATTAGATAAAATGTATACGAAAAACCCTAAAACCCGTCACTAATACCACAAATCTTGTTCCTCTAATTCCTACACTACCGTCGATCCCACCTCAAAATTAATCTCACCAATGTATTACCCAAACCAAATCACTCAAAAACCATTTAATTTCCACCAAATATGTGTTTGTTTTTACGTGTTCACGTGTGTGCGCGAGCGCACACTGTGTGTGTGTGTGTGCTTTTACTGTGTGTGCATGCAGTGCTCTGTGTGTGTTTGTGTGTTGTGTCTGAAGTGTAGTGCTCTCTGTGTGTGTGTTTACTGTGTGTGCTATGTGTGTGCGTTTACTCTGTGTGCGCGCGCAGAGCTATGTGTGTGTTTATTGTCTGTGTGTACGTGCAGTGCCGTGTGTGTTTAATCTGTATGTGCGTGTTTATTGTGTATCTATGAGCAGTGCTCTGTGTGTGTGTTCATTGTGTGTGTGTGTGTGTGTGTGTGTGTGTGTTTACTGTGCGCGCGTGTGTTTTAGTGTGTGTTAGTGTGTGTTAGTGTGTGTTTTTTATAATATATATTATTTAAAAATTAGTTTTGTTTATATAAATATGTAACCTGTATTTATATATATTATAAATTTTTTAACATATTTTATATATATATATATATTATAATTTATTATTATTATATATATATATATTTATATATAATATATATATTTTATATTCAAAAAATAATATTGACCGTCATTTTCTATGATAAAAATTCAATGATTCCTAATAAGAGGGGTATAACGGGTATTTTATGTAAAAAATTAATGCCGTTAAGTCTAAATTAACAGTATAGAAAATGAGCAAATTTTAAAAATATAAAAAGTTTTTAGCCGATTTTTAAATTATGGGAGATGTTTATTATTTTCGCGCAACCCCATGGGTGAATTACGGAATTTACCACTTTTTTTTATTTTTTTATTTTGGTTTGACATGGCTTGACTGTTGAAACACGAGCGAGGTCCCACTCCCACGTGGTTGCCCTTTCATTCTTCATCTCGTTCGTCAAATTCCATAGATCAACAGCTCACGTACAATTATTACATTCCTGAACTTCGGAAAAAATAAAAAAACAACCCCTCAAAAATCAAGAAAATTCCCAATTTGGCTGTAAATTAGAACTACAATGTTGATTGTATGATGATGAACAATCACAAATATAAATAGACATGCATATGCCTGTGTGTTTATAGCGGCCGACCTCAAAATCAGCAATGAAAGGCGTCTTTTCGGCGCCCGGTGATTACATCTATTTCAAGTCTCAGGTCCCTCTTCACAAGATTCCTGTAAGCCCCGTTTTTTTGAACCCTCTTTTGAATCAAATTTCTTAATCTATTTGATTATTCGCTTAATTTTTGGAGTATTGATAATGGGTTTGGTTCTTTGATTCTATATGTCAACTGGGCTTGCCTTGGTTTCAGTTTTTTGATTCATGGTTTTTTGGTTGTTGCATTTTACATTTGGTATTGTATCTGCCGTTTTGGAGCTGATATATTGGTTAGTTTATGATCCTGGGTTTGTGTTAGTTTTCTTCTTTCATTTATTATCAAATGGGATCTTAGCTTGTATTGCGTGCTTATAATCTTGCCTTCAAATTCTTTATCCTTTTAGTTCAATTGGCTTCCTTGAAATGACTGAGTATGAAGTATAATGTGCACAATGGTTACTTTTAGTTGTTTGGAAAGATTGGCCCTGAAATAGTTTTGCAGGCCACTCCGTGATAATAACTTCTTGTAGAAATGAATGGAGGGCTCAAATGACTTGCCAGAAATAGCAAGTTCAAAATCTTTGAATATTGATGAAGAAAATGGGGAAAAAAAAAACAAACTATAAAGAAGCTTCAGCAATGAGGCAGCGATGTCATGTTCCATTCAAATTTCAATGAACTGTGTAATTTGTGTGTAATTTGCAATGTTTCTAAGGCACAACCAAGGTATAGTTTCACTTTTGAATGGCATTAGATGCATATCATTTCTGATAAACCCGTGCTCTTTTGGACAACCGTGAGCACAGTCCAGTGCTAAATCCAGCAAGCTAGTTAATAGGAAGAAATATAATTGAGATAAAACGATCACTTTGGAAGATGAGGAATTAGTTACAAAAACCAAAGGAGAAATGCAAGCAGAAATTTATGACTGTACTAATTGATGAACTTTTCAATGCTCAAATATATGCAAAAAACCTTGTGCCAATGGAATGTGTGCTGTTTATGTTGACTCTCAATGAGATCCTAAGGTGTGCAACTGGTTTAAAAGATATAACAACTCCAAGGAATGTGTTGATATAATATAATTTATGTGAAAGTTGTTTTCCATACTGTTTTTGTATTTCTTATCTTTACCGTTTTCATGGAAAGGAACTTGATTTTTGGATTTAATTATGTAACCTTAGAGTGCATTACAAGAATTATCTAACCTTGGCCTCAACATTTTGTTGTAGATTGGATCAAAGCAATGGAGATATTATGATTTTGGTCCCAAAGTTGTGCCCCCACTAATATGTCTTCCTGGCACAGCTGGAACTGCAGATGTATACTACAAACAAATCATGTCATTATCTATGAAGGTATTCAGGTTAATAATTTATAGATTATCAAATCTTTTATGTCCCTTTTGACTTGTAATACCTTTATGGTCGCTTTATCTAGGTTTTTGGTGTTGGTGAGGGTGGATGTCAATTTAAGATAAGTGTAATCTAAAAGTGTCTTTAAAGAAATAAGTATCGTTTGACACTATGATGTGTTTGAAAATTTTTAATTCTATCTCATGACGCAGAAATGACTCATAAATAGATTTTGTCTAGTTGAGTTATGTGTTTGAATAATCATCAGAAAGGGGAATACTTATTAGACCCCTCTACTTGGAAGGAGTAGGAGAAGTGAGCTAAACTACTAGTTGACAAGATGATGCAAACTTTGACATTAAATCCACATTTTCAAGTTCAAGGCATAGATAAACTAACACAAGAAAAACTCAATTCTAAGCTTCAAACTAATAGTATATAACTAATCATCCTCCTCTCCGTCCAAACCCAATTCTAGAAGGTCTTCTATTTGGACAATAGTGATAGGTTGACAATCTTCTTCCCCATAAACTCCAATGTCATCATCCTCATCAAATAATTGAGTGTTCTTGGTACGTGTAGAGAAACTTGGGATGTTGACATCATCATCCTCATCAAATAATTGAGTGATCTTGGTACATGTAGATGAACTTGAGATGTTGACCAGTGGCCTTGTATTTTGTCTTGAGCAGAAGCAACACCACTTGGAGGTTTTGGCGGTTTTGAAGTGGATGATTTTCTAGTATAATATGCCGGTTCTTCAGCTCCAAAAGCTCTAGAACTAGGAGGCACGGACACGGCATAAATTGCGTCCGTGCAGTGTCGGACACCGGCTCCGACACGGCAAAAACCGTGTCCGAAAAAAAAAAAAATCCGACACGGTGTCGGACACGGCTGGGACACGGCTGGGGCATTTTTGATATATTACAAAGTCCAAATGGGGTCTTTTTTAAAATTTTTAAAAAATTAGTGAAAACATTGAAAATAACAAATAATTTTTTTAATTGTATTTTATAATTTGTGTTAACTCTTTTACTTGCTTATATTTAGATATTTGAATGATGATGGATTCTTTTTATTTTAATCATGTATTTAATTTTAAAAGATACTTGTTATAAAGATGAATATTACTATTTCTCTATCACATACTTTAATTTAATAAATTATAAATATATAACATTATAACATAATATAATATATTTTTTAGTAGCCGTGTCAGAGCCGTGTCGTGTCCTAAAATTTTGAGATTTTCCGTGTCGCCGTGTCCGTATCGTGCCGTGTCCGTGTCCCCGTGTCCGTGTCCGTGCATCATAGCTCTAGAAATATCACCCCAAGTTATACCATCATCGAAATATTTATCATCACACTCACTTGTTTCACCTCTATAATTCTCGTCAATTAACAATTCACTAGAATCGTCAATGTGATCTAAGCTTAGGGGGTCAATAGAATCCCGGAGATCGTAACGCTGCCTCAATTCCCTATTGTACTTTACATACACCAACTTGTTCACCCGATCTTGAGCCAACCTATTCCATTTCTTGTTATGTACCTGTAAAGTTTTATGAAACATATCACAATGAATATATCTATATTTCAATGTAACTAGTATATACTACCTAATTATTCACTTACATCCTCAAAAACACTCGAATTTCTCTCACATCCCGACGCACTACAAGTTAAGCTAAGAATCTTGATGGCAAATTCTTGCAAGTGCGGTGTGCGTCCCCTATATGATTTCCACCACTCAACTGCATATGAAATATACTTTTCTAAATAAATATGCATTATGATCACCCCATAATCTTGTTGACATTATTACACTATAAAATATATTAAAAATATTGTAATTTATACTTGGTTTCTTTGTAGTTCTTTGCCTCTTAGCCATCATAAAGCCAAACATACCATCTGCTTCCCGATAAGCTGCCAACTAATCACTAATCTTGTCTTGAATACTCGTATCCGGCACTAGCCTCATAAGACATTTATACAATCCATCCATAATCTCACCATCTTAATTTTTGGATTTGAGTAGAAGTACTCTGGGTTCAAGTAATGTCCGGTAGCATGTAAAGGTTGATGAAGTTGAATCTCCCATTTGCTATCAATGATATCATAAAACTTCTTATACTTCATCAAATCATTTCCAAAGTTAGTTGCTATGGCTTCCTTTGCATTGTCTGTAGCCTCATATATATACCCCATGGCAGGTTTAGTCCCTCCATCAACTAATCGAAGAACTTTCACAAAAGGACAAGTAACCTTAAGGGCTTTCAATGGCACTCGCAAAAATGACTCAGATAGAACAACTTTGGTTGCTTCTATACCTTTTTGCTCCCTTGCCCAACTGCTATTACAACTAAAGTTACTAAATGGGAAAAAAAAAATTAAAAAAAACTTACTGTAGCCCAAGTACTGTAGCTACGGAACAGTTCTCGCAGTGTTGGAATAGTGTCGGGCAGGTGGGCCTTGTGGGGGGTTTATGAGAATTGTGTTGTGTGGTCCTTAAGTTTTGTAATATTATGTTTAAGTGTTTTTGGCTTTAAAATTGCCGTTCCACGCCCAGGCGTGCCTAAGGTGTGCCTCTCGCACCTGAGCCAAGCGAGCAAGGCGTGTGCCTTAGGTGCGCCTCGCTGAAAACGCCTCGCCTGACTCTATTAAGGTGACATAGGGTCGCCTTTAACAACTATGAGCTAAAGAGCAAGTTATCTGTGATTTGATGACAAATTGCAATAATGAGATACTTCTGCATAGACATGCTCTTGATCCTAGTTATTCCAGCTTATTTTCCATAAATATTCACTTTTGGGTAGAATGTCACTTCCAAACTTTGGTCATTTTTACCCCAATTTTAGCTTTCTTCTTCTTTTTTTCTTCTTCATTCTTTTTCCCTCTGTACCATAGTCATTACTTGGTGACACTAATACCTGTTTATTTTCTTTCTCAATTATAGATAGAACAGATCTTGTGCTGATTAGGCTATTAACTTCTTATTATTTTTTCAGGGGTATCGTGTCATTTCTGTTGATATTCCACGTGTATGGAATCACCATGAGTGGATTCAAGCATTTGAGAAATTTTTGGATGCTATTGATGTTCATCATGTAAGGTTTCTTTTGGACCGTTGGACTTTATGCTGTTATATATTGTAATCATTTTATGGCTGAAAGACTTCCATTCTATCATATTTTTAAAGCTTCCATTCTATTACATTTTTATTTAGTCTTGCTAGAATTACTAATTATGCTATGATTGGTTAAATATCCTGGTGCTCAATCAAAGCAATTTGAGTCTTTTATCATCAAGCTTCTAATTCTTCTTGTTTTTCCCGTTTCCCCCTCTCACAGAATCGCGTTGAACTAATGTCATTTCTTCAGTATTAAGAGGGTGTTTGGCTAAGCTTATAAGATGTTGAATCTTATTTTAAAAATAAGCTACTATAGTGTTTGGATAAATAAGATCGGTATGGCTTATAAGATGTTAGTAATGTCAATGTTGTAATTAATTTGGTTGAAAACAAGGAGTTTGGTAGGATTTTAAAAAATAAGTTGGTACCTCTTATAAGCTACTCCTCTTAAAATATTTCCAAACACTTTATGGCATCGTATAAGCTCTCAAACATCTCATAAGATGTTTTGAGGAGCTTATAAGCTTAGCCAAACAGCCTCTAAGAGTCAAGACTCCCCGTTCTTATAGTTGTATTGGACACTGATTGAGCTCTTTCTCGGTCATCTGAAATCTGTTATAGGATGTGCTGGTTCTTGATTTTTTCGGGATTGTCATGATAGGACATATTTATTTTAACAGATGTAATTCTCATCCAGCTTTATTGATGAAGCCTATTTTTGAAAGGGTATAGAAAACAATTGTGCACGTGACTTGACTTCCCTACTTTTGGTTCTCCAACATATTTGTTTCTTATTTGTCTAATAAATGCATAACAGGCACTTCTCCGTTTTGAACTCCCACCACAAATAATTCAATATATTCTTCAGAAGTTCCAATTTGCATAGTTGAATTTCATATGCTCATCCCTTCCTTTCATCCTAACTGTCTAAAAACTTGCAAAGCAGATCATTTAATTTTCCTATTTGAGGTAGAATATCTAAAGTAAAAGCTGGTGCTATTTAGAAGAAAAAAAGAAAAAAAAAAAAAAAGAAATGAAGCAACATATCTATGAGACTCAAATGTGATAATGTAAAACTTAAAGTTTTTAACATGGAAGAATGAACACCCGAACTTCAATGGGTGTAAGCTAGGGTTTGTGAAGGACTATACCCGGGGATGACAGATGTGGAAGTTTGAAATGGAGATGCCTTGAAAGGGAGAAGTAAGTGCCATATCTCATTAGATATCAGAAAATATGTGATGTAAGTGGATGGATAAGGTTGGGAAGTTAACATTCACTTTTTAACTCGTCTACATACAATCAGTTGTCAATATCTATCAAATTAGGTCTATTTGAAAATGCAGTATGATGGATGAAACATTGAAGGGAAATAAATGGAATCCAATTTTTGGTACAGATAACCATTCATAAGCTCCCCTTATCTTGTAATTTTCATTTTTGCATGCACCAGGTGCATGGTACATGCAGGAAAATTATACTTTTTGCTGGGTAAAATACCTAATTTGTGCATTATCAATAGTTTCTGATGATATTTCACATGGTAATTTACATGTATTACAGCAAATTCCTAAAGCTATGCTGACCATATTGGCTGAAACATTTTGTCGAGCTTGACAAAACATAGTATAGTTTCGTCTGATATTTTAGACATTGTTATAGTGTTCTGCATTTATCACTAGTCAAAGTGGTATCTATCCATAATTTGCAGATACATCTCTATGGTACATCTCTTGGAGGCTTCCTAGCTCAACTTTTTGCTCAGCATCGTCCACGACGAGTTAAATCTCTGTTACTCTCAAACACATTTTTGGAGACAAATAGTTTCTCTGCAGCCATGCCATGGGCTCCCATGTATGTTCTGATGATTCCTTTTACTTTTCTTTCCTTGGCTTGAGCTAGATCTAGCATGAAAGTTATGTCTTATCATATTTTTTGCTATATCACATAGTGAAAGTTAAAATATTACAGAGACTCCACCCTTTTATTCGCCTCAAGGTTCAAAATCAATTAACATAAAAATACAATTCTGTAGGGTAATAACATATTGGGTTTTTCTGTATACTATCTTCTTATCTTGGAAAAGTTGGCAGTAAGAAACTGGAATGTTGAGACACACACATTAACCAGTTATGTCATTATTTTGAACCTATATAGTGCTATATTTCTGATATTTTCTTAGAAATATTGTTGCTGCAGCTACCTCTTGTAGGGTTCTGATAGTTTGGATTAGGTAGCCAAATTAACCATACTACTCGAGCAGATCCACACAAACTAGAATGACCCAATAGGTTGGGTACCTTTAAGATCAGATAATTGACTCGCCCCCTTTTCTTTTTATTCTTCGAAGCCATGTAGCTCAGAGAAAAGTGTAGTACAAACAAGAATTGACTTCTCAGTAGCTTGCCTGTGCTTAAAAATCTATATACATAATATCATTACTGGTCAGTTGTAAAGTTAAAAATATATGTTTACGTCTATACGCCAACAGAGTTCTGTTGCTCACTGCCTCTTCTGTAAATGCATTTGCTTCTGTGACAGCATCTTTAATGGTCTCATTGGCAATTCATGGTCAAGGGAATTGACCAACTAGTTGAGTGCAATGAACCATTTGTGAAGACAAGTCTTAAGACTTCTCAAAACTCACAATAACCTTCAAACAAGTCTCAAGTGGGGATTTGTTTATATAATGAAGTAATCCACCTGGGCAAGGGGAAAGAGAAAAAGGGAAGATGGCAAAATCACTAAGTGGCGTAAAGGTCTATTAAGATGGCCAGCCAAGTTGGAATATTGTGGGCATGCATTTGGAATTATATATATATATATATGTATGTATGTCATTGTGCATCTAACTAGAGAGAAAAGGGGGGTGTGGGGTTCAGGGCGCTATGCTAGTGCTGGAAAGTGGGCATCCAAGTGTGTCCATGACACAGGGAAAAGGGCAATTGCGAGTGGCTGGAGGGAAATGGAAAATAATGGAAGGCAACAAATTTATATATCATGTTCTGTTATTTGTTAAATACTTTGATCCAGAAACCTAGAAAATTATCAGTACTGACATGAAAACAGAATCGTTGCAAGTGCTGATAACAGTGCATGCTTAGTTTAGTTGCATCTGTGATGGTTTACAATGGTTCTCATCCCTCTCCCCCTTCCTAAGAAGTTTCTACTTGTTCTGCATCCCTCCTTTGGGTGGAGCCGCTGGTGGAGGTGGATGGATTTGTGGGATGATATGAGGAAGTGCGGGAGTTGTCTTTTCCGTAATGCTTCAAAGCATGTGAACTGAAGTGTCTTCGTTTTCCAATTATGCATGTAGTTTGCAGGTGCCTAAATGTACATTTATTATATTTATGGTAACCTGATGATTGTGAACACTCGATCTTTGACAGTGTAGGTTGGACACCTTCCTTTCTTCTGAAACGTTACGTCCTTACTGGAATTCGTGATGGTCCTCATGAACCTTTTATTGCAGATTCTGTGGACTTTGTTGTTGCTCAGGTAAAACTTCTTTGTGAGCCCATACAAACACTATCATTATTTGTAGTCGTAAGCATGATTCAGTTTCCTGTGAAAATATTATGGTCTATCTGGGACTTGCATAAAAGATAAGATGGGGCAGTTTCTTGTGTTTGATTGTGTTAGTTTCACATCTCTTATTTTTACTTGTGGTATTTTACTTGCACAGTTCTTTCGATTGTCTCTTCTATGGAATCACTTCTGGGATAGAGTATATTTGAAGAATGTCTGGCATCTGTATTATTTTTTATGCAGCATTCATCACGTATTGCTGAAACATTTAAGGATCCATCGTTTTTCTTTTTCACTGTGTTGATTTTGGGCATTCTTTTATGTGAATTTAATTTCATGGTTTATCTAGAGGTGTATATTTTACTGGACTTATACATGCATCTGATTGAGATCAAAGGTAACTTTTTCTTATTAAGAAGCTAAAAATTATCTAACTGCTTTATAAATATCATTCCATGATCTTGTTCACAACTCGTCCACAAAAATGAAAAAGATATTATCTGTAGAAAACTCACGAATAATCTTTTTCATTAATTTAACCTTGTAATAATCTTGAAGAGGCGTGTTTTGTACATTATATCCTTATATCATCTTGTGTCTACATGATTTATTTTTAAAATCTCCTTCTAGTAAATTTTTACTCTTATTTTGTTGTAATTTGTAAGGATAATTCATTTTAGTTTTATTAAAAAATCATATGTACAAATGATGCATTATATTTTAAAAGCTAGTAATGTTCCATGTATTCTCCCAAGTCTGGTTATAGCTCTTCATTAGGTTCATTTGCCTTGGAATATTGACAGAAGCTCAGCTCTGTTTCTTTGGGCCTCAAGGAATATTCGTTTATTTGCTTTTTCAATTTCAACTAAATAATGGAAAATGTCGTAAAGTTTTCTGTAATTATCATGCGAAGCACACTAGAAGTGAGCTCTGCTTTTCTCAAGCCTTATATATATCGACTTTCCTGCAGGTTGAGACACTTTCAAGAGATGACTTGGCATCCAGATTGAGCTTGACTGTTGATACTGCTTCTGTTGGACCTCTTATGCTTTCAGATTCATCTATTACTATAATGGATGTAAGTACTCTTTAATTCAAAAGATCATTAAGTACTCTTTAATTCAAAAGATCATTCTTATTTTCCGACCAAGTTTTCATAGCTACCTGCATATTTTACTGGACCATCGGGGCTAAAAGTGGATTATGGTACGTCATCCAAGCCCTTGAAGGGAAGGGATATGATTGGAAAACAAATTTGAGCTCAAGTAATTCATATAGAATTAATATGCCTTCTAATATTTGTTTTTTCTTGGTGCAATTTTGCTTGAAGACGAATGATTTCTGTGCAATTCCTCAACACCTTAAAGATCAAGTGACCGAAAGATACGCGGGTGCCAGACAAGCATATCTCAAGTCTGGTGGTGATTTTCCTTTTCTTTCACGACCCGATGAAGTGAATCTCCATCTTCAGGTAGATGTATTAAATTGCTCACTTCTAATATTTAATGTCTATTGTCTTCAATGACTTTAAAGTTTTTAAATGAGGTGTTCATTCAATGTGGTATCACAGTTAGACCTCTATGAAAAGAAACTTCACTTGTAAGGCTTTACCAAAAAGAGTACTGCCTCCATGTGAGGGGCATATAGAGATATTAAATAGTTAATTTCGATAAACTCCCTGAGGTTTCGCTTATTTTCACAAGACCCTCTGCAGTATTAGAAATCACAGATATTCCGCTAAGTTTTTGTTTTGTATTACGAATCCCTCCTATATTTATGCAGGTATCTGTAGCACGAAACAAAACTTAAGGATATTATTTGTACTGTCTCAAAGCACTGGGGATTTCAGAAAATGGGCCTAACGTCAATGGGTTTTCTGTAATTAACCCGATATTAAATATTTAATGTCTATCATGTCTGACAGCTTAAGCTTAAACTTTTAGGTGAAACTACCATCAATAGTTGTAATGGTTATAGCATCTAGAAATGCTCCAACTTGTACTTAATTAACATTTCATACGCCTCTCATGAAACAGCTGCACCTAAGACGAGTTGGCGTTGAAGCCCGTCAAGACATGGTCCCAGGCTTCCCAAAGGATAACAACGCCGGTGGGAGTTCAAGTGATCCGAACAATAGACGAGGAAGTAATCATGATGCACCAGAAGACGATGATGATAGGCGGGACTACAGTGGGCCCACAAACACAAGCGAACCCCCCCTGGCGCCAGAAGGTTCAGAGTCGGGTAATTTTGAAAACCAGCTCCTCAGGAATGTCTATCTATCTAATGTAAATGCTGAATGCCTGATACCTATCATGCTGCAAGCCATTTTGGAGAACTGGCAAACTATTCTAGCTTCTAAACCCCGTTTTGAACTTCACGCGTGAGTACTGTTATTGGTTCGCTTGCTCCGAATTCACCTAGGCTACCATGTACATTAGTTTGGAAGTATAGTTTGAGATTGAAATTTAATTTGGAACACTCCACTCTCACATAGATGTATTCTTTGTACATCTTGGTTTGTAAAGTTTCTTGAATCCTGAAATATTTCACGTTACTGTTGTATAACTATGCAATTTTCTTGCCAGTTGATGACAGTTTCAAAAGAAAAAATGATTCTGCTATCCATTAGTGATAGTGCCCTTATTTGAATATAGCTGTGGGAAGAGGGTAATAGCAGTATCCCATTAATATTCAAACAGCTCACAAGTGCAAATCTGCTTTTATGAGAAAAGTGAATCCAAAAGCACTTTTCTTACAAATGCTAGCAATAATCATAGTATTTAAATGCATGTACTTGTGAAAAGTTTTTGACATATGAAAAGTGCACAAAAAGCTCATAAATATGAAAATAGCACGCAAGGGTGGGGGCGAATGCTGTGGTCATGATGACAACTTGAACAGTGTCAAGCTGATGCAATCATGGATATCTCCACATCTACATGCATGGGTATACACGGGAAATTTTTTTATACATTCGGTTTGGGCTATATGTATTTACTCAACGGTTTAAATTGCACCATATTAGTAATTCACATCCAAAATATAGTATAATTTCAACTATTTAGTTTATATATGAATTCAAACACCAGGTTCATACAAGAATTTTTCATACATACGAATTTTTTTTTTTTTTTTTTATGGTGTAACTTAATTAATGCCCAGATGAAGATAACAAACTTTCAAGTATTATGTGCTTAAATCATATATATATATATATATATATATGTGGGCAAGTGAGAAATATTTTATCTGCAATTATCATGTATAATGCACAACATAAGTTTTTTGTAATACAATATGTAACATTTTTTTTTCTTTTATTTTCATAAATACACAATATCGTGCATGCATAGCTGCTGTGATATTGAAAAAAGAACTTTCTCACAAAAAAAAAAAAGAAAAAGAAAAAAAAAGGTTATGGAATGAGAAATTTTAATTCTTTTTGGTATCACAAATTTTCTCACCCAAGAAATATGGAAAAAGGAATTTTTTGCCTTTATGTTCTCTTTGGAGCCAATGAAGTTCAAGGTAAAAAGTAAAAACCCTAACCTTGGCTGAATAGGAAGGCTATTTGAGTACAAACTTGAGAAAAATTATTTACTTGATTTGAAAAGGGGTCGAGCTATTGAATAATCTATGACATTGTTATTTTTTCAATATTTTCTATTACACTTATTAATGCATACAAATATACAATGGAGAAAATCAGGTGAAAAATTTGGGATACAAAAATTTATAACTTATAACTAGTTAAATAGGCACACTCGTGCAAGATAAAAAAAATAATTATGATTTTTAATTATATATATAATTTTGATAAATGAAATTCTAAATATTTATTAATTTTATTATATGAATAAATTTTTTTTTAGTATTTGTTAAATTTAAAATAAAATAAAAATATATAACCAAAAAATAATTAAAAATAAATTCGTAATAGAGTGAAAAATTATTTATTAGTATGAGAGAGGCGAGAGGAGAGAAGAGATAATTAAAAAAGTTAATAGTACTAGCAACATTAGCATACTTGATGCATGCGCATAATAAAAAAAATCATATAATTTAATGATATATTAAAATTATGGTAGTATCTATATTATCAAAATATTTTAGGTATTTTTATTAGACTTATGAAATTATTGATAAGTTAAAATTAAATAACTCAAAATTTAAAAAAAAGGAAAAAATAATATTGAAAAGTATGGAGAGATAAAAGAAGATAGAAAGGGGAGAGAGTGGTGGAGAGAATTATGCAAGAGAAAGTAAAACCGATGTGTAAGAGGAGAGACGAGAGATCAGAAGGCCAAAAAAAAAATAAAATGTTATACCGAGAAATTTGACAAATAAAAAGTAATTACTAAAGGGTGCACCAATACTTGTTTTAATTTATTCTTTATAGAGTATGGGCAATATACTTTTTGCTGTACATTTCTTTCGGACTTTCTTCTCTTTGGAAAAAAGTTTTTCACCTTATTGAATTAGAATAATTGAAATAGAATGTTGGAAGAAAATTTAATAAATTTAAAATAAATAATATTCCTCTTATTATCTCTTTTCTTCATTTCTATAACAATTTTTCACTTAGTGAGAATACTAACATTGTGTTTGGTTCTAGGATTTTAGGGGGGAAAGGAAAAGAAAATAGGAAGAAAAAGTATTTTTCAATGTTTGGTTACTAGAGAAAAAGAAGGGAAATGGTAAGGAAAGGAAAATAGAAAGAAAATATAGCACAAATTGAGAAAAACCATTTTCCTTCCAATTAGGTGAAGAAAATGAAGGAAAAGTTATGTTACTCTCTTTAGCACTCTCTCATTTTTCAAGTTCTCATCTCATTTGTTGCTCAAACTAATTTATTATTTAAATATATTTCATACAAATCTTTTTTTTTTGTGCAATTAATTGATTATTTGGATTTTTTTAGGATGTGTTTTTACATTTTCCTTTAATTGACAAAAATAACCAAACAAAATGGAAGACAATTCTCTAAAAAAATCATTTTTCTTATTATTTTCTTTAACAACCAAACAAAATAGAGAATTTTGAAATTCTTGTAGTTTCTTTTCCTTTCTTTAACATTTTCCTTTCCTCCTAAAATCTTAGAACCAAACAAAGCCTAAAGAAAATATTATTAATTTTTTGCATTAACTTTACAAGATAGTTAAATTTGGATGACAATAACTGTCTTGTATAGAACTCCTCTATATGTTTCTTAACCTATGATGAAAAGTCTCAAAAGTTTTATTTGAAACTAACTTTATTTAAAATTTCCTATAAAAAAAAACTTTATTTAACATTTAATTAAAGTATTTAAAAAATAATAGGAAGAAGACAAATCACCAACTTTTGGAGAAGATTTTAAGACCAAAATGTGCTACATTTTATAGTCAAACTATACCACTTAAAGGTAAGTGAAAAATTCAATTATATCCTCTCTTTCTACTATTCAACATTATTATTTGGGGTCATAATAATCACTAAAAAAGAATTTCAAGAGACTCCTTTCATCATTCATATCTAAACTCTTTTATAAAGTATTAACACTAACTAATAACTATTTGGTGTCTTGGTCTCACATTTTTTTTTCTCTTTTTTCTCTCTTATTTTCTTTCACTTTCCTCTTTCCGCTTTTAAACTTGATGTATTATTTCTCTTTCTTTTCTTCCTCCATTTTCTCTCATATCTTTATTTTTAATATTTAGTTTACTTTGTATATTTATTTATTTATTCCAATAATAAAAATTAATTTAATTTTCAGTCATTTTTGTGGTTTTTTTATAATATATAACATTATAAATTTATTAACACATATGAATAACTTATATTTTGTTTTATTTTGCATACACATAAAATGTACCATACCTGTTAGTCTTATAATAGTAGAAGAATTTGATGTCTAATAGAATACAAACTATATATAAAATAGAATGTAGGGAAATTCTATCATTAGTCACAGGTCGTAGACGATTAATGTTAGTCACCTTTAAATTTAACCGTTAGATGTGCAATATTTAGTCTAAACCATTAATTTTTATATGACCTGCAACCTGTTGTACAAGTAAATTGGAAGGGTCACCTACTATACAAGTTACCAAGGGGCTTTTTTATACAACGATTATTGTAGTAGACCATTTATGGCCCATTAAATATTAACCAATTAAAATTTTATTTTCACGTAAAAGGGAAAGTTCAAAATTTAATGATGTTGGATCCATTAAATCATTATTACTCATTCTTTTTAATTTATTGGAAAAGTAAAATATTATTATTTGTTTAAAAATTTACCATGGCACTCATTATAATTTTTGATTTTTTAATACCATTGTACCATTATAATATTGTGGTACCATTATAATCAGTTAATGATTAATGTTTTAATATCATGGTACAATTATTTTTTATTTTTTAATTATAATTACTATGGTATTCATTATAACTTTTTTCTCTTTTAATTTAAGAAATGTGCATTGACAAGGATAATTAATTGAAAAAACATGATAAAAAATATTAAAATACTAAATTGATACCAAAATAAACAGTATTTATAACTCAAATATTTGAACATATGTTAATATTTGACAAAATTTTATGGTTAATTTAATTTTTTAACTTATTTCAAAAAATGTATAACATTCATTATGAATTTTTTTAAAAATATATATAAAGAATATGGACATCTATTTTTTAAAAAAGACAAACAAATTTGTTAAAATATGGATATCATATCAAGTAAACTATTTATATTATTAGTAAATTTACTCCAAAATGGTTGATCTGTAGTAATATTGAATAATGTATTTTTAAAAGCAATTTGTATGTATAAAATACAAAGAGAGGAGTACAACAAGTATTAGTTGGTAAAAGAAATTATGTTTTGATTATTAATGGAGATAAGCTATGAAACACAATTATAATAATAATAACAACAACAATAATAATAATATAAAAATCATTTATTGATATGAATAGTTATGGTCAATATGTATAATAAAATATTATTTGTACATAGGTTGTTTGACTTATTTAAAATAAACAAAATAAATGTAAATAGTTTGTTTGAATTTTTTTTCTTCTAGAATTTGTGTTTTATTTGTATGTCTATGACGTTATATAATATTTTTTGTGCTAGCGAGTCAATATTTTTAACAACTTAGAGAAGATATATATACTCATATGATTGAATGTCGAACAACAACAACAACAACAACAACAACAACACAATAATAATAATAATAATAATAATAATAATAATAATAATATAATTTTAGTTAAGGTCATTCATGAGAACACTTAAAAGAGAATAATAATATTATTGTTTGTAAGCATTGAAATAAAATATGATGCAATTTTTATTTAATTGAAGCGAAATATTTTAATTGTAGTAGAAATAATCTATCATGAGAAGTCTTAATAATCAAGGGATTTTTTTGTATAAGGTTAATAATTAAATGAATGATTTGAGAGAGAGATAGACAGAATATTGAACGTTAAAGATCGAGAGAGAAAAATTAGGAAACATGGAGAGAGAGATGGAGGAGATAGAAAATTTTGACTCATGATAGTGGGTTGCTCAAAAATTAAAAAAATATGCAACCTGTTAAAATATTTTAAAATTGTACACGTGGCATTTTTTTAGGGGGTGACTAAGGTTAGTCACCTACGACTGTGACTAATCATAGAACTCCCCTAGAATGTATGTACTATCTATATTAGTTGGGGAGTTCTATGATTAGTCACAATCGTAGGTGACTAATCTTAGTCATCCTCTGAAAAAATGACATGTGTACAATTTTAAAATATTTTAATAGGTTGCAGGTTTTTTTAATTTTTGAGCAACCTTCTATCATGAGTCAAAATTTCTCTCTCCCACCCCCCCCCTCCATATTTCTAATCTCTCTCTCTCTCTCTTTCTCTCTCTAACATTCCATATCTTATTTGTCTCTCTCTCAAATCAATCATTTAATTATTAACCTTAAACAAAAAATTCCTTAATTATTAAGACTTCTTAGTATAAATTATTTCTACTACAATTTAAATATTTAGCTTCAATTAAATAAAAATTACATCATATTTTATTTCATTACTTACAGATAATAATAATATTATTCTCTTTTAAGTGTTCTCATGGATGAATTTAACTATTATTATTATTATTTTTATTATTATTATTATTATTATTATTATGATAAGGGACAAATAATATTCAACATTCAATCATATAAGTACATATATTTTCTCCAAGTTATCATTAAAATATTGACCCGCTAGTATGAAAATATTATGTGAATTCATAGACGTACAAATAAAATACAAATTATAGGAAAAAAAAATTCAAATAAACTATTTACATTTATTTTGTTTATTTTAAATAAGTCAAACAAACTATGTGCAAATAATATTTCATTATGCATATTAACCATAACTATTCAAATCAATAAACTATTATTATTATTATTATTATTATTATTATTATTATTATTATTATTATTATTATTATTATTATTGTGTTTCATAGCATATCTCCATTAATAATCCAAGCACAATTTCTTTTACCAACTAATGCTTGTTTTGTTCCTTTTCTTTGTATTTTATACATACAAATTGATTTTAAAAATACATTATTCAATATCACTACAGATCAACCATTTTGAAATAAATTTATCGATAATACAAACAGCTTACTTAATAATGATATCCATATTTTATATTTTTTTTTTTAAAAACATAGATGTTCATATTCTATATATATTCTTAAAATAATTTATAATGAATGCGATACATATTTTGAAATATGTTTAAAAAATTGAATTAAATTTAAATTTTTATCCACTATTAACATATATTCGAATTTTTGAGTTATAAATAATATTTATTTTGGTATCAATTTAGTATTTTATTTTTTTTGTCACAATTTTCAATTAATTATCCCTGTTAATACATATTTCTGAAATTAAAAAAAAGTTATAAAAAGTACCATGATATTTATAATTTAAAAATAAAAATAATGGTACCATGGTATTAAAACATAAAAAATTAACTAATTATAATGGTACCACAATATTATAATGGAACAATGGTATTAAAAAAATAAAAAAATATAATAAGTACCATGGTTTCTTTTTTTATTTTAAAAATAAAATTTTAATTGGTTAATATTTAATGGGTTGATCTACTATAATAATGGTTGTATAAAAAATTCATTACTAACATGTATAGCAGGTAGCCCTTCTAATTTACCTGCATAACAGGTTGTAAGTCATATACAGATTAATGGTTTAGATTAGATATCACAAATCTAATGGCTAGAATTAAAGGTGACTAACGTTAGTCACCTACGAACTGTGACTAACGATAGAATTTCCCATATTAGTTTATACTATTATAGATCTAACACCATTTAGTAATTATCTTTGGTATGTCAATATCTTTGGTTTGCCGTTTTTCTTTCTTTTTTTCTCTTTTAATTTTCTCTCACATCCTTCCTCTTACACATTCTTTTCTATTTTCTTTCTCTTCTTTCTCTCTCCCCTCTCCCCTCCCTCGCTATGCTCCTTCGTCTCTCACTACTCCTAAATATATATTTTTTTAACTTTATTTGTAATTATTTTCTTAGTTTTTAATTTTAAATTATTTTATTTTTAATTAACACTAATTTTATAAATCTATTAAAATAGTTAAAAATTAGTTTGATGGTATAGATTCTATCAAAATTTTACTACGTCATTAAATTATATTATTTTTCCAGTATACAAATGCATCGAATGTGCTAATATTATTAGTATATAATTAAGGGGATTAATATTACCATTCCCAAAATTATTATAGGGACTTCACTTTCATTTTTATATTGAAACATTCACCAAAATATCCATTCATTTTACGTAGAATTAAGTACAATTTACCACCTCTAAATTATATGCTATGTAAACTAATAATTGTCCTTATACCATTCTATCTATATAATATTCATTATATTTTTTTTACACTTAACAACCTAAAATTCAACTCCAAATCTTTTATTAACTATAAAAAAATTCTAAATTTTAATTGATAAATAATTTATAGCTTCAATAAATTTATATAAAACTAAGTTATTAAATTATTGTAATAATACCATAAAAAAGTAATTCTAATTTCTCTAATTAAATGAACTTATTAAGTATAAAACCTAAGAAAAGTTTATTAACTAATTTAAATAAACAAATTGATAAGCGTTTTAACTATGATTAAAATATGCTTTTCTTATTTAAATTAGATTATGATATATTTAAGTAAATGTAAATTCTTTAAGGGTAGTTTTGTCAAAAAAATTTAATTGAGGAGTGGGTAAGTGATACTTTTATTTGTTTAGAAAGAATGACGCATGGCATATATTTTTTTTCAACGTTTCCAACGTCTATTGTAATATATAATTTTTGTCATAAAAATTATTTATAGTGATACATGTTGTAGAGATGCCTGAATTATTATGCTTTTGTTGCATTTTTGAAAAAGTGACTCGTTATACATTTTTAATTAGGGCCACTCTTCATCATTTTTTTTTTAATACTCGCATGCGCACACATACACATACACTACTATACGCGTATAACGCTAGAATTCGAATTCTAAAATTATACTTTCACACCTTTGAAAACAAGATATACATCCAGAAGGCTTGCAAGTCACTGCATACATTAATTAGGTTTTTTGTCTTGTTAGACTGGAGACTTTTCAGTTTGGAGACCGTTCACTTTTGTGTCAATTTTCTGATCAATCCCTTTTCTCATGACTTTCTTTTCCAAACTCAAATCATGTCGTGAATGGTGGGAAGACTATAGAACATCACTGTGTTTCATTATTGTTTATTTTATTAATTATTTCCTTTTTGAAAAACTATACGGCATATTTTTTTTTCACTTTTGTGGCAACCACCGTGTAGACAATTAAACCAATATGATTTAACTACGATTTATTTTCCTAATGAAAGTTGGGTGGTTGTTATGCCACAAATTTTGGATCTTTGATCATTTGGACTTCTTTCTATAAAGTTTGGTAAACGACTTTCTTGAAATTCGTCCTGCAACTTTCAAGCTTTCATCTGCTCTTCTGCCGAAAAATTCTTTTATAATTCGAGTATTCGATAAGAATTTTGTTCATGTATTAATGTGATCAGTAGAAAATGTTTTAAATGTAATATATTTTTGTAAAATATATTAAAATCTTTCATATGGGTGTACGAATGAAATTCATACCAAAGGCATAATTTTTCCCCCCTTTTGCTTACAATGGGTTGGAGGGAGGGAGAGTAATTTGAAACTTAGTTAATAATTAATATAAATATAATTTTTTTTATACGATCAACTCGAGACACCCTATAGATGTCAATTGGAATGTCATACACACACACACACACACACACACACACACACACCCAAAGGGGAAGAGGAGAAAACAAGAAGGTTCGAACTCGGGATCTCAATAGTATCAGTTCAAATCCCCACAACTGGACTACAGACCTAATGACAATATAAATATAATTAGCTACAAAGAATCCTAGCGTAACGAGGTCTTATAATTTTTCCATAGAATCCTAGCTAAACTTTGAGTTGTCCTGTAATTGTCAAGGGATATTGGTTTACACTTTGATTTACATATAGCCTCGATGCCAAATCACTAAAAGAAAAAAAAAAAAGGGAGTTAATATATCGCATACATAATTTAATTAAAAGGTAACAGAAATGTTAAATATATGCTCTTATATTTCGTCCGACATCGATTAAGTATTTAAAAAGTGGTTACTACAAACTATAGTTAACGAATTTTAAAGGTGTACAAAGATTTTAACTATATGCTCTTATATTTCATCTGACTTTGATTAACTACCGAAAAAGTGGATACTTCAATTTTTAGTTAAAGAATAGAAGTGTATTTATTAGATATGTATATCTATACACACTTTTTTTTAATGATTCATAATTCAATTTTAAGGTGCATTCTATTGTATAAAAGTAATTCTCATATTCAATAGACTCTTAGGCCAACAACTCGACAATAATATTAGATCCTTTCATAAGTTAAAATGCTATACATCATGTGAGAGCCATTATTTAAATTTGCAAGAGCCATTTTAAAAATTTCAATGCCTAACAGAGAATTTTAAATTTTATCACGCAGTATCGAAAAGATAATCACTTTGTAAGGTTTAAGTAAAACACTCAATGCATCTATTCAAGAGAACTCTTACATTGACTAGGCTCGCAATGCATATCATGAGATAATGGGTCTGTTTGGACAGGCTTAAAAAAAGTGATTCTTTAATGGTACTTTTTATGATAGAGTTTTTTTTTTTAAAAACTAAGTAGTTTTGCGTTTGGATAAAATAGTTAAAAGTGCTTTAAAATATGCTTTTATTTGAAACTACTTCGGGGTAGTTTTTGAGAAAAACCCTTTTTTTTTTTCTGGCATATGCTTTTTTAAAAAGCCTATCTAAATATAATATTTTTTATCTGAAGTGTTTTTTGTCCAAAAAATAAGTATTTTTTCTTTAAAACAACTCATCCAAACAGACTCAATGTCCCAATAATTGGAAAGTTGATTTACACCCCATCTTTAAACCATCTACTACTCTACTTGACTTTGAATAGAATTTCAGGAGGCAGTTGAATATATATTTTTTTTTTGTAAATATTTTTATAATTTCCCCCTCGAAAAGAGCAGTCAATAATTAATATTCTCTCATTACCACTTAAACTCTAAAAAATTTAAGTGAATAATTTGGAATGTAGCACTTAGTCAAACAGTTAGTATGTCACCAAATGGTTATTTAATTCATTCTTTGACTTTAGACTTGGCTAAACTCAGAATCTTCAAATTATAAATTAAATAATTTAAGCACCAGAATGTCTGTAATAATCTTATAATCTCATAATTAGAAGATCTGCTGAGAACAAAAACAAAATTGCAAATGTCGAAAATAAATAAAATCATTGGCAATATTATGCATATTTAAAGATAATTACTTCGTTTTGTATTATAAATCTTCAATATTGATCTAACTCATTATATATTTGTGAGGCCGCACATTTGAATTTATCTGACTAAATTATTCTTATCGTTTTAGATTTAAAAAAATTACTGAATTAATTTTTTTTTTAATAAAACTCTCTCTTTAGATTTTTCAAATTGATTTATATTGATGATGTTTTCGATATATTAATATTTCTCAAAAATATTGTTTTAATATTAGAGTATATAAATCATGAAAATTATTCTTGAATTTTTAAGATATTTAAACCATATAATTGAAGTGATTCTTTACAACAGAAAGGTTAAAATAAAATATTAAAATCTTCATATATATATATATATACTATTTTCAATAAAAAGTTTTTTTTTATATGCAAATTGCACAAGTAAATCAACTTTATTACAATTGAAAAATGAAAAAAAAATGTAACTAAAGAAAATTTGTTCATATTTTGTGGATATAGAAATTAATTCTAAAGGGTTTTTAGAAAAATTTCCTAAGATAAATTTGAAGCACGCACAAATTAGTAGTAATATATACATACACACACGCATATGCATACATTGTGTGTGTGTGTGTTTGTGTGTGCATTTGTAACTTTCATGCTTGCAAGTATAGTAGAATCGAATCCCTTATATAGGTCACAAGAAAATTGAATTTGAATATAAAGCTATGATGCAGAACAAATATATAATTCCAAGACACAAGATGTCTAAAAGTATGGTACCGACACATGAGTTAAAAGTTATAACTTTTCAAGTCTAAAAATTGAATTTCAGTCATTTTCGAACTTAAAAGTGGATGGAAAATTGAATTCGGGAATACTTTAGATTAATAGCTTTCAATTAAAGTCTAATCGGGTTGAAAAGGACCAATAATTAATGATTGATTTGCTCGTTTCAATTATACGTGATAACGAGCATTTTTATTCCAAAAAAAAAATGATATATATGTACACACACATGTGAGACACTCAATTCTTCAGTCGGTTCAATGACCCCATTGAAAATTTAATTTAAAAAAAAAGTCCTTTTAACATGTAGTAAATACTAACAAAAAATATAAATTTTGAATTCTTGTTGGTATTGGACCTCGCTCGAAAACAAATATTCTTAAGCAGTTGGGTCCAAATATCAACCTCATTATCATCAACTATGTATATCTATACTATTAATGAAGAGTTTAGGGGGTTTAATAACTGCCTTGGTCTCTTTTGGTGGTTATTAGACACCTTAAACTCTTTATTAATAGTATAGATATATATTTTTTCACACATTTTTTATATATATTTTAAATTTTTTTATTTTTTATTTATTTGTTAATCTTATAATTCTATCTTTATTTTAAGCTATTTTTTTATAATAAATTCAACAGTATGCATATGTCACACATAATTAAAAAGTATATAATAATGTATAAAATCTAATAAATATTTTAATTTTATATTCATAATTTAAATATGTAATTAAATTATATTTTAATTTTTTTATTTTACACACTTATCGAATGTACCCCACCTGACTAGTATATGTGTGTGGATACATTTTAATATATACCATATATTTTTATTAACTAGCGATCATATTGAATATATATTTTTCTTGCTCCGCCACTATATATATATATATTTCCAAAAGTGTCGTATTCCTAAATACTTTAGAAATTAAAATTACGAAATGCAAATTTCACCAATTCTATCTTGCCTCATTGATTTCCTCTTTGAATTAATCTTAGATAATCCCCACCAGAATGAGTAATTCATTTAAATGGAATTCAAAAAGAGAGCTAAAATCCGTGGCTAACCCCAATTAAGTCCTTTTTTATTTTTATTTTTATCTTTTTTTGAATGCATATGCATATATATATATATATAGACAACAAGATTCATATGATACTTGACACGCATCTCAGTTTTCAGGGATCAAATGGTCCCAATCAGCACACCACCATGCTTCAATTCCCCATTTTTTGGAGTCTGATTTTGAGCTGGTTTAATTTTGAAACATGTTTTCACAAGAAGAAAGAGGGAAATCCAACAAGGTTTTTTCAGCTTTTTGAAATAAGTAGAAATACTAAGTATATGTGATGAGTAGCTTTTTTTAATTAAACAATCATCCATCAAGAATCACTATATATATATATATATTAGATACCAACATGAGTTGACTCAACTGGAAGGGGCTTGAGTTCACTTAACCAGAGGTTTCGAGTTCGAGCCCTGGGAATGTAAAGAACCCTGTTGGGAGAGCTCCCCCCCCCAAATGGGGCCTGACAGCAGCTCGACTCCGGATTAGTCGGGGCCCAAAGTGGCCTACGGATACCGGGGGGTCATGAACCAAACTATATATATATATATATATATATATATTAGATACAAAATATATAATGTTATCACAATAATTGTGTTAAGTGACAATACCTTCCATCTTATCACTAATTACGCTTTTTTAGTGATAGCAATTTCGATGTTGTCACAATATTATTCAATTATAACAAAAAATTAATGTTTTATTCGTCGCTATTAACAATCCACCACATCCCTATAATGATAACTTGATAACAAGAAAAGAATATCACTATAATTTTGTAACAAAATTCTATTACCACTTATTATATTATTATCAATTTACTCATTTTTTTTAGTGAGTAATTACAAAAGTTAAATAATATAAATAAATAAATAATATCTATAGATATTGCAACTGGTATACACTTAATTCTCCATTTCATTTTAAAATTTCTTTTTTCTTGTTTGGAAAGGCACTCGCAAATTATTCACTGAATGTGGCGTATTTAATTTGTGTTCTTATTTCAATTTGAGATGTTTTTGTGTTATTATATATGTGATTCACAAATATTTTAGCGTACTATGTATATGTGTGCGCGCGTGTGTGTGTGTATATATATATATATATATACAGACCACATTCACATGTACAATTAAATTAAACTAAAAATTTCGCTTGTTCCTTTCTGAGAGCCGAATGAATTTCTCATTTCTTCTGTTACCCACAACAATATTTTCAATCTTCACCAACAAAAGAAAATATTAATAATAAAATAAAATAAATAAAAATAAAAATTCGAAGTGCTCAAACTTTCTTAATATACAACTGTAGAATGTGCATGCATGCGTTTATACTTTATACGCTCCAAAGTCGTAAATATTGACAACCTTTTCACACTGAATCTCTCTCTCTCTCTCTCACACACACACAGACACACACATTACATTCACACACAGTACACCCGCTACTTCCCCCCCCCCCCCCCCCTCCCTCTCTCTCTCTCTCTCTCTCTCTCTCTCTCTCTCTCTCTCTCTCTCTCTTCTTACTCCAAGCAAACTCCAAGAATTCATCAATACGTCAAAAGTCAAAACAAATTCCAATTCCAGACAAAGCCAACCAAAAAAGCTCCCCATTTTCCTATCTCAAATCAAGCAAAAGTCCAGAAAACCTCAAGAATCACTTCTACAACGCCATGACAAAAACCAGTCTTGATTTCTTGATAACCAATACGCACTAGGGTGTTGATTTCCCATTGATCTTCTTCATTTTCACCAAAATCCCCAAGAAAATGCAGAACCCACAAAATTCCCTCTTCCCCCTCTTTGTAATCACTCTTGCATGTTCGAATTATTTCATTAATCCCACTTGGGGGAACGCAGAGCTGAGGGCATTAATGGAAATGAAGTCGTTTCTAGACCCGGGAAACAAGATTTTGTCATCGTGGGCGGAGGACGGCGACCCGTGCGGCGGCGCGTTTGTGGGCGTGGCCTGCAACGAGCACCGGAAAGTGGCCAACATTTCGCTTCAGGGAAAAGGGCTCGCCGGAAAAGTGCCGCCGGCGGTGGCGGACCTCAAGTGCCTGTCGGGCCTCTATCTGCATTACAATTCTTTGACTGGAGAGATACCAAAAGAGATTGCTAATCTCACCGAGTTGACTGATCTTTATCTGAATGATAATAATTTGAGTGGGAGCATACCCCCTGAAATTGGAAGCATGACCAGTCTTCAAGGTTCAAATTAAGCTTCTCTCTCTCTCTCACTCTCTCTCTCTCTCTCTCTCGCTCTGTCTCTCTCGCTCTGTCTCTCTCGCTCTCTTTGTGTGTGTGTGTGTGTGTGTGTGTGTGTGTGTGTGTTTTCATGGCAGAAGTTTGAATATTCAATATTGCGCTATAATGTTAGAGAAGTAACCCTTTTTCTTTAGTTCCTTTTTGTTCTGTTTTTCTTGATCTTCCCAGTCTTGGTAATGAAAATTCTAGATTGAATTGGATTATTGAACAGGACAAACTTAATTTATTTGCACCAGTCACTTATTAGTACTTATGATTCAAAAAATTCATCATTTATTAGATTGAATTGATCTTGTTAGGATTTTTTTTTTGTTTCTCTTTTTCTGCAGAATGAATTTAATTAAAGTTGTTATTTTGCAGTGTTGGAGCTATGTTGTAACAATTTGACAGGGATCATACCAGTAGAGATAGGGCTCTTGAAAAAATCGAGTACTTTGTCATTGCAAAGAAATAAACTAACAGGGCAGATCCCTGCAAGCTTAGGAGACTTAGGGATGCTACAAAGGCTTGATTTGAGCTTCAATCAACTCTCTGGCCCAATTCCTACTAGATTGGCCAATCTTGCTTCTTTGGAGGTTCTTGATGTGCAAAACAATAGTCTTTCTGGAGTTGTCCCTTCTGGTGAGTAATTTATTCTTTTCAGTTTCTACAAGCTTTAAATCCTTTTTGTTTCATTTCAGATCCTCTGTTCCAATTAGTGTTGTTACGGTGTCTTAAATTTGTTGAATAGTAACCCAGCGGTAAATTGGATTTTACTAGTGTTTCTCTCTGTTGATGACTTGATGTCATCCTTTTCCGTTTTGGTCCAACAGCGGTTTGCGAAAATTGTCAAACGGAACCAAAGATTAAGGGGTGTTTGTAAATTTTGGGACCATGAGGGGTTTTGTGACAATGGGCTAAATCTGAGGGGTATGACATATGAGTAATTAGCCCTTAGATTATAAATGCTAATTATCTGAATTATTGTTGCTCACATATACTTGGTGTGTACCTGATAAATGATATGTAACAATATTTGGAACAGAGGATCCAAATGCCCTTCTTTTATCCTTTGTTTGTTATTTATTTATCTTTTTCCTCTAATAATGATCTTTCTTGTATACTTGCAATGGATGGCAATGCGAAGCTTTGAGGAGGATGAATGGAGAGTTTCATTTTGAAAATAACCCTGGTTTATGTGGTGATGGCTTCTCTTCCCTTAGACCCTGCACTGCTTGGGACAATGTCAACCAAATAGACCCCTCTAAACCATTTGCCAATGGAACAGCCCCTACAAATGTACCCCAATCAGCTAAATTTCCATTAACTTGCAACCAATCAAATTGCTCCAAGTCCTCCTCTTCAAAATTGCAACAAATAGGCATTGTTGCTGGAGTAGTTACACTTACCATATCATTAACCGTGGTGGTGTTCGTATGCATCATACGGTACCGTCGTGGTAAACAAAAAGTTGGGGACAGATCCGATACATCTGACCACGACCGGGCCAGCATTGATCAAGCCAAAGATTTGTACAAGAGAAGTCCCTCTCCTCTTGTTTCTCTGGAGTACTCCAATGGGTGGGACCCGACCAACGCCCAAGACATTTTACAAGGGTCAAAGTTCAATTTGGAAGAGGTCGAGTCGGCTACCCACCATTTCTCGGAGGTGAATCTATTGGGAAAGAGTAAGTTCTCAGCCGTGTACAAGGGGATTTTGAAAGACGGGTCGGCAGTGGCGATCAAAAGTATAAGCAAGACGAGCTGCAAGGTGGAGGAGGATGAGTTTGTGCAAGGATTGAGCTTGTTGAATTCTTTGAAACATGAAAATCTTGTGAAGTTGAAGGGTTTTTGTTGCTCGAAAGCCAGGGGTGAATGTTTCTTGATCTATGAGTTTGCTTCGAAAGGTAATTTGGCTCGATATCTCGATGTTGAGGATGGTAGCATTGATGTCCTTGATTGGCCAACCAGGGTTTCTATCATCAATGGGATTGCTAAAGGTTAGTTAGCTCTTATCTTATTGATCAATTATTATTTTTTTGATTAGTATGTTATTGATTATACTTGCTTTGGGTTAGTTACAAATAGTTTTCACCAAACCCAATGTAGTATGAAAAATTACAAATACCCCCTTAATGTTTGGTTTGGTATTGCAAATCTTACCCACAATTTGGATATTTGTAACATGGAACCAAACATAGAGGGGTGTTTGTAATTTTTCATACTACAAATGGTTTTGAGGAAATGGATTTAAGCTCAACAAGTTTTTTGTAACTAATCCTAATTCTTTATTGGGTCTATTATGATTAGTTAAATGCTCTTTAATAGTGAGTTCTTTAATTGCATAAACGTCCCCTAACTTTTAGTCCATATACAATTTCATATCATGAGTTTTTGAAATTACACCCACCTCCCCTAACACCAACAGGTGCTAGATAAAGATGATATTGCATAAATTAAATAAGTTGGTGCATGCACAAACACTTTACTTTGAGAAAGGGGCACACATAGCTATCTCATTCAAACAGAGCAATTATTATAGTTTCTTGACTATACCCTTAGGTTGCATAAATGCAATAAATATTGATTTTGATGATCTGACATTTGTTGATCCACAAATGGGGAAAAAAGTGTTCAAGCCTTCAGTTGCTCAAAGTCAAGATTCAAGAATTCTATCCATTGTGATTTATCACTTTACTCTTCAAACGTTAGAGATAATCTTTCAAAATTTTGGAAAGAATGTCATTAAATATCAGTTTATAATCATTAGATGTCAATACATATATATATATATATATATGCTATTTGTTACGGAAAATTCATACCTGAATTAGGTCAACTCAAACTCAACCAGTTACACGGCATATGTGATTGCACTTGTGCTATATAACTGGCTAGAAGTACTCCTTCAAAAATGGATAACTACAAGAAGAACCATAAGGTTCACCCTGAATACAAAAAAACCCTCTCTATCGAGATTACAATTACCCCCTTGCATTAATAGATAGAGGGGCTTTTTGTGTGCACCAACTGCTAGTGCTATTTGTGAAACGGAAGCAACATTAACCGTCGTAATGGTAATTTCAATAGATAGAGTGTTTTTTTTTTCTAAATCGTCGGGACAAACTTCAGTTTCTTTTTTTTTTTGGTAATTATCCCCTGCAAAAATGGAGAGGTTGCTACTCCTTAAATTTTATCTGGTTTGCAACATCTCATATTGGTTATTTATTTATCGAACAGGTGTGGAGTACTTGCACAGAAACGAGCCTCCGATCATTCACCAAAACATCTCAGTCGAAAAGGTTCTCTTGGACCAACAGTTAAAGCCCTTAATTCTCGACTCGGGCCTTCTAAAGCTTCTTGCTGATGACGTGGTATACTCGGCCCTCAAAGTGAGCGCCGCATTGGGGTACATGGCTCCCGAGTACATCACCACGGGCCGTTTCACGGAGAAGAGCGACGTGTATGCTTTTGGAGTGATCATCCTTCAAGTACTCTCTGGCAAGACAATGCTCTCATGCTCAACGAGGAAAGCAGCTGAGTCTGGCAATTTTGAAGAGTTTATCGACTCACAACTCCAGGGCAGGTTTTCTGAAACTGAGGCAGCTCTGCTAGCAAGAATCGCTTTGGACTGCACGAACGAGCTCCCGGATAATAGGCCGAGCATAGTATCGGTCGTTCATGAGCTGAATGCACCAACAGCTGGTGGCTAATGGGGTGTGTATATATACACACACATATAGATATCTGGTCAAAAGCCTATTACAGAGGAAATTTAGACTTGCAAGTTGATGATTCTAATCAGCGAAGATGCTTCTCAGTGCCTCTTAATACGCAGTTTCTGACACGGGCCGGGCCGGAGAATTGGTATCACGGGCTACTGTAAATCAGTGACAGATTAAGAATTAAGTGGGGAGCTTAGTGATAAGAACTGATTCATGTAATGTAATTGCATACATTTTCAGTTACGTTAGGTTTTTATGTAGAAAGTTTGCACATCAATAATTCCTTTCGATATAATAAATATTTGATAATTATTCTCTCAAACAACTTAAATTTTTAGATGAGGCAATTATTCAACATTCTTGTTCTACTCAAATATTTTTCTGCTTAGACAATATTTACTTTTATAGTTTACTAGTAAAACGAATGCGTTTTGCGTGTGGCGACTAACGATGGACCATTTTTTTAAAAAAATAAATAAATTGAATTAAGGCATAATCTAAATACACTCAAAAAATTTTTTTTGTTAGTTTAGAGGAATATTGTCAATAAAATAAAAACTCTGCGATAAAAAAATGAATAAAACCTAATAAAATTACTAAGTTTAGCATACTATTATGAGCTATTATTTATTAAAGATTATTTTAGTTCTTTAGAAATATTTGTTGATAGTGGCTTTTCCTTTATATGCAAATGTAAGCCACTAAAGCTAATTTGTCGAAATAACAATATTGCAAATGAATATATTAAGGATGAGTATTTAATATATTTACTTCTTGATTTTTTTTAATGGTTTTTTCTTCATTATGATTTCTATTATTTTGAATATATCCTTTAATTGTCAACCCAAAAAATATACTAATTAAATATTTTGTACATACATATTTTTAACAAAACATATCTTTTATATATTTTTAAGATTATTCATATTGAAATAAAATATGCTTCTACAGTTTAAAATTCGTTTATTCACGTGTGAACATTATAGCATCATATTTAGTTACTATAATTCTTATATTATTATATTTATGTCTTCTCACATATTCTTTAATGCAATAAATATGATTGACTTAATTTTTAGTCATAAGGCAAGTAGGTGTTGTAAGGATAAGGTAACAAATACAGATATTGTTTAAATACCATTTTTACTTCTCATTATATTTGTGACTTTTTCAGTTAACTGTCCAATTAAATATTATTGAGTGCATCACATTTGATGTGACATGAAATGATTCAACTCACACCACCCTCGTGCCCGTTCAATTATCACCATTTTAGAGCAACATAAGCCCTAGGTTGATATAACCTCATTGATGGTATTCATATCGGGGGCTCAGTTTGTAATGCATTTTATTTTAACCCAAATGGCTACACAATCAACCACTAATACACGTCATAGCTCCTGCTCAATTCGTATAGAATCATGATTACATCCTAAAGGTGTACTTCTCTCACAACCCTCTCTACTATAAATGTTCCCAATATTATTATATTTAATAAACACATTTAATACTCTTGAAGGTCCATCAAACTATCCTCGAATTAACTTAATTTGATAGTAACTTAAACATCATAAAGCTTCAATTGGGGGCTAATTCAATTAGGTCATATTTTTTCACTGTTTTAGCATGTCAAAGTCTTTTCCCTTGACTCAAACTACTTGCTCGAGATTCTTATCCTTGATCTTGACCTTATTGATTTTAATCCGCATCAACATAACAACATTCAGTATTTAGGAGATTTGGCGTTCTGGTTCTCCATAATACTATTCTATGTCCCAGCACTATTGCCACTACCACCAGTTTCCACGAAAAAAAAAGGGCCCTATTTAATCACATTGTTGCCGTCATATCCTATGCCTTTGTCATGTCTATGTTTCTTGCTGGATCTTTCATTATTTTCATCACTATATATGTACCTCCATCTTTGTCTTATTTTCACCACGACTACACTTTACTCCTTTGCCATTGCTATTGAATTCACCTCCCATGTTATAGCAACTATCTCAACCACAACCTACACCGCCACTGCTTCCTCCTTCACATCCTTCTCCACATCCTTCATCGCTTCCTCTCCATTGCCTCATGATAGAGTAATCCTGCACTTAATCCACTATCATGCTCAAGCACCTTCCGAAAAAGAAAGCTATTATAAGAGCTTATTTGGATGGACTTTGTTTGAAAGACAAATTTATTTTTAAAAAAAACATTTCAATGAAAAATAATGAAAGGTATGGTACGTATGAGAGGTAGGTAACATGTGCTAGATAGGTAATTATAATAACATTGCTGGTGACTGATTTTCAACAAATTCAACGCAATGTGTGGCTCAAAGGGGACTTCAAGGCCTGTGCAAATTGAAATAACGGGCTATGAAGGCTCAACAATTTACAAAGATAACCTAAATCATGGCTATAACCAAGTGTTCTTTTAGGATTTCACTCGTCAAAGAGCAATTCACAACAAACAATGCGAGTTGCTTCTTATTCTTTTTTCTCACTTATTATTATTATGGCTGGTGTCAATTAAATATTATAGAGTCGTGTTGCAAGTCCAACTCTTTATTCGTAATTTTCACATTTGATTTGTTTAGTGCCCCGTTAAAAATCTAATATTTACTTTTTAAATTACCAAAAGACCTTTAATTAATATTATTTGTGATTATTGTATAAGGTTATTTTAGTCATCACAAAAAAAGAAGAAACATAAAACATCCTAAATTATTCACACTTTTATAAAATATATAAATATATATAATATATATAATATAATAAAATAAATAATAATAATAATAATAATAATAATAATAAATATAAATATAAATATAATAATATAATATATATATATAAACACACACACACACACATACATAGATTAGTAGAATGCACCGCTTTGCACTTTGATAAATAATATTTATTTTAGTTTTCAAAATATTCCTTTTCATAAATAACGTTGTAAAATATGTACTTTTTAAATGGGAAAAAAAAGGCCTTCTGGATTAACGTTTTTTTTTTCGATCAATAGGCCTTCCGGATTAACGTTATTCGTTATATATAAATATAATTATTATTTAACCTGATTTGTCTAAACATTTTTATATGTTCGTAAAAATTATTAGAGAAATAATTTTATGGTTAAGTGAGTGCGTTAAAAGAAAAAAAACTCGTTTATAATTTTGAGATATTTGTATTTCCATTCTATTGATTTATAGCACTTGTTTGGGAATATCTACTTTTTGACGACTATATTCGTCTTTTATTTTTCTTTCTCATCATACCTTTACTTTATTTTTGTTTTTGAGTTTAAATAAATAAATAAATATGTATATATATATATATATATATAATCCGCACCTGTGTAAGATGATTAACTCCAAACATGTACAATTCAATACTCGAAGTGACTCATTTATTGATGTTTATATACAAATTGTATGTTTTTAAAGGTAATTGATTAATTAGAGGAAAAAAATGTATTTTATTTACTAGCTCTTGTGGCCAAACACAGTGTAAGAGATTAGGTATCTTTTATTTGGATCAATTCTTTTTATCTATTCTTTTCAAGTATGAGTTAAATTTATCTAGAATTTAATGTTAACTATTTGGATTTAAAAATTGAATCAACGTGAGGGAGATGTACAATTTTTTTTTAACAGTTCTGCAAATATTCGACATGTTTATGTCCACATTGAGTAATTTGCTTTTGGTCTTTGTCGCTAGAAAGGAAAACTGCAGAGTTTTTCCACGGGATAATTTCCATTTTCGTCCGTTATATTTGAGATGTATGTTTTTTGTATGTGTTGGATAACAAAAGAGCAGAATGTCTAAAACTCGATATTCTCGTGGGTGGATTTATTCGATAATATAAATACAATGCAATAACAGTTTTACTGTAAAACACTATAGCCAAAAGCAAACTAAACAATGCCGTAAACAAATAAATAAATACGACTGAATCACCGGGTTGAGCCGATTTGCCTTCAACAAATATTCGCCCCACTGACCGGTGCGATGGGCCTGCGATACTCCTTCCAGGATAAGACAGTCCAGAGGTCCTTTCCACGCAGCACTACTACGTTGAACCTTACTTCGAAAGTTAAACAGCTTTAGAGGTTGTGTATGCACCTCAAAACACATACTCGAAAGCTAAAAACTGTATACCCTCTTAAGACTATGCAGTTTCTTAAGCTAGTATACTTGCTATTCTTTCTTGCTTCGTTTGTTGTCTTTCTGTGTGTTTTGCAGGGAACCAGGAGACAGCTTTATATAGGGGGAGAAGAAAGCCAGAATTAAATTTTGGCACACTAATGCAAAGTTGAAACCGTCTGAATGCCAACAGACACGCAATGTATCTGGACTCAAAAACAAACAACATTTGAAAACGTATTGTTTGACCAGGTAACGTGTCTGGCGGTTTTAAAACCACGTTAATTAAATATAGTAACGAATTCAAAATTTAGATTTTTGAATAAAACCGTTACAACAAGGGCAATTCAGTAAAAATTAAGCTCGAGACCAAGACAATTCGCCCAAACGCTCGCGCCCGCACCCGCACCCGCGACCTGGACCTGGTCCGTGGTCTGTGGCTGGAGCCGGGGCCGGGCGGCCGGGCGGCCTGGCGGCACGCGCGTGTGGGGTTTGCCCATATGCGGTACTTAGTTGTTTAGTTTACACTATAACAACACTTAACCACATAAATACTAGCATTGTCAAGGCTAATATATCTGATGTGGGATATTTTACACAACTTTATTTACACATAGATAATATTTTCCTTAGGTTTTATCTATGGATTACCATTCGAAATGGTTCAATCCTAGATTACCCCTTGAAAACATCATCTTATCAAGCCCATTTCCAATAATCCCCCCCAATCCATAGCATAAAGTCCTGGCTGCATTCTCATAATGTGCTTTCAATAATGGTACCTTTCGATTTGAACCACTATCTAGTTAACCAACTTATGTTATCACAGGAACAAATGGACATATGCCTTGAATTTGAACCTTGGTTGTGATGATGTCTATCGGAAACAACACATTACATCGAGCTTAACAATATTCAGAGGTGACACGTTAATGGCCATGTGTCCTGATCCTATTTCATGAATATTTTTCAAGGAGTAACCCGTCTCCTCTAATCGCGGCCACACGATAATATTCATTAGCTGGGCATCTCCGAAGATGTACTGCTCATATCTCGTCACTTAAGACCTCGAACCCATTCAAAGCAGGGCTCTTACTATACTAACAGTAATACAGCACCTCCCAAGCATACCAGAAGATAGACTTCAGGTACATAGTACCAATCTAAATTTAGGTGCTAACGTTTACACCCGACAGCTTGTTTATACCACATTGAACCTTCTTTGTGGGATCTCCACTTGGTAGGTTGGGTTGCTACTGTCAGTGTAAACTCAATGGGTTACAAGTCCCATCCTCAACCTGACCTTTTGGAATGAGTTGAACTCAAGTCCTTTCCTTAAAGAATCAACCACATTGTCTTTGGTACCAATAAAATCAATGGCTACAATTCTTTCAGATACTATCTCCCTTATAGACTTCAGTCTAACTTGGATATGTCTCTTAGTCTTTTGATTATACTTGGAACTCTGTATTTTTGCAATTGTGGTTTGATTATCCCAATGCAAAGCAATGGCAGGGACAGGTTTACCCACCATGGGTAACCCCACACATCAACTCATGCAGCCACTCAGCCTCAGTTCTAGTAGTATCTAAAGCACATAACCCAGCCTCAAATGTAGACCGAGTTATGATTGTCTGTTTTGCAGACTTCCAGGAGACAGCGCCTCCACCCAGAGTAAATACATACCCTGTACATTCATTACCCCCGGAGTTTTGGACAATCCAACTTGCATCACTAAATCCCTCAAAACCTTTAGGAAACTTTCCGTAATGCAGTCTAAGGGAACTTGTACCTTTAAGGTACCTCATTACTCTATCCAAAGCCTTCCAATGAGTACGATCAGGACAACTTGTATATCTAGTCAACTTAAAGACAACAAATGAAATATCTGGTCTCGTACCATTAGCTAAATATTGTAAGCTTCCAATCACTTGAGAATATCTTAATTGAGACACTGGAGTACCAAACTTATTTTTGAAAAGAGTCACAGAAGGATCATGAGGCATTTTCAGGATTCTATCATTAGTATAACCAAACTTCTCAATTATCTTCTCAATATAATGAGATTGAGAAATCGTTATACCCTCAGTTAACCGAATCAACTTGAGTTCTAGAATCACACTAGCTTCACCCATATCCTTCATTTCAAACTTACTTTTCAAGAATTCTTTCGTCTCATTAATCATCTCAAGATTTGGCCCTATCAATAATATATCATCCGCATACAGGCATAAAACGATACATGAATCACCATTTATTTTGCATTAGACACACTTATCATTATCATTTACAACAAAGCCAAAGTTCAATATAGTTTTATCGAACTTTTCATGCCATTGTTTAAGCGCTTGTTTCAACCCATAAAGAGATTTGACAAGCTTATAGACTTTGTTTTCACTCCCGACAGCTACAAATCCCTCTGGTTGTTCCATATATATCTCTTCCTCTAGATCACCATATAGAAAGGCTGCCTTCACATCCATCTGATGGATAGAGAAGTTATATATGAAAGCCAGTGCAATCAACACGCGGATTGTAGTTAATCGAGCTACAGGGGAATACGTATCAAAGTAGTCAATCCCCTCTTTTTGCCTAAACCCTTTGGCAACCAATCTAGCTTTATACTTATCAATAGTACCATCAGCTTTCAATTTCTTCTTAAAGATCCATTTATATCTAATTGTAGTACATCCCAACGGTAAATCGACTAGTTCACATGTCCCGTTGGAGACAATAGAGTCAATTTCACTTTTGATAGCTACTTTCCAATGCTTAGCCTCAGAAGAAGCCATAGCATCTTTGAAAGTTACAGGATCATCTTCGATATTGTAAGTGACAAAGTCACTTCCAAAATCTTTAGCGATCCTGGCCTGCTTACTACGGCGACGTTCATTAGCCTCATCAAAAGTAGAATCGGAACTACTTCGATTTACCCCCCCCCCCCCCCATTTGTCATCCTTTCCACATGTTCGGGAATGAACCAGATGCGAGGACAGAATCTAAAGTCGAAATATCTTCGGGTATTCCTTGTTTCAAAGGGAATACATTTTTGAAGAATGTAGCATCACGTAATTCGACTATTGTGTTAACCTCTATGCCAAAAATCTCAAATTTAATGACTAAAAATCTCATGGCATAACTGGTTTCCACATAACCCAAAAAGACTGCATCAATAGTTTTTGGACCAAGCTTCTTCCGTTTGTGTTCAGGGACTAAGACTTTTGAAAGACATCTCCACACACGAAAATATTTTAAGCTCGATTTTAAGCCTTTTCCAAAATTCGAATGGCGTGCGTTCTTTATATTTCAGAGGGACTCTATTCAGAATATGGCAAGTCGTATTCCAAGCTTCTCCCTACATATATTTCGGCAATCCAGAATTCAAAAGAAAATTGTTAATCATGTCTTTAAATGTTCTGTTTTTACGTTCTGCTACACCATTCGAGGAAGGTGAATATGGAGGAGTCTCTTCATGAATAATACCAAACTTTTGGCAATATTCAACAAACAAGTTCGACTCATATTCACGACCTCTATCTGATCGTACTCTTTTAAGTTTCTTGCCAGTTTGATTTTCAGTTTCATTCTTAAAAATGATAAACTTTTCAAGTGCTTCATCTTTATGTTTCATTAAATAAACATAACAATATTTACTGCAATCATCAATAAAGGTGATAAAGTATCTATTCCGGTCTCGTGTTAAGACCCTATTAAACTCACAAATATATGTGTGTACTAAATCAAGTATTTCAGTATCCCTTTCAACTGTTTGATAGGGTTTTCTTACTTGTTTAGCTTCTACACACACTTGACACATGTGATTTTGTCCAATGTCATGCGTTGGAATCAAATTTAAATTCATCATTCTTTTAATAGAATCGAAATTTAAATGACCCAACCGTGCATGCCATACAATAGAATTTTCTATATTATTAATAACAACAGAATTATAAAAATTCGAACTATTGGAACTAGAAACACTAGCATATTCAATCCGTACCTTAAATAAACCTTCAGATAAATAGCTTTTGCCAATAAAAGTTCCGTGATGTAAAATTACAACTTTATTCAGCTTAAATGAAAGCTCACAACCCTCTTTAACTAACATTAAAACACTAATAATGTTCCATTTAACATAAGGGACGTGATGTACTCGTTGCAGAGATAGTGTGCGCCCTGAAGGAAACCTTAGGTCCACGCGTCCTATCCCAAGTACTTGTGTAGCACTTGCATTTCCCATCCTCACGGATTGTCCATCAATTGGCTGGTACGACACAAATAGAGACTTATCAGCACAAACGTGCACATTTGCTCCAGTATCAATAAGCCAATCGAATGGTTCATAAATAGTCAAAAGTTTGGGTTCAAAAGAAACATACCCGTCAACGTGTCCATGAGAACTAGCAATGCCAGCCTCAACCATGTTGACTACTGGTCCTGAGGGTTTTGGTTTGATCTTTCTTTTTTCTACCTTGTTAGGACAATCCCTAGTATAATGACTAACATGTCCACAAGTCCAGCATGATTTGTTTGCTTTTGGCTTTTTAGCTTTGACTTTTTTTTATCGATGGTTTTAGAATTCGGATTGACATTTTTCAGCTTAGGGTTTTCTTTTCAATAGTCAAAACATTTGCGTTTGACTGGAATTCAACTGGTACCGAGAGTGTCTGATTCGTATGTTCCTCTTCTATACTTATGGCAATCATTAAATCATCGAGGGATAAGTTTCCTTTTTGATGTTTTAAAGACATCCCAAAACTTTCCCAAGATCGAGGAATTTTTTCAATAATTGCCATAACCATGAACTTTTCTGGAAGTTTCATTTCAACATCAGCAAGTAAATGTTCCAGATTAATCAGATCATGGGTTTGTTCAAACACTGACTTACCTTCAACCATTTGATATTTCAGGAATTTAGAAACAGAATACTTTTTGAGCCCTTACTCTTCAGTATTGTATTTCTTATCCAATGCTTTCCAAAGTGACTTCACAATATAGGAGTCTGAGCAATAGACATCGAAGAGAACATTTGACAAACCTGACAAAATGATCCCTCTGCCTATTTAGTCTCGCTCAGTCCATGTTGCGATTTCATTAGTCTTTGGGTTAGTATCAATAGTTACGGGTTTGTCAGTCTGAATTATCGACAAGAGCTCCTTCATTGTGAACCAAATCTTCATTCGTTGTTGCCAATGTTTAAAAAATTGACCAGCAAATAATTCAGGCAAACCGCTCAAGTCAATTTTTGAGAAATCAAATGAACTAGCAGTTGAACTCGATGTCATTATAAATATATTAAACGAATAAACTCCGAGTATTTCTTTAAGACTGTTGGATAACAAAAGAGCAGAATATCTAAAACTCGATATTCTCGTGGATGGATTTATTCGATAATATAAATACAATGCAATAACAGTTTTACTGTAAAACACTATAGCCAAAAGCAAATTAAACAATGTCGTAAACAAACAAATAAATAAGAAAGTACAGATGACTTATCAGTATTTATTTGAAAAGATACGACTGAATCACCGGGTTGAGCCAGTTTGCCTTAAAGAAATATTCGCCCCACTGACCGGTACGATGGACCTGCGATACTCCTTTCAGGATAAGACAGTCCAGAGGTCCTTTCCAAGCCGCACTACTACGTTGAACCTCACTTCGAAAGCTAAACAGCTCTAGAGGTTGTGTATGCACCTCAAAACACACACTCGAAAGCTAAAAACTATATACCCTCTTAAGACTCTGTAGTTTCTTAAACTAGTATACTTACTATTCTTTCTTGCTTCGTTTGTTGTCTTTCTGTGTGTTTTGTAGGGAACCAAGAGGCAGCTTTATATAGGAGGATGAAACAGCCAGAATTAAATTCTGGCATACTAATGCAAAGTTAAAACTGTCTGAATGCCAACAGACACGCAATGTATCTAGACTCAAAAACAAACAACATTCGAAAACGTATTGTTTGACCAGGTAACGTGTCTAGCGGTTTCAAAACCGTGTTAATTAAATATAGTAATGAATTCAAAATTCAGATGTTTGAATAAAACCGTTACAACAAGGACAATTCAGTCAAAATTAAGCCCAAAACCGAGACAATTTGCCCAGACGCCCACACCTGCACTCGCACCCGCGACCTGGACCTGGACCTGGTCCGTAATCTGTGGCTCATGGCCGTGGCCGGAGCCGGGCGGGCGGGCGGCACGAGCGTGTGGGGTTTGCCCATATGCGGTACTTAGTTGTTTAGTTTACACTATAACAACACTTAACCATATAAATACTAGCATTGTCAAGGCTAATATATCCGATGTGGTATATTTTACACAACTTTATTTACACATAGATAATATTTTTCTTGGGCTTTATCTATGGATTACCATTTGAAATGGTTCAATCCTAAATTACCCCTTAAAAACATCATCTTATCAAGCCTATTTCCAACAGTATGTTAAGTATGCCTTTTGTAATTTTAATCCTATATGTTTTAAAAATTATTGCAATTTCAGTTCGATTTCATTGGAATCCATTGGAACACGCTGACATGGCGCAAAAAATTGTGGCGCCACGTTAGTGGGTTCCGGTGGATTTCGGTAAAATCGAACTGAAATTGCAATATTGTCAAAATATATAGGACCAAAATTACAAAGTGGATACTTAACAGGTAAAAAACATATATCCCCAAACATAAAGAATGAAAATGACAATTATCCCGTTTTTCCGCATAATTTGCTTGCATTGTAAGTGCATAATAGAGTTATGATTTTATTTTTAATTGCTAATGTCCGATTTTAGACGTGCTTTTTTTTTTTTTTTTTGAAATTTTTAACTAACAATAACGGAGGAATTACTAATCATGATTTTAGAATTCCATGTACATTAAATTTGAATATAAATATTTTATTCATTGTATATCTCATTTGTATAGTGAATTTGTTTGTATTTTTTCACTTTTGTTGTTTATGAATGGTATAGTCATTTGGAAATAGCTACTTAATGAACTTAATTTTTGAGTTGAAACCCATACTCAATTTTAAGTTTTACTCGAGGTGTATTTTTGATAGCCTATTATGGGACCATCGGAAACTTAAAGCTTAATTCCCTTAACTATGGTAGAAAATTGGCACATTAAGTTTATACAACTATGGTTGAATATATATTTTCTTCTTATGGTTCTAATTTTTATAACTTCTACTTAAAAGTTTATACAAGTTTCATTGTGTTGTTTTATTTATGCAATTTTTTGTTTACGTATTTTGTAGATGCCTCTTTGCTAAAAGGTTGATACATGTAATTAACATTTTATTTATTTTTGTTTTCAATTTTTCCACCGTTTTTCTTTGATTTACTTATTTTGTCCTAAGCAGTTGCACTGTATATATACACTTATTCACAGTATATTAGTCAATTCTCTCATTTTGGGACACCCATAAAGTTATTTCTTTATACGAAGTCACAAACTTGGCCAAATTTATAGTTAAAATGGAGAAGAAAATACAAGGCCTATCACAAAAGTAACTAATCCCTTCAACTATTCTTATGTAACACTTTATCCTTTTATACTATAATAAATTTCACTTAACCCCTCCATCTTAATTTGTACACAAATAATTATTATAACCGTTTAGTCTTTTAAACTCCAAGATTATTCATATGAGATATATAAAATACACAAATTTTTTGAATTATTAATGTCAAGCAAATCGTTATACCTTTTCATATTATGTCACTAATTTTTTTTTTTTTTTGGTAATGGAAGTGCCAACATCAATTTTATTCTCGATCACGCAAGTTTATTATTATATATTGAAGACCATACATTTAAATTTTCAGTTGTTTATAATTCCATTTTTTTGATCCAAAAAACTTAGCTCAATTATTGCACATTTTCCAACTCTTTTTATCAAAAAATTGCACCAATTATATTTTTGTGTAATAGACTTTAGGAATTTGAATGAAATAAGAGAGAGCACAGACTATTAAATAATAATAATAATAATTTGTTAAAATCTGAAAAAATTAATTTCGATATTTATTAGAGTAAAATAAGTATTAACTAACACTCAATAAAGTTTTCATAAATAAAATAAAATAAAATCCCAACAAAAATTTCGAAGTCTAGTACAAACATTTGCATTTGCATTATGATAGTACTATAATAGAGACGAAAAAAACAATTGTGTTTGTATAATCTCTCTCTCTTATACTAATGAGTGTTTTGTTATTTAAAAATTTAAAAAAAACAAAGTGAAAGGCTATAATAGATATTTTACAAGTGATAATTAATGACTTGTTTGTAAACAAATTAAGATAAAGGGGTTAAGTAAAGTTTATTATAGTGGAAGGGATAAAGTGTTACATTAGTATAGTTCAAGACTTGTTTGTAAACAAATTAAGATAAAGGGGTTAAGTAAAGTTTATTATAGTGGAAGGGATAAAGTGTTACATTAGTATAGTTCAAGGGGGTTAAGTGTATTTTGTCCTTGTTTTTGTTGTTCATATATTTATAGTAGTCACTTAGTATAGACATGCATATAGATTGTATTCATTTATGTTTAATTATGGCTCCATTTAAACTTTTAAACGTGGTGTGATGATGGTTTATGAATGATGTAGATATACCCTCAAAATTTGTCGGTTTAACAATTCAACACAATGGTGTAAAGTTACCATATTGTCCATGTTTCACAAAATGAACAGCTTTTTCTCATTATTTAGTGGAGTGCAATCCAACTGTTCATTCATTGATCTCTAATTCACAACACAACAGCAGGATAGAAAAGACCAACCACAAACATGTACAAGTAAAAATACATCAAATACAAGAATACCCAAAATGAGTAGCTGAGAATAATCCATCCATCCATTTTATCAATGGAAATGCTTCAAGGTATACAATTATTTTCATTGACATGATATCGATCTTGACAACAAATTTTACTGTAAATGCCTCTTCTGAATGCAAACCAAAGTTCCTTTCACTTGTAAAACAGGAATTTCCGTTGCTTCGTACGAAGTAACGGCGAAAAGGTCATTACACAATCTACACAGCTGCACTCTGCTGTTGGTGACCAATAAACCATTCAGAAGGCCACCATTTTGGTCTGATGGTCTCTATATTGATATCTTCATGGCCCTTTATGGTCAGCGAGCCCGTCCCTTTAAAAGCTCCCTCCAAGCGAAGAACTCCTAGACCACGTGATCCCACCGCAGTTGTCACCACCCCGACTTTCTTTTGAGATGCCGTGTCTATTACTTCTGAACCGGGAGATACGTTTTGCTCCACCTCTGAATTAAATGAACACAAATGTTATGAGACTCGTTTTCACAAATCCTCTGAAGAATGAAAAGTTACAAATACCCCCACCCCCCCAATGTTTGGCTTTTTATTACAAATCTCACTCGTGGCAAGGGGGTATTTGTAACACAGAACCGTGTCACTTAGCAGCAAGAAATACTTGTAAAGAACTGACCTTCCCCCCTATCATTTAAAAATCTTAAAGGAATCAAACGCTTTCGAATAACTCCACGGTGATGCGTACGAGCAATGAGTTCTTGGCCAACATAACATCCTTTATCAAAGCTTATTGCGTTTAGAACAGCAAGATTGTACTCTAATGGTATTGCCTCGCCTACAAGGAATCATGACGAGTTTGTAATTGTAGTTCAAAAATCAAAAATTGATAAGCTAAGACAAAAGAGTAATTCTTTGTAACATGGCTTGAGCAAACTGAAATACAAAGATTTTCGAGTAACAAAAGGAGGTAAACCTTTTGGGATTTCAGTGGAGCCTTCAGCAACTCCCTTCTCTAGTCTCCATTGAAGAAAATTTCCTTCATCGGTTTCTTTATCCGCCTCAACAAGAGGTGCTGCAAAAACAGAGTTATACACCATATTAGGAGAAGCTCAACATGAAAATTAATAAAATAAAGGGTTAATGACACTGACACCCCCTCCAAAATGATTTCCAACTCCACCCTCAATCTTTCATAATTACAATAATGTCCCCTCCCAAGTCTATATAATTATGAAAGCCAAACAGAAATTGTAAAATGACCTAATTACACTCGACCAAAAGTAATTAAAAAATAATGAAAATATCAAATTCTTGAAAGATGATTTTGTGCTTCGGTGTCTAGACATGCTTAAATATTTTTCATTAAAAATTGTAATGAAATGGGGAATTTTTTATCTGTGAAATTTGTAGAGGGGGTCACTATAATTATAAAAGATTGAGGGGAAGTTGGTAATCATAGGGGTGTCAACATAATTAAACCTAGAATAAATGTGAATTCTCATGCAATAAGAGAATCAAACATATAAAAAACAAGCTACAGGTCAAAATTTTGTAGTCATATTATTTCTCAGGTGAATTTACACTTTTAAAGCCCATAAAATTGTTCAAACTTTTGAATGTTCAATAATATAAAATGGTTGAGTAGACTTACGTGTTGTATTCGATGGGAAGATGCCCCTATATCCGAGACAAGCCAACCGTGGATCCTTATTCCATTGCCAACCAAGACTACTTCCTCCAGAAGCTGATACACCAGAACGATCAAGGGTCCCACCATAGCCAACAGAATCAGCTTCTGAGTCTTCTATGGGTGATGGCTTTTCTGCAAGATTCCCACCAAACCGTTGCCAGCAAGAGAAATCTTCTCCCACGTTCTCAATTTCAACCTTAGATCTCAAACGGTATCTGTAAAATTGACAGATGTTGCAAAAAATTAGAAATGGTAAATGCTCTTGTCACAGAAGCGCTTAACTGTAGCATCATAAACTTGAAAGTTTCATTAGCATTTATAGGGCTAATTACATTGACACCCCTTCAAAACTTCCAAATTACCAACTTCACTCTCAATCTTCCATAATAATCATAGAACCCAAACAGAAAGTGTAAAAATGACCTAAATACGCTCAACGCTAAATAATTAAAAAATAATGAAAATACCAAGTTTTTGAAAGAAGATTTTAAACTTCGGTGTTTAGGGACGCTTAAGTAATATTTTTCATTAGAAATCTAATGGAATGGAGAGTTTGTTAAACAGTGAAACTTGGAGGGAAGGTCACTCTAATTATAGAAAGTTGAAGAGGGAGTTCGTGATTTGGGTGTCGTTGCAATTAACTCTTCGTACTAATTAAAGTACAAGCAGGCAATTTAATTTCAGATCAAAAAAGTAGACTTTGTATGAGAAGAAGACATCAAAACATCCTAGATAAGTGTTGTCTCATTGTAATTTGAGCTAGACATTACGTTTTATACTTGACAGTCCATAAGGATGTCGGAAAAACAACCGCTTATGACTAACAGATTTTGTTAGTCCTTTTTGGAACACCTTCAAGTAGCGTCCTATTTCCTAAAATGGCAGGTTTTATTCCAAAAGTTCTCTTCTTGCTCAAGAATTTAAATGCACAACTTTCAAGATTAAAATGTGAAAATGCCAAGACTTCCACAGTCTCAACTCCAGATAAAACTCAATGTTAACCCAACAACGAGCATTCCAAATTGAAATACAGTATGAGTTTGTTGATAGAGTCGAACTATTTAAGTTTCGAACTAAATATGTCATAATGGTTTTTGCAACAATTTGAAGATTTTCAAAATCTCGTATATGAATCAGAGATGGCAGATGGAGCTACAATAAAACAACAAAATATTTGTCGGAATGCCAAAAAAAAGGGAAAATTCACACTATGTTTGGTTCTTCAGATTTCATTAAGGAAAGCAGAATAAACATTTTCTCCCATCAAATGATAGTAATATAGGCTTTAACTTTTGTTTCTTTTTTACATTTTACTTTGACCCATCCAAACTTAGCATTAGTGTTGTTCATTCCAAAATATTGGACTATCTGTTACAAAAACACATCATTTGGATTGTAATTATCTGTTATCAGCACTCTATCCAGCACAGATATTGAGCTTCATATAAACATGAAGCCACATTGATCACCCAAAAATGTCTAAATCTCCTCTACAAACTTACTAGCAGTTTATAGTACATCAAACCAAAAAGCAAAGCAAAAACATAGGCCAGCAAACTAAACTACGCAACTGCAATTTCTAACATATTTCATTTAATGTTATTACGTTTTCAGCAAACATGACTATCTCACAACAATTCATTTCCACAAACTCTATCAAAAATACTTGGCATAATTCACAAATCAAACTTCCCATCAAAATAAAGCAATTCAAATTATATTCAAATTCCCAAAATCCCATAAGCAGCAGAAAAAAGAAGAATCCAGAAAAGCAAGTTCTCACCTTTTTAAGGTTCCCAAAAGCTCATCCATGACAGATTTATCCACATCCGCATAAATCTCCAGCTCACCCGGGTCGGGCCCGGGCCCTGACCCAGTCCGGTCAAGCTTCTCATCTGGCCGGGGCGGTCTATACAGAAACAAATCGTAAAGAAACCTACCTTGAGGAGTCAAGATTGCGGCGTACACCGGCGGGGTCACAACCACCGGCGTGTTGGGGGTAATGGTATTCTCAGCCAATACGGGTTCCGGGTCGCCCAAACTCCGCACTTCATTGGTCACTAAACCCTGAAGGTATTTAATGGTTTCGGGTCCTTTAAACCGGATCACCGATCGGGTTCTGAGAAGGGCGGCCATGGGACCGGCGGAGTGAAGAGGGGTCTGCGTGGAGAAGAGTTTCCGGCAATTATAGGAATTGGGTTTGAAGAACTGGATGTAAGACTTGAGGCCACGCATTTTCTTGATATTTGTCGGAGGATTTTGGGGGGAGAAACGGGCGGAGCTTCACGGCGGTTGGCAGGGGTTTATAGGTGTGACGTGTGTGTGCATGGAAAAAAGAATGGAGAAGGGAACACGTGTGGCGTCGCAGGGCGATGAGCTGTGGCGACGCGTGTTCTATTTGTTCGACGAAATGTCTAAATGAAATTTTGGGGCATCTAGAGTGCTACTGTTAAAGAGGGTCGCTTACTTTATCTAAAAAGAACATTTAAATTGTAATAATATAGACTTAATTAGATGTAGATATTTTTTATATTTTTAAAATATATCTATTGAAATTCTGAAAGATGAAAAAAAAACAAATTAATTTAAAATACAATGACACTAGATAAGAAAGATTAAATAGAAAGAGAAACGAAAAAAGAGTGTTGAAGAGAGAGAGGAGAAGGAAGAAATACTGGAGTGGGGGGACTATGCTATGTGATACGGAGTATTTGATACGTGTCCTTTGGGACCCACACTTAATGCCACGAGTCGTGCCAACATGGTGCGGTTCTTCTCGAGGAACGACGGCCTTCAAGATTTGGAGTTTATCATCGATGCAACTGATGCTCTATGGAGCTCTCATCGACTAGGGTTGGACACATATACAGATTCTTTTGTTAAGGGTTTAGCTTTTTTGCAGGTGCAATTGGGCATGAACTTAAATTGGGAATTGGCAAGATGTGTCCCAGTCATACAGATTTGGGCCAAAAGAATTTTCTTTATACAAAGTCACAAACTCTGATGAATTTTGGAAGGGGCAGATTTTATTTCTAATCCAAGCTAGTTTGATTCCAATCTAAGTATTTCCGACAAATTAAATCATTAGATTCGATTATAAATATTCATATTTTTAAACAAATGGATCAAATATGAAACTAGGGAGATTTGAATTTGAATTTTAATAATATCTTTTATTACATTAAAATTTTATATATATAATATTTGATGTGGATCAAGGGAGCTCCAATGGTGTCAAGGTCGAAGCAAGAGGCAACAAGAAGGGTCCACTGGCTCTTCCAAGTGGGCCAATCACAAGGCCACGGGCTAAGGCCTTTGGGACAGCCATGAACAAATATGTAAAAGAGCAAGTCACACTTGAGTTGCAAGAGCATGAATTCACTAAGTGCACAATTGGGCTTGAAGGCACACCTAAGCTACTCCATATGCTTGAGGTGTGTTCTATTGATGAAGGGGCTGCCCAGCCTTGTTTAATTGAGCTTAAATTTATTTGGGCTTTAATTATTTGTAATAGCTTGTATTTGGGTTTTAAACACATGACTTGATAGACTTTAATAAGTCCTTGTAAGGATGGCACATTGGGCTTCACTTAAAGCCCATTCCTTAGGGGATTAGGCCTAATGGGCTTAGTTTAGGGTTTGGCTTTGTTTAGGGTATAAATACCTTCTTTAAACCTTTGGAAATCAGATTTTGTTCATTTGAGATAGACAAAAAAAGTGAGTCTCTTCTTCTTCATGTGTAAGAACCCTAGCATAGGAATTGTGAGTTCTACAATCTCCATTGCAACAAGAATCTGATTTATGCTTCAAGAGTACTTGTAAGTGTTGATCTTTTCTTGACTAAATCCTTTTAAATCTTCTTCTTGAGTACAAGGGGGTTGTGGGTTTAAAAGGTAGAATCTATCTTGTTCTTTGCTTTATGCCGAATTGCCATAATCTTCTCATGAGTACATGTTTTTGATTAGGGTTGTCGTATTAATATTACTAAAGAATCTTAAAGAAAGTGGTATATAAATAATAAATACAAAATAAGTAACACTTTAGTTCTTTTGATGGATTTTTCAGCTAATTTTCACCGGAAAAATACTTATGTAAGGTGCTCTTTTTGTTAATCTTCGGTAGCCAGCTTATCTTTTCGAAACAATTTTAAATAAACATTGATAAAATTATCCTTTAAGTGTTTTTCGGTAAAATTTGGTCGAAAATTTTATTAAGAGGATCACAAAGTGTTAATTATATATAACGTAAATGACCAAAATGTTACGACTTTAACTTTAAGGATCAAAGTGGTTTGGAAAATTAGAAACCACTATTGATAATTGATAATAATCCTTATTTGGCTTTGAATTTTGAATAGTCACATTTTGAATGTATGCTCATCATGTTGATTTGTCAAAATGTATGCAAATTACAAGTTACCAACATAATACAACTCTACCTCGAAACTTTGGGCGCTATTTGCTAATGTCTCTTCGATTTTATTTTCTTATTATTATTATTATATTATTATTATTATTATTATTATTATTATTATTATTTCTGTCATCATTGCACTAATTCACTTGCACTCTCAACATTAATGCTATGTTTGGAACAAGGATTTTGACGAGAAAAAGTGGAAAAAAAATGAAAAGAATCAAAAATAAAAGTATAGAGTACCATCATTTCAATCAAAGAAAAAGTTTTTCATACTATTTTCTTTATCAAAATTCAAGAACCAAACGGAGGGTAAAAGAAAAAAAAAATTAGTGTGTTTTTGGATTTATGATTAGCCAAGTCAACTCTAATTCCAGACATCATCATCAATATTAATAAAAAGGTGTTTGCTGCACAAATTAAATAGTGGGTCAATCTATACTTATCTCTTGTAAACATGCATTAATTATAACATGTTTTAAATAATATCCCAATTTTTCATTTTATCTTTGTCCGTAAATTTCTTAAAGCTCGAGTAGATAGGTGGATTATTCTGCACTAACTAATTCGATTACGACTTCAACATTTTAGCAAAAATGAAATGAAATAAAAACATGAAGTCCCTCTCATCTTATATACTCTCTTGCCTTAATTAACTACGGATTCAATTCGACTCACACAAGGAGTTCCAGAGAAAAGTATATATATATATATATATATATATATGTATATATATATTATTTTAGTTACAAGCTAGCATCATCAAATAATTATTTTAATATATATTTCTTATATTTTGGAAAAAGCAATTGTCTTATTTACAACACCCCGGTTGAGGCGACATACTTCAAATGAGGTATGAAATTATGTGTGTGTGTGTGTTAAAATTTCAAGACGTAAATGCATATTGTGGTGTCGTCGACTTGTCGTGTGTGATACAGATCGAAATTTTTGTGTTAGTATTTTTTTATTCTGAAATAATTATATTTGATTTGGCCTTTTTATCGATTGATCTGGCGTGACTTGTTACGAGACGCTACAATAATAAAAGATTAATTTGTAACATGTTGAAATATAAATAAGAATAATAAATTTAGGATTCGAAGAATTATTGATATTTGTGTTGTCTATTTTATTTGAGCTGTACAAGTTTGTTACGAAGGAAATTGATAGCCGTACTTATCAGATTGGGTTTGGTCAACTCTCGACAAGTTTCAATTGTGACGTGGCAACAAACTAACCGATAGATATGATAAAAGTCAACCATGTTGACGGCCCATACTCGCTTAGATTTTGCTTCAGGAATATGTTGCACATAAAAGTATTTTTATTATTAGGTTTCGTACATGTGGGCCCACGTTGCCCGAAAATTAATTTTGACGTGTATAACATGTTTTCCTTTTTTTTGCGGCCGGGGGGGGGGGGGCGGGGGGCGGGGGGCGGGCAAGAATATGATTTATAAAACGACAAAACAATTGTATATCTTATAATTACTTGAAGGTAAGAAAAGATAAAAAGACAATCCTTTCAGAAAAAGATATATCATTTTCAATTCCATATATTAAATCCTATTCAATTTTGATTTCACAGAGTATTAGGGATAGACTTTTTTTCAAAAAAAAAAACTTATTTTTTGAAAAAAAAAATACTTCAGATAAAAAAAATAGTGTCTGAATAGGCTTTTTGAAAAAAGCATAAGCTAGAAAAAAAAAAGTCTGATTGTTTTTAGAAGCTACCCCAAAGTCGTTTCAAATAAAAGTATTTTTTAAATCACTTTTAACTATTGTATCCAAATGTAAAACTGTTTGGTTTAAAAAAAATTCTACCGTAAAAAGCATTATTCGAGAAACACTTTTGTTTAAACTCATTCAAACAGGCCTTAATCTCTTAAACTGCATCCCACATTTTTTAAACTGACTCAATTTCGATCATGCAGTTAAACTTCACTACATGACTAATGATAAATGCACGAAATTAGCATGAGAAATTCAAAATTATCATGAGATAATTATGCATTCACCATTAAAAAAATTAATCGGATAATTAAAATAAAATAATTTTTTTTTTTTTTTGGATACAATCATCTCGGGACGCCCTATAGATGTCAGTCGGAAAACACCCTCACCCACACGCACACACTATAGACGTCTCTGATACCACTTTCAAACCCCCACTACTCAGCTCTGAGTCCAATAACAAAAATGAAATAATTTAAAAGATATAGGATGTAATATGAAACATTCCCAATTTAAAGTCGAACAATATATATACAATACCATCTTCGAGAAAAACGTATGAAGAAAAAGAGAAAAATTCAATTGCGGCCATAGGAAGCAAAGCACAAAAACTTAAATTGGATTAGCTCATCACGATCGTGTATTGACATCAACAAACTGTGTCTAATATTTGTTTTGTGCAGCCATTTTAGCCCGAATTTTATTTTATTTTCATTTGATTGGACCATTTCCACAATCTTTTGGATGGGAATCAAATTACTGTGGGCTAAAAATTGATGTAATCCACTAAGCTACAAGTCAATTACTAATTATTCACTTCAATATTGCCAACTTGTAATCCGTCTTCATTTTCACATTTATCAATTTCTGATAACGTCTCTACCTAAAGAAATGTTTAATCACTTTTGATCAAAATAAATTAAAAGACAAATGTTGATTTCAGCAACAGTTAATCGCAACTTGTGAACTAAATATTAAGTTATTCAATTTTTTTTATTTATTTAATGTTGATATTACAAAACAAAACCTTCAAGTGGTAGTGTTTGTTATGTAATTTAACATAGTTTTGAATCCATCGACAGGAACAGAAAGAATATTGAAATTTATGTATTAGGAATACATGAAATCCAGTTGAAAAAGCCAATCTCTACGGTGGATTTTTGGCAAAAATGTCAACGCTTTTGGCATGACATTTTTGCTACAAATTGCTTCTTTTGTTGTCTAGTTTAAAAACCCAACTTTGAGACACCTTCCCTTGCATCACTGCACAAAGAAAAGCACAACTTGGAAACCAAGAAATTGAACATATTTGATCAAGACCATATAATACAAATTAAAACTCCCCATCACAACCCAAAAAAACATTCAAGAAAAAAGAAGATATGAAGCTAGTTTGGTCTCCAGAGACAGCCTCAAAAGCTTATATCGACACCGTGAAATCAGTAAGTATATTAGTATGTATGTGTGTGTGTGCGTGTGTGTTTGTGTGTGTGTAAGTGTGTGAGATAGGAGTCGTTTTGAGAATTGTGTGTGTGTGCGTGCGCGCGCGTGTGTGTGTGATCGGAGTCTTTTTGAGAATTGTGTGTGTATGTGTGTGAGATAGGAGTTTTTTTGAGAATTGTGTGTGTGTGTGTGTGTGTGTGTGTGTGATAGGAGCCTTTTTTTGAGATTTGTGTGGGTGTGTGTGGGTGTGTGTGATAGGAGCCTTTTTTTGAGATTTTTGTGTGTGTGTGATAGGAGTCTTTTTGATGGTTGTGTGCGTGCGTGCGTGCGCGTGTGTGATAGGAGTCTTTTTGGGTGTCTCTTCTTAAGGGCTCATCGTTTTCTTGGATGTTCTTGATTATGTAGTGTGAACATTTGGAGGGATCAAGTGTAGCAGAGGTAGTTTCAGCCATGGCGGCCGGGTGGAACGCGCAACTGGTGGTCGAAACGTGGTCACCGGGAGGCGCAATAGCCACCAGTATAGGCCTAGCATTCGCCACACATCACACGGGTGGTAGGCACATTTGTATAGTCCCCGACAAAGTGACCCGGTCAGAGTATATCAAGGCCATGCAAAATTCCGGTCAGCCAGTTAGGGTGGGAGACGTGGTGGTGGGGCAGCCGGAGGAAGCCATGGAAGGGCTGGAAGGTATTGACTTCCTGGTGGTGGATTGCCGGAGAAATGACTTTGCAAGGATACTGAGGGTGGCGAAATTAGGCCAAAGAGGGGCTGTTTTGATATGCAAGAATGCTAGTTCAAGAGCCGCCTCGGATTTCCGGTGGCGGAGCGTGCTGGACGGGAGGTCGAGGATCGTCCGTTCAGTATTTCTGCCGGTGGGGAAGGGGTTGGATATTGCTCATATCGGGGCAGCCGGAGGCGGCGGCGCGGGCTCCGGTAAAGGTCAGAGCCGGTGGTTCAAGCATATCGATCAGAAATCTGGGGAAGAGTTTGTTATTAGGAAGTGATTTTGTAAGATATTTTTTGGTTCTCTTTCCTTTATTTTGTATATAAATTTGAGGGAAGGAAATTAAACAAACTTTTTTTTTTTGTTGTTGATTGTCAGTTCTCTTCATTTTATGCCATTGATTATGAAATTGGACAAGGTTTATTACTTCTTGATAGTTCGAGTAGAAACAGATCCGCCGCTTTAATATGTCACTGAAATTGAATAGATTAGTTAAAAATAAATGGTGAACAGAGAAAATAGACACCCCTAATCAACAAAAAAAATTGCCCCATCATCCTAACATGAAAGTTAAGTCGTACTAGAAAGAAAGTTTAAGTTGTTGTCTTCGTTCAAGCGCCCATCATCGATATGAAATAAGCTGACAAATTTCTTATATCAAGTGGTTGGTACTTAACATTATCCCTCCACGATTACGACTTGTCTCAGAGGGTGAAGCCATCAAATTTGGCATATCATTAACGAGTAATATTCGTACACTGATGCAAAATTTCCAGTCAATTTAGTTTATTTCAAAATATTTCTAGGGTCTTTTTTTATATAAACACATTTATTCCTCATTCAAAAATTCAAATTTCAATTCGTTTTTATCATAGAAAAATCTATAATCAAAGATAGAACCAGATCCATTTTGCATCATATACGACCTTAATCGAAATGCATACACTTGTCTTATATACTACGCGGATGGTGAGAAGAGAGATATTTTACATCCTACATGGATTATAATTGAACATACTATTGTTTCTAGTACAAAAGTTCCTATAGAAAATGTGAAAGGCCCTAAATTGAATTCCCACCACCATAACTATGTATGTTATATATATATATATATATATACACACACTAGTATTTTTGACACGCTCAATGTGTGCACTTAATAAAAAAGTATATATTTTAGTTTTATGTCTAAAATTTGATAGTATGTATATTATTAAAATATTTTTTAGTTATTTCTAGTATAAATTAATAATAAATGAAAGGTAAAATAAGATAAAACTAATAAAAGAAGAAACAATGTAAAAAGAAAAGAAAATTATTAAAAAGTGGGAGAAAAAAGGGGAGAGAGAGAGAGAGAGGGAGGGAAGGAGAGTAAAATGAGCGTGGAAAGAAGAAAGGGGAGAGAAAATAGAAAACAAATAATTTTTTTTTAAAAAATGACATACCAAAATAAAAGAGAGATCAAAAATAGTTACTACAAAATGTTCCCCTTTATATAATAGTACTAGACATTGGAGCACCCAGTCCCTGCGCACATATACAAATTATAACTTTTTTTCTTTTTTTTTGTATATTAAGGATACAATTGTTACAATTTGAAGCATATCAATCTTGATTTCAAATAAATAATCCTTATATTTATGTCCTAAACAATTTAAAATTATTTTTATAAAAGATATATTAAAATTTGGTGTGGTGGTGTCAAAGCCGTCATTTTAAGTGTGTAAAGCCTCTTTCTTTTTTGTAAAGTATAGATAAAAGTGTATATGTGTATATATATATATATATATCGAAAAAAAATAAAAAATAAAAACTCATAATCTGATAAACTGTTACAAGGAAAACGCTTTGTTTGTTTCATTTGCCAGCGAGTAATGAGTCAAGTGACTCGGCTATCATGCACCAGAACTCAGACTACAGAAGTGATAAGCAACAACAATCATGTGCAGCACAAACAAGGCAAATTAATCACAGCTGCTGCATTGAGGTGGAAAAGTAACCTGTTAAAAAATAGGGGCAATTTCTCAAGTGCCAAATATTCACAAATCGATAATATGTAGCCTCTCCTGCCATGTTAAATTTAAAATAACAAGGCTAGTCTGCTAAGGGTTTGTTTATATCACTGCAAAAACAATACTCAGGAAGGGAGAGATGATGATGAAGTGGTGGTTCTCGTACTGGATTTTCGTGTGTATGTTATCGAAACCATTAATCACTTCAACTGTAGGCATATAATTGTAATATAAACAAACTATGGCTTGTACTTCACAGATCAGTCCCAACTATCTCGGCTTCTTCGTAGCGATTTCTTTTGTGAGTGGGCTTTCTTCTTGTCCAGTCGTTTCTGCTCCCCAGCAGCCGACCTTTGGGGTGAGAAAGACAGACTCAGTTAATCCATATTCTTGACTCTAGATAGCAGCAAATTGATTTATCGAAATGAACGAAGGTGAATCAACCAAGGGACTTCACTGATCATCCCTTGACAAACAAAATCGAAAGTACAATTTTATAAGATGATTTCTTACAACTTGGCAATCTTTTTGACCGTCTCTTCTGAAGGAGGTGGTGGGACATATGAAGCAGCATCAATAATAGCCTGCCTCATTCATTCAAAAATGATTATATGTATCATTCAGGAAAAAAGGAAAAGTAACGCTAGATGTATGTAGTTCACGACATTAGTATATAGGACCCCTATTCCCTAGCCATAAAGAAACCAAGACACTGTAATACCTCTTACTTATACTTGAAATTTCTAATTTTGGCGAGTGAGTACCTGTAATTTCGCCAAAGCATCATCAGTGTTGCCCCTAAAAACAAAAAATAACTTTATAAGCGATCACTCTAGATACATTAGAAAAGGGAAATCACAATAGGATAGTAGAGATTCAGCGGTACTTCTGAGTTCGAGTCTTCGTTGAAGAAATCACAAGTTCCCCATCTTTGTTGATCCTGTTCTTCTCCTGCAACCAATATGAGAAGTTAAGAATAGAGAGATACAATATCTCCACACAAGAGGCCTGTGCAATCTTAAACCTATGGCCATGAGGCTTGTGAAAAACCTTCGCAACAAGCTATGTCTAAAAGTCAGGAAACCTCGAGAAGAAGCAATGAGTACAATGTAGGTAAACAAATGCAAGACAAACCAAAAGGCTTCCAATTTGATCAAGAGCATGAAGAGACAACATGCCTCATACCAGCCAACTCAATACCTTTCTGATTAGGACACCATTTGACAGCATCAAACAGCTTCTTCTTTAAGTTCGACGAATAAAGTATATGATGATGCGCTAAACCTAAGAGAAATTGCGTTCTATTCAACTCAGTGCACAGAATTATCAAACTTAGTGGGTTATACGCAGTCATTAATAACCACATGAAGTTTTATATTAATATAATAGGATATTTAGAATAAAAGACAGCATTCCTCAAAAACTTCATGCCCACTGTAACAAGTGCAGACAATCAAGAAAAATGAGACATAGACATGATGCATCCTCCACGAATCAATACACATGATTATACACCATGCGCGGCCAAAATTTCCTTATACAGAACATGGAAGGTAGACAAAGCACTTACTTCGATTCAAAGCAACAAGAAAAGGAACAAGAAACTAGAAAACAACTCACCATCTGCATAATCCTCTCCCTCACCGTTTCACTTAACCAATGTGCATTTTTTACATTAAACCGCATATCAACCTTTGTGTTTACTGCAGAAAGAAAAATCTAATTAGCGCATTCAACAACCAAAAGATTGGCTAGTTAAAAGTGCTTTATATGAAATGAGACATCCCACACCTTTGTTGACATTTTGCCCCCCAGGCCCACTACTCCTAGCATAGCTTACGGAGACATGATCTGCATGCATAAAGAAATATAATGAAGAATGTCCATGTATTCACCCATTGTACAAGGTAAAAGCAGAAATCAAATGCTTAATGGCCTAATCATTTCTATCAAATATGTAACTAAGAAAGCAACAATATTGGATGGAAAGCAATATATTTCAATTTTACTGGGTCTCTCTTGTATAAGAATTTTCAAACTGCTTCCAAATTCAGTCAATAATATATCTCAGTTAAGCCACCTTTTTGGTCCACTATCATAGCCCAATGAAGGCAACTATCTTAGCCTTTTGTAGTTATGCATATCGCATCAGAGTCAAATTCCTCTAGAACACCACTTCATCATCACTATAAATTAAACAGTGCATAGCTAAGTCAATAATCAGTCATCTTCAACATTTTGTGTTACATGAAATTCATTGGCAAATGTGAGAATCATCGATTAATAAGAAGCCATCATATAGAATAGAACAAAAGGAGGAGGCCTAGTCTACACATTGGATGTTGGAATTGCACTTATGGCCCTTCACACAAACAATGAAAATGACCCAAAGATTCCACAAGTTCAATTACCATGCAAACCACTACCAGAACTTCATTGGCACCACAGTGAAGTTCCAGTTCAGAGATGGAGGTGGCGATTCACTGAGAGGTTTGATTGAGGGAGAGAGGTTTCTCTAATGATGTCAAGATGCAGGGTACTTGTGGATCATGCTAGGCATTTAGTACCACAAGAGAGTAAATTTCATTGCAACTTGGCAAGCTTTTGAATCTTAGTGAGCAACAGCTGGTCGACTGTACTCATGCCTCCGATGCAAAGGAAAATAAAGCTTGTGATGATGGATATCAAGGGGCTTAATGACAAATGCCTACAAGTACTTGATCGAGGCAGGAGGCATGGAGACAAGGATTCATAACCTTATACTGGAAAATGTAGTGAATACAATTTTAGATGTGATCAGGTTGCTGTCTAAGCTACGACTCTTACCACCATTCCAATCAATGAAAATGGAAATCATGCCTAGCTAGTCCATCACGGTCCACTTACAGTTGGCCTCTATGCTGTTTTCATGCAAATGTATATCAATGGCGGATGGCGTTTCTGTGGCAAGAGGTGGATCAACCATGTAGTTATTCTCTTTGGATACAATTCAAGAGGTAACTCAATCCTTCAATCTGGGTACAAGCTGGGGGAAACAATGGGGAGAATGAGGGTTGCTGCTGCTTCTGCAGGGGGCATAGCATGTGCAATAAACACAATGGTTTCTGCTGTAATGACACTGGCATCCTAGTTCAACATGAAAAAAATACCGCCTAAATTAACTGCCAGGTCCTATCTAGTGCTTAATTTCATAATGTAATTACAGAACTTACATTTCGTCTTAATTTGGAGTGATACATGGATTGGATTGTAAATGAACAGTCTTTTACTTGATGAACTTGTTGAAACCAGCAAAAAAGAGTAAGTTAAAGGCAAGTTCTGCACTAGCTTTATTAGTGACATTCTTCAATTTCAATTGAAATAAGACAAAGAACGTGAAATTCATTCTCAAACAAATCATCAATACACCTAAAAGCAAAATGAACATTTTGTTTGCCACCAGAATACTTAAAAATTACATTTAAAACTGTACCGAGAGTTATCTTAGGTATGGGCTCCGCGCCACCTCCGGCGGCTTTATACCGCTCCTCTGCTTCGTACAAAAGCCGCTGAACCTCCGCCAGCCGCGCCGGCGACTTCTTCTCGTCGCCACCGGATTTCGTAGCGGCGCACCTGACGGCGGAGTAACCGTCGGGCGCTCGCCAGTGGGTCCCACTGGAGGTGGCCGGCGACGCCGTGCGAAGCAAACGAACGGAGATTTGCGGATGAAGCGTGGGGCGAAAGATTGATCTAGCGAGCATCATCGTAGTGGCTGTAGCTCTCATTGCTGCCATTATCGGAAATTTGGCTAACTGTTAAACCCTCAATTTGATAAATGAAGCTGTAAATAAAATTCAAATTTTCTTTTTTTTATTTTTATGGTGGAGTAGTTTTCCCTTTTTTTTTTTTTTTTTTTGGTTCCCCTGAAATTTTGTGTGTTTGTGCGTATATACAGGTGTGTATATTATTTGTGGTGGATATAGAAAAACAAAAAAGAAAAAAGAAAAAGAAAAAAATTGGGAATTTGAGTAAATTAAATACATTTTATTTCAATACACGTGTAAAATAAATAACGGACGCACCTTTTTTCGTTTTTCTTTCTTTTTCTTAATTTTGAGTATACCATTTTGTTATAGTCTGGATAATTTATTTGCCTTTTCTTGACAAATAAAAGAGGAGGAAAAGCAATAGTGATGAACTTTCAATGTGCCAAATTTAAATTTTCGTATTTCATCATAAATATATCAGATATCTCAAGAACTAGCGCGAGCATTGATTCCTAGGGAAGGCCAACGAACATGAGGGGGAAGCTCTCGTAGAAGCTTTAGCCCTTGCTTTACAAAAATTGTTATAAGATGACTTATTGATTAGATTCTCCCGAAACGCTAGCTAAGCTAATAGTTTTAGTTCCCTTCAACTAAATCTATAACCTTTTTAATTGATTCAGAGCGCCACCCCCCTTCAACGAATTAGAATCCATTGAGGGGTGCATCGACCAAATCATTTAAGATTAGATTTGCACTTAAGTCAAAGAGCGTATAATTGACAAATACACAAAAAGTATTCGAACTCAAGATATGAACTTATAAAACCAATTGAAAGTAAGTTTGAAAATCACTCAAACACCAACCCTGATGGTGATAATGCTTCAATTATAAAAAATTGATAATTGAAATTACGCACAATTTCTCTTACATTTATAGTTATGATAATTGATAATGCATTGCTTCTTTTTTTAAAAAAAATAATAAAGCGGAAAAAAATACTATTGGCGATATTGTTTTCTCCTGCTCAACATATACACAGAAGAGATTCAAACCCAAAACATGAACTTATAAAATCATTCAAAAATAAGTTTGAAACCACTCAACGGAAAAAAAATTTAATACCTTGGTTTTGGAAAACATTTTTTCCAAAATACCTTAGCAAGGTTCTCTAAATTATCCTTGGGTGTGTTCATGCCCTGTGATCAATGGAATAATTTTTTAAAAAATAAATTAGCTGCACGTTGCATTCTGACAAAGCAAATCGATAGAAGTTAGAGCTTGACCGCGCGGTACCAGCACAATCAACTTTAACTACGCTGACACAATGAAATTTGAAATTTGAATATGGCTGGATTTTTGCATTGGACCCATTATATAGTATGCAAACTCTCCTTTATTGCATATATCAGTTTCTTCATCCATTTTTCCTTCTTTAATTTCAAACCACTCACTGCAAGCGCATCCCTCGCCGATTAACTCCTTGCAAAAAATCAGTTTCTTCATTAGCTTTTTCTGCCCAACTTCGAACAAGAAGAGTTTTGGGTTGTGATTATCAGGAACCCAATTCTATACAATTTATTCGGTATGTATTAATTGTTCATATTCATGTTTGTGTTGTTAGAAATATTATATATTTTGTGTGAGCGAGACTATTAGGGTAAAATTGTTTGAAACTTAAATCTTTAGACATGGCTAAAGTAGGTGTGTATGATTAAGTTTGATTTATCGTTGTAGGCTACATGTTTCATTTAGTTATCATTCGTAATCGTATTTTTAGTGGATTGTAAACTGGCACAGTATGAAGAAAAATAGACAATTCTTTATAATCAGGACGGTTATTGCTTCAAATTAGTATAACGAATCACAGAAAACACACAATGTTGTTTATAATGAGGATGATCATCAGTTCAAATCAGTATCCGCTTGACAGTAGATTTTGGAACATTGTGCCTAACGAACCCCTGCCCCAAAGTGTGTATAATATAGCCAGACACCCTCTGAACGAACAAACATACAACTTCCCTTTTGGTTTGGGGCATACATTCACAATGATCTGATTTACGAGTATTCTACTAGAAACTGTCATATATGTATTTAAAATAAAGGCAAAAATGAACAGACTAAAGAGACCCTCAAAAGACGCGATTACTATGACGCCCATCATGGTTGAGAACCATTAAAAATACATGCAGTAGCCAGTAGACCTACTAGGGTACAACGGATTTAAGTAGCACTTTTATGAGATGTACTCCGACTATGATATGTGGGAAAAAGTGGAACACTCAAGATCGAGAGGCTTCCTTCACCCAGGGACCTTCTGAAATTTTTAACGCCTATTGCCTTTAGCCATGGAGCCACTGATATTTGACCTAACACGCGAGCTTGTTCCATCACCACCATCAGTTTTCGTTCTTCCTGAATGCCGAGGACCACCTGCCAAGCCTTGACTATCTGGTTTCAAGCTTCCTAGATTGCTGCTTGATCTTTCAGTAGAAGGAAGTGCCCAGCCCCCACTATTTGGCCTGTACTGACTACCGCTGCCAGTTCCTGAAAATTTCACACGAAATTAGCATGTCAAAATCAAGAACCTCAGTTAAGACATCCAAAATAAGATTTTAAGATAGAAAATGATTCGATAAGAAGAAACAAAGGGTATGATTAATTTGGTATAATTCTACTACAAAATACTGCATGTCTGCACTTAGCATCACTATTCTTTAGAAAAGACAAAAAAAAAATTAAGGTATTATGACCAGTTGGTGGAAATTGGCACATTAGAATGAACCAACATCAAGAATATTCATGGCGTCACATGCAGGCAATGCGCTTCTCGTGATCAACCTCATCATCTTGAAGTTAGAAAGTCACAAGCGTATATAAGGCGAATATTCATCAAGACATATCTACTTTATAACAAAATATCCACCAACATATTTACAACAGATCCATAAACCAGTGCAAAAGTTCTCAGCTGATATTCAAACATCGAAAGCATCTTAAACACCAAAAAGAAAAAATAAATGCAGCGATAGCATAGATGATTCAACATACCCATAATATTCTGGGTAGCAAATTCTTCATTCCACCCAGGGAGATGTTTTCTGGCATTTCCTTTCCATGCCTCCTCAAAGCCAGCAAGTTCATCTAAGCAATAAGGTAAAACTAACATGTGTTACAACAAAAGCACTGGACTTGTATAAGTATCACACAGTAAAGTACCAGGCTACCTTCATTAAGATTGTGCAGAGCCTGCATTGTGTCCACATGTCCATCAGACTTCAATTTCCGAGTAACAGAATGACCCTAGAACATGATCCCAGTTTCTCTTACACATTACTATGCCAAATAAACATGGTTGTCCCAGATATGCATGAGATAGAAGAATGTAAAACAATACCTTTTCATGGATGCCCCTTGAGACCCTATGAGTGGCTTGGCGAGTAGAAGAATCAGCTTCTTTGCATTCTTCAAATGTCAACTAGTATAGAGCAATGATGAGATGCAGATGAATGAGAATAAGGCTAAGCCCAAAGAAATACAAGAAAGTAACCAATTTCAAGAAGTTGTACTTACTCCATCGCTCCCTGTTCTCCTTGTTCTAGAAGAAGTGTAGTATGCACCATTTGAACCACCATAAGAAACAGTGGAGCTTTGAAAAGAAAAGCAATGCGTTTGGGGCTGGGACATTACATGCTGAATCTGGTTTATCTCATTTTGTCGAGGCATATGCTTAGTCTTTTTCTCTACAAAAACAAAATAGAAACAGTCTAATCAACCATGGGAACAAGCAAAATATTTTGACATTTAATAAGCATAAAACACACCAGCGGCTTCATCATCCAGGTCTTCCACATAAGGCTTTTTGTTGGATCTTCTATGTTTTCTTGAACTCTCAGTTTTATCCTTTCCACTTTCCTTGTCATCTTTCTCATCATCAGAGTTCAGCTCCTCAATGATTGGTCCCCTTGATGGATTTGGTCGTGGAGGTTGATGTCCAAGATACCCAGAAGCTGGTGGATTCATAAATGGGCTCCCAGTAGGGCCAAAAAAGCTTGACTCAAACATACCTCCAAATGGGCGTGTGAAAAAGGGATCATCAAATGGATCCCTTCCTCCAAAAAAGCTAGAGATTAGACTTCTTTGACCTCCAAAGCCACCAAAACCACCACCGAAACCAAAGAATGGATCTCTACCTCCCTGCATTCCTTATTTGCAATCTCTCTGGAGAAGTCAAATGCAACTAGCAGTCACAAATCAGGGAAGTGCATATGATCCACATAATTTGGAAAATAGGAACTACTATCAAGAAGTTTCACCACAAAATGCAAATACTAATTCTCCTGATTCTGCTTCACTCCAACAAAAGTCTCTACATGCATCTATATGGGGGCACAAAATTGCATGTCATTGTATCAACACAAAGAGGACATATACTTTAGCAATTTACTGAAGCAGAAAGCAAACAGAACATCTTTGAAACACAGACCTAAGGTCGGACTTGACAATGTAAACTGCATTATGGTTTCACTTTACCAACCTCAATATCCTATAATTGTTCAATCAAATTTCTACCTTGTTGGCACCATCACTCAAATTATTACTCCAATTTGTCAAGCTTTGGGATTTTCAGTAGTAACTCAAACAATTTGATCATAATTCTCCATCCTGAACACTGTTCTTCAGAACCTAATTGATTCTATGAGATTCTTAGGGATTAAACAGCGATCTATAAATTCAACCTGGAACCACGCATATTTGCATACATAAAGTAAATACAAAACAATACAAGGAAGTAAAACCATTTCATAGAGTTCTTTCGCAAAACATAAGTGACATTCATTTAGCTCAAAAGATTATTTTCTTCTTTTATTCATCATTTTAAGTGTTCACCAGCCAAATGTTTTATACAAAAGTTTCCAATCACTATCACACTATCACATAATTGTCCCATTGTCGAAACTTGAAACCACATTATTAATCATGATTTGTGGCGTGTGAATTTCTTCAAGATTATTGAATTGCTCCTAAAAATATCAGTTAATCTATCCATCCCCCCAAATTGTCAAGATGAACTTTTTGAATAAAAACAGCATCTCTAAAAAAATGGCATCATTCAAACTGCAGGGAAAAAACAAGTATATCAAAAGATTGAGATCCAATTCCCACTCAAATTTAACATGAATAAAGATTTGAAGGTAGGAAACCATGTAACAAAAGGAAACTTGAATTGATGACATCAGATCTACCACCAAAAATAAGTAGAAATGGCATTCTAAGACAAAGAAGGGTTTTGAACACCAGCAAGGGTTTTAAATGGGCTCCGAGGGGCAATTAGACAGATTTTTAGTTCTTTTAGCGATAATAACCTGAAACTTAATCCTCATGTCCGGTATAGAGAAAGTAGAATTCAGACATAACCGCCGGTATTTGTACTATCGACTACAAAATTAACATCTTCAACCACTATTTCCAGAAACCCTAAACCCAACACAAAATTTTAGCACGTCCCAAATCCGACAACCTATTCATCAGTAAAATAAAATTCTTCAAATTAAATGAAAACCGCATCCGAATAAAATCGAAACATAAAAACAAACTGATCACCAAGCAATGGCACGATCGTGGTTCTATTATTACGAATTAATAAACATATAATTATCAGAAATCATATCCATTCGCGACAAAAAGTTCTGAGATACTACACAAAACCTACCGCCACAAGTACGCATGAAATTGTTCTCGTATCATCGCACACAAACATATATAAATCAAACCATTAATAGAGAGAGAAAATAAATCACTTACCAGATGATTGTTCAGACGAAATTGAGGAGAATTCACGATTTCGCAGGGCTGAGTACAGATTAATGAAGAAGAATTGAACTACGTTGAAATGGTAGGGAAAATATGCTTTTAAACCTTAATAATGTGGGAGGGGGGGGGGGTGAAGGGAAGAGAGAGAGAGAGACAGAGGGAGAGAGAGGGACCGACCAAGGAATACTTGGAAGGTTCTAGTGCACGGGCCAGATGGGCTCCGTTGGTCCACAGTATTTTAGTATATTGGGCCTTTAATGGAATTGGGCTTGGTTAGTTGTTTTGCAGTCTAAATGCTAGGCTAGGTCTGTCAATGGAGGGGATTTTAACCCAAATTCGATTTGGGTTTTAGCGTATTCAATGGATTGAAATATTTATGAATCTAGTTTTATTATAAATATTGGTAATTCAAAATAAATGGATAGAATATGGAGGAAAGCAATCCGAATAATTAATTATTCAAATCTAAATTTTAATAATATTTTTATTAAATTAATGACCTTATATATATATATATATATATATAATACTATCTAAAACTCATGTTGTGAACAAAGTAAAAAAATGTGTACATAATATTTCACTGGGTTAGAAGTAGGGCTGTCAATGGATCGGATCTGGAGCAAATCAGTGCAATTCGGATCCGAATCCGATTATAAGGACCGACTACCGAATCCAACCCGAAATCCTATAGGATCTTTAGTCTTTATTCCGAATCCGAATCCGAAATAAATTCAAGATCCGATAAAAAAATCCGATCCGATCCGATATGAGAAAAAAAATTTATGCTTGAACCAAAAAATAAATAATAAAAAATTCTTTAAATATAAATATATAAACGTGTAAAAATGTATTATATATATAAGAGATCTTTAATAATTATGCACCATATTTAATTTTTCATTTAATGATAATATATATTTAGAATTATATATAAATACGTTTATGTATAATATATTTAGTAAAGATCTCTAATAACTATAGAGATTATTAGTTGTTCATTTAATGATAGTATATAATAGATATCTCTAATAACATATCCTATATGTGTATATATATGGTGTATGTAATAGAGATCTTTAATATATAGACTAATTAATTAGTATTCTATAAAAAAAAACGCCTCTTTATGTTAAAAATAAAATTAAATAATGTAGAAAAATATTTTAGAATATGTATGAAAACTATATAATGTTTTGTTAAAAAAAAGTACCTTAAAAATTAATAAATAATATATTATTAATTACAATGACATATACATTACATTGAAGTATCTTTATTACTATTGTATTATATATAATGTATAAATTTAATAAAATATAATATAAAAATTCGGATTCGGATCTTTAACGGATCGGACTCATTGAATCCAAATCCAACCCATTTATTTCGGATTACGGATATTTGCTATCGGATCTGACCCGTCGAATATTTTAATCGGTCGAATATACTAAAATTCGGATCGGACTCGAATCGGATTCGGATTAAAATCCACTCCATTGACAGCCCTAGTTAGAAGATGAGTGAAAATTAAAAAATAAATAAATAATTTTTATTAGCTCGTTAATGAGATTAGTTCCAAAATTTTCAAAAATAAAATCATGATGTTTATCAATAATCAAAATAAGCAAAAAGGTAGGAATAAAAAAAATAATAGTTCCAATATGGTGCGTGAATTTTATTGTACTTTTGTCAAATTTCCATGGATCAAATAAAAATTGCATTTGAAAAAGGAAATTAATATTTAAATAAATCCAAGCTACTCATGAAGACAAATTTAATCTTAACATTATATTCTTAAAAAGACTCTGGAAAATAAAGAGTGAAAAATCATGAAGCAATACATTGGTTTAGGTGTTTTAGGGCCCGTTTAGATGAGATTAAAAAAAATACTTCTAGAACGATGCTTTTTAGAGTAAAGCTTTTTCTTTTTAAGCCAAGCAGTTTTGCGTCTGGATATAATAATTAAAAATGCTTTAAAAGATGCTTTTATTTGAACCTACTCTAAGGTAGCTTCTAAAAAAATCTATTTTTGTCTTTTTTTTTTTGGCTTATGCTTTTTTTAAAAAAATCCATCCAAACACAATTTTTTTTTCTCTACAGTGTTTTTTTTCAAAAAATAAATGCTTCTTCTTTAAAAAAAGCATGTACAAACGGCCTCTTAATCCTATATTATTTCTTACTTGTTTTTCTTGTATTGTTTACTTTATATTGCAATCAAAAATTAAAATGTTAGATACCCCCCCCCCCCCAACAAGAAGATGAATGGAACAGTTAAAAAATCATTTGTTTAATTAAAGTAATAATTTTTGCATTTTGTAATTATAAACGAAAATATAGTGGTTAAAAAAATGAAATCTTTCCACACTATATATTGTTATGGATGAGGAATCAAGTGCTCATTATAAAATTCATGAGGTAAAAAAAAATAAGAAAATTAGTGAAAAATAATTCCATATTTTTATTTGAGAAATTAAAATAAAAATCACTGGATAAAACAAAAGAAAAAAAACACTACACATGAAAAAGTATTCCTAATGTAGCAAATCTAAGTGAACCATTAAAAACAAATACAGACATTATAAATGAAGATTGAGTGATTGAGGAATGCAGAGTGTTTTGTCACTATATATATGGTTAAGGATACGGAATCAAATACTTGCAAAAATTATGAGAAAAAAAAAATGTTTCGCAAAATTATTAATAATGTACCTATAATATACAGGATAAACCGCCTACAATGGTGCCACGGACGAAAGAATACTCAAAATATTCATAGAAAGTTTTTTCAATCTAATTTGATGTGAAAACACACACACACACACACATTGAGAATCATTTTTCAATAATATATATATATATATATATATATATATAAGAGATAAATACACTATTTGTCCAACACATTTGACCTAATGGACATATACCCCGTCTTAAAGGCATGGGAGGTGTAATGACTAAAGTTTGAATTCTATTAAGTGTGCGTGCGTGAATTGTAATGAATTATCAAAAAAATCAAAAAAGATAAATACACTATTTCAATTTGTCTCAATATCTTAAACTATAGCTAGAAAGAAATGTTTTTGTATTTGCTGCCATATAATAAAGCCAATGGCATCTATCTAATTTGCATAGTTTAGGATACGAATGGTGCACTAACTTATAGGATACTAAGAACTTACAAGTCTTATGTAAATGGTATGTGAATAGATAGTATCTTGGCATATTTTTAGGGCTCGTTTAGTCAACTCTCTCATAATACAAAACGCATCTCCCCTCGTAAGTGCTTTTTAGGAAAACTTGGCTCGCTTGAGATCCTTCATTTTCAATTATATTTCATCTCCTATTTTAATATATAGATATCTCAAGTCAATTATATAATTAAAAAAATAATTTTATATACATAGCATGAATATAAAATTATGCAATAGGAGATGAAGTAATATTTTGAAACAAAGGATCGTATCCCTGCTTGGCCTAATATAAATTGGGTCTAACTATTAACGAGATTTATATAATTAGGACGATTTTAGGATTTAATTGTTCACTAATTTATATTTTATTAAGAAATTACCAACTTTTTTTTTTGAGCGAGCACATATCATTTGATTATATCAATAACTCATGTACATTAGTAACTCATGTATTACAAATCAAACTATTACATCAAATCTCAAACTATATCATTTATAAATTGAACAATTATATCATAAATAAACAAATAAACTACTATTCAAATATAACAATAAATTACCATTAAGGTAGGAATAAACGCCATATATGCATCAATGGGTATCAAACCCAAGACCTGAGAGTGTTGAAGTCATCAACTTCACCAATTGAATTAAGCCTCATCGGCAAAACATTATCGACTTTACTTTACATGACTTTTGATGTAATGATATTTAATGACAAATATATTATGAATCAATATTTATTATGGAGAGAGAAAGTTTCATTAAGAGAATTAATTAGGAAAATAATATTTTAACCAATGTGATTTTTTTAAGAATAAAAAAGCTCAAAATTTTGGGAATTTATCATTCGGTCAAAATTGTACAATTGGGATCAATGAACCCCCTTCAAATATATAATCGTATAGATTACTAAAGAAGTGTAAATAGAATGTAATATATATATATATATATATATATGCCACTATAATTAAATAATACACTATTTTTTATCTTTTAAGGTAATTTAAAAAAATGTATATTTTTAATGCATTTATTCAATTTTACTTTCTAACAAAAGAGAGTCATTTTTTTTATTGATTATTTGATTTTAAAAAATTATTTATTTTTTAATTATTATTCAACCTTTTTTATTTTGGATTTTTATCGGATTCAAATTTATTGGACAACCTTGATCCTAGAATCTTGACTCTACCACTGACATTCGTATAATGAAATATAACACGAAACACAAAAAATGGAATATAAGATTTGACCCTTTTAGGAAGGTGGAATTCGAGGTTCTAGCCACTCCTTTATAGTAAATTCCTACCCAAAATGGTTCGTTTGATACCCATAACCGTAAACTACATCAATTTGATTAGTTGCTGATTAAGCGTTTTAACTTGTTCTTATTTCTAGATTTGTTGCTAGGATCATTTGAACCAATGCGGAGATTTGATGAGATTTCGCCTCAGAAGCCTAAGTTCGGGCAAAGTCACTTGCACCCCTGCACAGACCATTCTTTCTTTCAAGCATGTCTTGACGAAAGCTTGTGCACGCTTAGCGCATTTGCTTTAGAATTTAGATTTTGTATCTCAGGGCCCGTTTGGATGGGTTTGAAAAAAATACTTCTCGTAGAATTTTTTTTAAGCCAAATAATTTTGTGTTTGGATATATAATTCAAAGTGCTTTAAAAGATTTTTTTATTTGAAGTTACTTTAAGGTAGTTTTTCAAAAAAGCTTTTATGGTTTTTGTTTTTTTTAAAAAGTCTATCCAAATACAATTTTTTTGCTCTGAAATGCTTTTTTTTCAAAAAATAAATGCTTTTTCTCTAGAAAAAATCCTATCCAAATGGGCTCTTAATATAATTTGCAGAATTCTTATTCAACCCCATTATTTTTAGTAGGTTTTTTTTTAGCCATCGGGTTTCAGTGCACCAGCTTATTAATTCGAATCGAGTATCGCAGAAGCTAATTATGGGGGCGACTCTCTCTATCCAATTGTTTCATTCACAACTGTAAGATTCAAACCTTTTATATTGCTTAAGGATCTAGCACCTTGTGCCGTTAGACCAATTGATGGTTGGTTTTAGTGGGGTGTGTGTGTGTGTGTGTATAAACTTGAGGTTTGATCTATTTTTACGAAATCCTTTATTGTATAAAAAGTTACAAATATCATCATTATATTTAGTTATGTATTAAAATCCCATCAGCAATTGAGGGTATAAGAGCGAACCAAATATAAGAGAGGTATTTATAATTTTTCATCAAGAAAACATGAAAATATGGGGTGATTAATGAAGATAAGCGGGACACAATCTCGTGAATCTTCCCGACAAACAAACAACGCCTAACATTTTGCGGGCATGAAGCGTTTACAGTATCTCAAGAATAAACTTATGCCCATAGTCTTTCATTTAATATGTCCACATGCAAAAGTCACAAGAACCCAATAAATTAATTAATTAATAAATCTCATACAAATGAATATCTGTTTTTATTTTTATTTTTTGATGGATCTCATACAAATGAATTGCCTTATTTGCTTATTTTCTATTTCACTTCAACATAGACGAAAGTATATGAAAGTATTTTCTAGTCAATACATAGATATATAGTTTTGGCATTTGATATAAATTTATGAAATAAAATAAAGAACGACATAAAGAAATTAAAAGTGCATATTCTAAAGTAGGAGGTGCAAATGAGTAGAGCTTGAGTCAAGCCTTGAAGAATTTTCAGGCTTGAGCTCAGCCGATTTACCAAAATAATAATAATACTTAATTATTTTCAACTAAATAAACATTCTTTTGTTTTAATAAAATACTATTACTTTTTATTGTTAATAATAATTAAATTATATTGTTACAAAAATAAGAAATAAAAAATTAAAAAACTTGTGAAATGGCTCATGAGCTTTTGAACAATTATAATTTGAGTTCAAGCTCAAACTTAAAAAACTTGAACTGAACTGACTCATCTCGATTAATCTTACACGTCTACTCTAATATATATATATATATATATATATATATATATTTTAGTCACTCGATTCCAATTCACCAGTCAATTATTGTAAATTCGAATATTGCAGACGTCTATTATGGAGCAATAAGTTCAATCCAATTGTTTTTTTTTTATAATTTTAGAATTCGAATCTTGAAAGTTGTTTAAAAATTTCAGTACCTCTTCTCACTAGATTGATTAGTGATTGGTATTAGAAAAGATATTTGGATTTAGATTAGGATATGGATAGCATGAATTTTCGCAAAATAAACGAAATAAAACCTCCTAGAAAGCCCAAGTGTCATGATTCATGACATGGGCCCTATTTGTGAGTATGAACCTAGCCAAATCAAGTCAAAAGATGAAGAAACCACTCAATCAAATACCAAAGCAGACATCTCTTAAATAGGGACTGAAAGCAAAAGAGAGGTCTTATTAAGCTATTATGATGGTGGTTGGTGGCAGATCACATATGAAATTAATGGGGTTGTTGTTGGGCAGAGTTAATCAGCACACACACACACACACACATATGCATGAGCCATAAATGCTGCAACAGGACTTGTGCAGCACCCCATTTACTATCTACAACGAGGTTTTTGTTTGCTTCCATTCTCTAGCTCAAAGTAAATATAGCCTTGAACATTGTGGCTTCGATTCCCACGAACGTGAGTATTATTTTATATAGTAGTATGTATTTCATTATTATTTAATAATAATTAATTATAATAATTTATTTTTTATTAATTAGAATATTAATTATGTTGATTGATTGTAATAAATTGTTGTGTAATTGTAATAGACCATAAGGAAAAAATAAATCGAATACATTTTTTTCCTAGTATTATTATTAGAACATTTCAATCATTTAAAATCATTTGTGTTACAACAAATTAAAATGATATATATATATATATATCTATATATGTGTGTGTGTGTGTGTGTGTATATATACTAGCAATATTGCACACTCTATGTGTGTGTGCAAAATATAAAAAATATATATTTCAATTTAGTACTTCAATTTTTTTAGGATAAAAATATAAATATATTATTAAATTTTTTTTATAAGAATACTTTTTTTAAGAATTATTCGAAATAATTTATTAATTTAAAAATAAAATAATTATATGAAATAAAATTACATGATAAAAAATAAACACAAAAAGAAAAAAAATGTAATTATAATTAGAGAAAGTAGTTTGTGGTTTGAGAACATGAGTTTTCTAAATTGGATGTAATATTACAATATTGACCTTTTTATTTGCTTATTTATTGCATGTGTTTACAAATTAAAAGGGTAAAATTGACACATTAAAATTTGGTATCCGAATTGAATCGATTTCATGTGAATTTTTAATTTTAGCCACAATTTTACATATCTCTGTTTATTACAAATAAAATTGAAGGAAAATTTTTGTAAAATCGCATAAATGACCGCCATTTGTGAGACAAAAATGGCTTTCTTTTTATAATAACTAGCAACACCGCACACTCTATATGTGTGCAAAATATAAAAAATATATATTCCAATTTAATACTTAAATCTTTTTTAGGATGAAAATATAAATATATTATTAAATTTCTCTTATAAGAATATTTTTTTAAGAATTATTTGAAATAATTTATTAAATTATAATAATTTAAAAATAAAATAATTATATGAAATAAAATTACCTGATAAAGAATAAACAGAAAAAGAAAAAAAAACAAGTAATTGTATTAGAGAAAGTGGTTTGTGGGTTGAGAACATGAGTTTTTAAAATTGAATGTAATATTACAATATTGACATATTTATTTGTTTATTTATTGCATATGTTTACTAATTAAAAAGGTAAAATTGGCACATCAAAATTCGGTATCGGAATTGAATTGATTTAATGTGAAATTTCAATTTTAGCCACAATTTTACATATATCTATTTATTCCACATAAAATTGAAGGGCAAATTTTGCAAAATAACATAAATAACTGTCATTTGTGAGGCAAAAATGACTTTCTTTTTATAATAGTACAAATATATATATATGTGTGTATATATATATATATATATTAATTTATTCTCTTCCATTAACTATTTATATTAAAGGATAAGGGCCCTTTACCCTCCAAATTCTGACTGTTTTACCATTTGGATCAATAAATTATTTTTATTACATTTTGATCCACAAGCTTCACCAGACTTTTGACTTGCTTCCTAAACCACTTTTTAACTAAAAAAATTGTAGAATTGCTACATTGCTACTACTCGAAAGACTCATCCACCATATTAATAGACTCATCCACCAACCCCAATCAAAACACCAAAAAAATTTCAAAGTTCAATACTTCATTGTCAATTAATCTTACCTTTAAAATAATCATGTTATCGCGCGCCAGTCATTTTTTGATAACTTGTTTGGCCAAAATTGGCCAACTCACATGAAGATTGTATTACAAAAGAGCCAATGGCATTTTACTATCCTGTATTTTTGGAAAAGAGCCCAGAAAAACCCTGTGAAAAAAAATATCACTTAAAAGACTTTATGTTTCCATTAATTTGCTCACAGCCCCACTATTTCTGTTTTAGTACAAATTAAAAGTGAAAAGATCATTCTACTCCTACTTTAAATCAAACAAAAGGATGCTTTTTTGTTTTTCCAGAAGACCCATTTCCCTATTTTTCATCTATTGAACTCAAAAATTTTCCAATCCCAAATTCTAAACCCTAACACATTCGATTTTGATTTGAATGAGAAGATTTGCAACGACATTGTTGAACTTCTTGGTTTATGGTTAGTCAGGTGATCAAAAATTAGTTTGGGAACGAGATTTAGGGTTCTTGGAGGAGGCAAATGGGGCAAGTTTGTTTTTTGAACAAATCACATTTTATTTCTGATTTTATTTATTTATTTTTATGAATGAAACCCCCAAAATTTAGTTTTCCCATTTCGAAATATGATAATGGGTTCCTGCCTATTGCATTATTTATTTGATATTTACAAGTTTTGTTTGAATGCAAGGTTTAGGCTGGATTTTGGGTTCCACTATGGTTTCTTTGTAACTTTAACAAAACATAAGGTCTATTTAGCAATAACAAAAACAAAGTTCTCATTCACATTTTACTAGATCGAAATCTATCCAATAATGGGGGTAGAATGGTGATTTTCCATACCAGAAAACTATCCAATTTGCACCAGGAACGCGTAAAACACACCGGGGTTTTTTTTGTTAATTAGAAGTTACACAGGATTTTTTTTGAAATTTTTTGATACACAAGGTCATTTGTGCTCATTAGAGGTATCACAAGGGGGTCGCGAGCATTAATTCGTATTACAAAGTGTAATAAAAAATAGTTTAACAACTACAGTGCAAAAACAGTCATAATTCAAGGGACATGATACTTTTATCTCTTATATTAGTCATATTTTTTAGTTATTGCATCATTAAAATAAGACTATATAATGATATACAAAAATTTAATGTGACACCACCAATAAAATAAAATCCTAGAGAGAAAGTAACATTTATTACAAATTTTGACTAAATAAAACTACAAGGGTACTTGGCAAATTAAAGTTTATAAGCTTTTCAAAACATTTTATAACATATTTTAGAGATTATAAGATGTCATAAAGTGTTTGACAAAATTTTGAAGAAAGAACTTAAAAAGTAAGAAGGTGCCAACTTATTTTTAAAATCTCATATCAAACTCTTTTGTTTTCGATCAAATTAATTACAATACTATCATTACTAGCGACGGAGCGGAAGCTTCAAAGCTTCAAGAACTTGAGAGAAACAAAAAAACTTATGATATGAGAAAATTTTTAAATATTATCTTTCCTTATCTCAACTATTCACAAATACACATGGCGTGTATTGATAAGTATATGAGAAGATGTGCCACCTTTTTATAGTAGATGATCCAGACTGGTTGTTCAGGACCATTTTTCCTCAATCGCCTGAAGTCTTAAATAAATACATAAATAAATTTTGATATATATATATATATAAGTAATTTAAGGAACAAAACTTATTCCAATATAAAATGTCCTTGCAATCTTATAATTTTGATAACCATAATTTCGTAAGGAAAAATGGATTAAACGCAGCTATAAACACAAGTGCAAATACGTAGTGCAGATCCGGTTCCTGCGTCGCAAAAACCCTCTGGATTACTAAATGGATATTTCAAGTTGCATTTTTGCTTGCAACATTGAAGATCGCATACTTTTTCACCGCATGGACCCAAACCCTCTTGGCACTTGCCATGTGGCACGATATCAAATTCCTCTGCTGCATTCACCGCTTGGAACATCTTGTCAGCTGCATTGAGTCAACTAAGTGATTAAGAGATCGAGTTCGTTGAGTACCACAAAAGTAGGTGTTAATATGTTGAATAGTAGTTTATAGTCTACTGTATAGTAAATTTGTTATATTAGTTTTTGATAATTGTTAATGATTTGATGTAAAGAAAAAAGAAAAAATAATCAACAAATATATCTACCGTGGAAAAAATTAGAAAAATAAAATGCAGATGAAGAGATTGATTAAAATCACTTCCCAAGAAATTATTTATGTTCTTGCACTCAATAGGATTGCTTAAAAATTTACTACTACTACACATCTACAATTACATATCAATGTGGCATGAATGTTTACATAGTTAGACCAAGATAATTATATTATGAGCCCCACTCACCACATCGTTAGATACATATATCTCTTTCAAAAAAAAACAGAGAGGATGCAATTTGATTATTTGTAATATTGTATATGATTTGTTATGTATATGTTTATACATAGTTATATTAACAATTGAAAATAAAAATTATAATAATAATTACTGATATTGACACAACAAATGAATGGCTAGGCCAAAAATATTCGCTCTCCAACCAAGGGTTAGAATATTATATCTGTATAGTGACTATTGAATATTTCATATTCTTCTCTTTTCATTTTTTTATTTTTTTTAATTTTTTTAAATTTTGAGTTGCTTAGACTTTACAATACAATCTAAAATAATTGACATGTATAATAATTTGAACAATTGAAAAACCAAATTAGTTTACCTGATGCAAGAAAAAGTACGAAAAGAATACAAATGCATGATTTCACTGTAGCCATTTTGATTGGACTTGTGAGTGTCGTAAACTACGAAAGAAAAGTGTTTAGTGTTTCTACTGCATACATATGACATGTATTTATAGAGTTATACCATACCAAATAACTAAGAGGATGTAAAAATAATTAATAAAATATCTCTTGGAATTGTTAACAGCTACAACAAAATTAAAATTAAAATCTAAAATAACTAAGAAAATCTCTCTTCAAATTGTTAATTACTCAAGATATACAATGCAATTAAAACTATTTCCTGTTTAAATTAATGGTATTAGGGATGACAAAATGGTTCTCAACCCATGGGTTGAATGCAACCATGAGCTGCACCTGAACAATGGTTTTAGGTTGGGTTGGGTCTCGTCTCATATAGTTGAGGTTGATATTGAATTTCAAATAGGTTAATGTTGGGTCCTAAATGGTTTGGCCCATAATATATATATATATATATATATATATATATATTTATTGCAATTCATTTCAACATTTTAGAACCATTTAAAGAGTATAAAAACTAGTAAATATAATACTTCTTTTTTCAACTTTGATTAAACACACAAGAACAATGCATTGTATAAAATCACCAATTGAACATAATACTATTAAATCACTAATTAAAAAAATTACTTTAAAAAATAAAAATATGATTTATTATAGTAAAAAGTGTGTGTAATACAACAAAATAAATAAAAATCGGTGGAATTTTTCCAGCGGAATCAAAATTTTTTGGATATCCGTCAAAGGCCAGGCACCTATATTGGTGCTTGAATCATCCAACAGAAGGAGCCGTTGCAAGGTTTCTTTAAAAAAAAAATAAAATAAAATAAAATTAAGAGAAAGAAATACAAGAATGAGAAAAGTCTTTGAAGGCTACCATTCTCGCAACAAATTGTGATTAGAAGGCTATTTACGTAACAATGTCTTCAATTGCAACTTCAACTTGTACAAATGACATTACAACTTGCTTCAATTCTTAGGGCGCCTATTTTATTCGACATTCTAAGTTGAAAATTTTGATGATTTTTTAATTCGAAAAATGAATTTCTTGAGGAATGTTGTCGTGTATCTCCGATTTATTTTAGGGAGTAACTTTTAAGCCTACTATTCGTATATTGTTGGAATTTGACCGTACAAGATTTTGTGATTTATTTTTTATTTGAGTTTTCCACGTAAAAATATGTGTCTATGTTTTTACTCTCTTGCACCGCATTTTTGAATTTTTGATTTGGTACCTATTTGTTAATCCAACACGGAAAAAGATGTAATTGTTCTATTTTGGCATTGTCATTTATTTAGACAATCTTTCCCAATAGATTATGCTATAATTACTATCACGTATTAAATCCATAAAACCCTCAAATTAACCAGCTTCTTATCCTACATCATACTGCCCCACCGGAAAAAAAAAAAAAAAAAACTCTACCTCGAGTTGTACTCTAGATAGAACGCCTCATCTAGCGGATGATATTTAAACAAATCAAAAAACGGCTTATCAGGCGGATGATATTTGAACAAATCAGAAACATTGAAAATAGAAAAAATATTCAAGTGTTTTGGTAAATCCACCACATATGTATTAGTTTCAATTAATCTTCTCCACTATGCGACAAGGATGATATTTCTTATTCTTCTTGCAGTAGTAGGATAAATTGGACAAACTTGCTCCTGATGCGAAATTAATGTGAAGATACCAATCCCTTACAAGGGAGAATTTGCTAGGTAACTTTTCAAGGAACACATCTTGAAATCCATCTAGCAATGGTTGTACAATACTAGATACTTCAAGTTTATGGCTTTCAAGAAGACTCCATCATCTTTTTCCATATTATCAACAATTTTGCCCCAAGAATACTCATACAACTGAAAATTTTCTCACCATTAGTTTCACCATCCAAGTATTCTTTATTAAAATCTAGATATCCGTCAAAATTTGAGGGATCAATTTTGAAGCAAAAATCTGGAGCATCATCATTATCTCGTCTACCACCAGGATGAAAACCAACAAGAGGGGGGTCTTGAATAACCTCCCCAAACTCATCTTCATCAATACTATCACTCGCAATAAAGAGACGAGCCCCTTGTAAAACTGCAAGATCACTACCTATAGCGGGTTGGACAAGTGGCACAACACCATCGCTAGCCCATCCACGGTTCACATTCTTGTTTACATCAATTCATCCAAGAGGAAGCGTCATACTCAGATCTTGAATCGAATGATTTATTTCACGAGTTATGTCCTAAGTTAACTCTTGAAAATATTGACGCATCTCTTGTCGAAAAATCAAAGGAAGCCATCATGAGTTTATCGACTATAGTACGGTCACTACCATAGCCGTTGTTGGCCATCTTGTCCCGGGCACACCGCGACTCTGATTACCACTTGACGGAGCGGAAGCTTATGAATTTTGAAGGATTTTGAAGAACTCGTCTTCAAAGTTTGAAGAACTTGAGAGAAACTGAAATAAAGAAAACAAAACATAGTTTATTCTACGTGAGTTATGTAACCAATAAAGCTCAACAAGTATTTAAATAGCTAAAACTGTAATTGTAATTGAAATAGGAAAAAGACTATTTCCTAGATAAAATAAAAAAAATACTAAACTTGACCCAAAAGTAACATATATAGATTATATTAAAATTAAATAATATTAAATTATTTTTTCATGGACTTTTGTTGGTCCGTAAAACTCTAACATTAACCAACTTCTTGTCCTACATCAACTAGCATCTTATAAGTTACACCCATCTCATTTATCTAAATATTTTAGTAATTTATTTTTAAAATGACATCCAACATCTTATAAGATATTTGAAATAAATTAAGCCAAACACCCTTAGAAATATATTTTTATTCTCCACACAATTTCTACTGGCACTACCAAGAAATAACGTAACCAAATTATGTTACCGAAATATGACAATTATTTATACAGATCTTTTTTTTTTTTTTTTGGAAAAAAAGGAAAGATGATGGAATTTGTTGTTTGATTTGGAAAAGAAGCAAGTATAGAAATAGAAAACTATTTATTGCAGAAACATTTAATACATCACGCCCAAATCTCACGTCAGAGACTTGTATCATTTGCATCTTTCCTTGTCTACCTTCATAATTAGTTAGTGTCATTCTCAATGCTGTGTCTTACATTACAGAGATATCTATTTCTTCAAATTTGAGTCCCCAAAAAAAAAAAAGAAAAGAAAATCTTATTTTCTGCTTGATTTAATCCATTCATGAGTAATATCTTTCTTGACCTTGTCACTTTTGATCCAAATGTAATTTTATTATATAAACATAGAATCGCCACGTTTTTTTTTAGATAAAAGTTTGTATATATATGCTGCACAAAAGAGTCGTGATTAAGTATTGTTGGAAATGGGTTTGATAAGATGATGTTTCAAGGGGTAATCTAGGATTGAACCATTTCGAATGGTAATTCATAGATAAAGTCCAAGGGAAATATTATCTATGTGTAAATAAAGCTGTGTAAAATATCCCACATATGATATATTAGCCTTGACAATGCTAGTATTTATGTAGTTAAGTATTGTTATAGTGTAAACTAAACAACTAAGTACCGCATATGGACAAACCCCACACGCTCGGGCCGCCCGCCCGACCCAGCTTCGGCTCCGGCCATGACCACGGCCACGAGCCACGGACCAGGTCCAGGTCCAGGTCGCTGTGCGGGCGCGGGCGTTTGGGCGAATGGTCTCGGGTCTAATTTTTACTGAATTGCCCTTGTTGTAATGGTTTTATTCAAAAATTTGAATTTTGAATTTGTTACTATATTTAATTAACGCAGTTTGAAACCACCAGACACGTTACTTGGTCAAACAACACGTTTTCGAATGTTGTCAGTTTTTGAGTCCAGGTACATTACATGTCCATTGGCATTCAAACGGATGGTTTCAACTTTGCATTAATGTGCCAGAATTTAATTCTGGCTGTCTCCTCCCCCTATATAAAGCTGCCTCCTGGTTCCCTACAAAACACACAGAAAGACAACAAACGAAGCAAGAAGGAATAGCAAGTATACTATTTTAAGAAACTGCAGAGTCTTAAGAGGGTATACTATTTTTAGCTTTCGAGTGTGTGTTTTGAGGTGCATACACAACCTCTAGAGTTGCTTAACTTTCGAAGTGAGGTTCAACGTAGCAGTGCGGCTTGGAACGGACCTCTGGACTGTCTTATCCTGGAAGGAGTATCGTAGGCCCATCGCACTGGTTAGTGGGCCGAATATTTCTTTAAGGCAAACCGGCTCAACCCGATGATTCAGTCGTACCTTTTCAAATAAATATTGATAAGTCATCTGTACCTTCTTGTTTATTTATTTGTTTACGGCATTGTTTAGTTTGCCTTTGGCTATAGTGTTTTACTGTAAAACTGTTATTGCATTATATTTATATTATCGAATAAATCCACCTACGAGAATATCGATTTTTAGATATTCTGCTCTATTGTTTGCTTAACAAGTATAGAGTCATAAATTTTTATTCGAGGACAAGCTCTATTTTTTACAACATATGAAGCAAATTTTTATTATTTGAAAGTACTAAATTTTCAAATTTTAACTAAAATACATATAAAATAGAAGTAAATATTATCAATGATAATTTCTGACATGATGTGCGTGACACCCAACGCAGAACTAACACACACACACATGTAGGATTGGATTAGAAGTTTATGAACTGGATTAAAATTGAATCAAATATGAAAGCAGCACGAAAATAATAGATTGAGTATGGATTAACTCATGAATTACTCGTTGAAATAAATGCTTTTCAATGAAACGTCATTTGATCAGTCATTAGAAGGATTAAAGTGTTGTTGAATATTCATAACATAAAGAATTAAAGTGTCACAATTTACAATTCAAAAATTAAAATAATTCTTTTTTTTTAATATTGACAGTAACGAATAGGGATGGCAACGGGGTGGGTTTGGCCAAACCCGGGACCCACATTGCTGAGGATTTTTGTGGACCCGAGCCGGACCCGCTGGATCCAGGTTGGACCTAATAGACCAGGTTTATATTTTTAAAATAATTAAAAAATATTTTTTTAAGAAAATTGATATTATTATGATTTTATAAACATGAAAAAATATTAGTACTACCAAAGTACTAATTATTTACAAATTTTTATGAATATATTTTAATTTTTAAAAAATTAAACATCGTTATCACATATTTATTTGCACATATTTTGAAATCATAACTTAATCATGAATGTTATATAATTATTTTTATATACAAGAGTATCATATTTATTTTTTTAAGTAACTATTTATATAATATATATACTTTTATATATGAAATATAGATGTATGTTATATAAATTTACATAAAATAATAAATAAAAAATATATAAATTACTAACGGGACGGGTTCGGATTTTAAAATGAAGACCCCGGATCCACCCCGGACCCGATTAGAAGTCTTTAATGGGGTGAGTCCGGATCTAACCTTGACCCATTGCTATCTCTAGTACCGAAAGTAATGAGTGCCCTTCGGGAAAAAAAAAAGAAAAAAGAAAAGAAAAGAAAGTAATGAGTGCAAACGACTTTAAATAGTGGTCCATAATTCTGAGACAAAATTTAAGACTAAACAGACGTTTTGAAGATGGTTTGGTAACTAACTCATTTTAAAGCAATATTTGTCATTCAATATTTCGAACATTAATGGATTCCCTTTAAATTGTTGTAGATACTTAAATTGTTGTAGATTATTAAACGCATACTGAGTATTTATTTAATCTAGCATTATGGAAATACTCTATGCATGTGCTTAAATTTTATATACACTAGCAATAGTTGCACACAATTTCTGCGCTCATAGAATAATTTGAGTATACAGTATTGTTGTGCACGCATCACTTTTATGATACTGAAGATTAATACCACTCAATATTGAACTTTTTCATATTTTCTTGTTAGAAGATCACCATCATCACTCATAATATAATTAAATTTTTGACACCGCTCAATCCCTCTAACATTTTCTTTATATAAAAAATATACTTCTACCAAAAACAAAAAAAAAATGAAAAGACTTGTGTTAAATTGATCTAGTCAGTTGGCCTCAATTTTGTGACCAGAAAGTAGGTAATGGGTTTAATTAATTTATTTTTTTTAATTGTTTTTGGTGACTGAAAATGGGTTTAATTTGCAAAATTATAATTTAATAAATTTCTTTGTTTTATGCAATAATTGAAAGGGCAAAAATGGTACACACAAAATTTTTATTATAACTACCATTAATATGGAGAAATTTTCAAATTTATCCTCAACTTTGTATATTCATATTTAATTGCTTGAAAATTAAGGGGTAAAATTTGTAGAAATAAAAAAATAACCGCCACTTTAAACACAATAGTGGCTTTCTTTTTATAATAGTGTGTATATATATATATATTGGAATTTTTTAATAATATTCAAGGCACTTATCAAAATTTAAATAAAAATAAAATAATTTAAAATAAGAAAAACAATAAATAGAAACGAAAAAACTAATATGAGTATTAATTTAGTCTACCTAATAATATATATATATATCAAAGATAGTTACTACAAGGCCATGTTGCTTTAGATATAGTATAGGTAATGTAAATTTGCCATTACTTAAAATTTTGGATATATATTTTGGAGGATCAATTCTCTCTTTGAAATCAATAATTATTCCCACGAAAGTTTCAAATCCTCTTAGGTGACTTATACTTGAACCCCAATTAGATTCAAACTTATGAGATGCTTGTAATTTCTTGTCGACTTAACTACAACTTCAAATTATAGCAAACTACAGTTTACGGTAATATAATATTTTTTTTTCTCATAAGATGGAAGTTTGTCATTAGCTTAGTGTGAGGCACAATAATAAAATAGGACTTAATTTGCTACTATGGAGAATAAGATGAAATTGGGATTAATTTATTCCGAAAGGCTAGCTCAAAATTTAATGATCGCTCAAATTATTATAAAGGGCTCGTTGTATTTAGTTGATGTTATATATAATTAATACATGATAGTTCCATTTAAAGATGATTATAAAAATTCAATTGTCGCCCAAACAAATGTGCCCTTGGCCGGGTTTTTCTTTCATGGACTGAGTATTTACACCCTACGGTCCAAATTCAGCTACGTGTTATATATTAAATTTTTTATAAAATACATATAACACGTAGCTGAATTTGGACTATATGGTGCATGGGTGGGGCCCATACAACTAGGTGCATAACTTGCATTTAAATACTTGATGGTTCATGGGATTCTGTAATTCACACCAAATATTGCATTTCGCTACGTTTTTCATTGATGTGAGAGCCGAGATATCCATTACCAAGAGTCGTTTTGCAAAGAATTCTGCTTACCGCTCGATAGGAATTGTACTTCAAGACTACTAACGCGATTCATTTTTTGCAAGGACTTGACCAACGACACATGCTCTTAAGGGCCCAAGGCTCTACTGCAGGTTGGCAAACGGACTGCAGACGCATGCTTAGCTTTTAGCCTGAATTCTAAATTAAATGCATTATAAGATAGTTGGTGTCATTAAAATCAAATTCCACGATTTAAATTTTCTTGTCCCGCAAATAAACGTCTTTAGATAGTTCAAATTCCAAAAAACCGAATGGAGACAAATACTATTATGGGTGCTGGTTGTCCATTTCCGCTTAGGCAAAAATAAATAAATTTGGACTTTGCAGATTTGCTCTTGTAAGTTGTAACTGAATGGTGGATTGACATTAAGACTAGTTTGACCCATCAGACCTCAATTTTACTAGCATCAACACGTGCCCATTTAAGGACACAAAACCCAACTTCCTTATCTTTGCTACCAAAATGGTCACGATTATCGCATGACTTGAGTAACATATTTAATCCAATTTCACACCCCCTTATCGACTTTTGACCAATTTTACCAAGTTAGATTACGTATTCTCCATTATGGCATTATCTCAAGATTCTGAAAAATATCAATTTTGAAATTCAAAAAGTAATGCAAATAAAGATGGAGTCAGACGGAAGAGAAAAGTATAATCGCTTTAAAAATTGAAATTTCATTTCCTTTCAAAATATTAAAAAGTATTCTTTATATTTTATAAAAATTCAAACTCTTCTTTCAAATAAAAATTATTGATTCTATCTCTGAATATGAATGGATTATATTTTCAAGGGTAAGTTGAACATGTATTGCAGTTAAAGAAATGACTCTTTGTGAATAAGATAGCAGTCAATAAGGTTGAGCGATAAGTATATCATATTTAATTTACTATGGATGTGTTTGCATAAATTTCTTCCGGTCGCGCCGAAGTGGCCACTCAGGGTTCGAACCGGCCGAGTTCGATGGGAAAACAGCCGATTCGAAGTGAGCTTCTTTGTGTTCGGGTGCGGGCGTGCCAGTGTGCAGTAGCACACAAGTGGAAGTGAATGTGAGGTGGTTCGAATTGGAATTAATGTGAATCGAAATGAAACGGTGATGCGCCTAAGACTTCTATCTGAAAAGCGATTGAATTGGAGTAGGCAAACACTACCCCTGAGGTTCTACTTGCCTACAACTGAATGTAGGACTTAATAATTTAGCACTCTCAAAGATCGAAAAGGGTCAGAAAGCTTAAATCGAAAAGGAAATACATTAGAAGACGATAGCTACTCGCCATGTGGACCTTACAGGACTCGACTACATACACACGCATTGATGACTCGGGCCATATCTATGACTGAGATGCATTGAGCAGTCCCTAAGAACTCTAGCTACAAATCGGACACATTGATGACTCCGGCCATATCTACCTGTGGTTGTTTTCAGAGGCTGTTCACTCCGACGAGCATTGATTGACTTCGTCTGCACTCCCCTTCATGCATGCGCTCGATATGAATGCTGGGTACCACTCCGCCGCATTGATATCTCACCTCGAACCGGGCCCAATCCGAGTGAGTGATGGCTACGACTTCGTGACGTTACGGAATGAGTGCATTGATATCCTCACTTCGAGCCGAATGAAGTATGGCTACAAACACCCCGTAGCGATTTTCTACCTACTTGAACTAAAGCTATTCTTTGTTCATTTAAGCTAAGAAATCAGAGAAGTGTGGACTTCTTGATTGAGAGAATTGTTGTGTTTGATTGATTGATGTTTTGTTTTCTGAAATGAAGAATCCGGCTCCTTTTATAGACTTCAGGCTGCAACTGCCTTCCTTTATTCTTGGAGCTGGAAATGATTTATTTAAACCTGGCCAAAAGATGAATGGCCGGCTTTATTCCTAGAAGTGGCAGTTGCTGCCATCTTTATTTAAATTTCAAATATTAGCACCATATGGCCTTTATTTTAGGCATGTACAGGTATAACAATGCCTATTTTTAGCCATTCGGTTATTCTCCATCTAACAACCCCTAGAAGTAAGGGGTTTAAATTTGAATTTATTGTATTTATTTTATTTTCCTATTTTATATTTTTGGCCGAATTGTCCATGGGCCGTTATTTTATTTCGGCCTGGGCCTTATTAACTCATTTCGGCGTGGCGAAAAGGACCAAAATCAGCCCACTCCAAAATTATACAAAAATTTATTTTTGGGCCCAAACAGGATGTAATTATATCATAATTTGAAATATTATATTAACGATTGAAATGTGTTTGGTTGCTCTCCAATACAAATATTATGCTGGATGATTTGATAAAGTCTATCGTGGACTTGCAATATGAGGCTTCACTGTAGTTGATAGTGCCAACTTGTTTGATTGAATAGTGAATATGAATGGGATTTCTAACACTATCAATATGGTAATTATCAATGTGTAGAGGAAATCATGGGAGTTTGGTTGGAAGTTGTGACAAACTCAGCCCTGAAATTACTACATGGCCTTTGTATATTACATGTGTTTGACATATACAAGGGTAAATTTGTAATTTTGTGTGATAATATTACATTAACCACACTACCAAATGGGAAATATTGTATTGATAAAGTTAATAAATTCTTTGTCAATCACATGTATCAAACTAACACAAAAATCCCTAAAATGCACAACAAACTAGTGCTATCCTCAACTTTGTACCAATGTGAGCGATGCTTGTGATTTTTTAGAGCACCTTAAATTTTAAGCGTAGGAATTGAGTTTCTGCACTTCACGTGAGAATAATCATCTTTAAGTGTGGAAACTTGTAAAACAAAGGGTTAGCACTCTACTAAATTATGTGAGTAATCTGATTAAGAATAATAAAAGATCGAACAATAAAAGTAATGAAATAGTAGAGAAATTATGAAAAAATCATAAAGAATGCTATGGGGTGCAAGAGAGTGCTATAGAGTGTGGAAAATTTAATAGATTTCATCTTATAAGGCTCTAAGCCTTTTATAGATTCAGGAAAGTAGCTATCTTGCGGGATTCTCTCCTGAAATCCTTGTGGTTAGGGGGTTTGTTGAGATTTAGATGGGATCTGGTTGTTGGCTCATATAAAGTAGACTCTTATATTTGTCACATGGTTATTGACTTGATCTAGGGCTCACTTAATTCCTTCAGGATGGCTGCCGAGCCTGATTTCTAGAAGAAGCCCCTAGCCTGCGCTTGAAGACGACTATTCGGCATGTCTCTAGGGAGGAGCCTTTCCTAGACCTAGTGCTAAAGATCACATTCGAGCCTTGTTTTGTCTCATGTATCACCAAGCCCAAAAATGGTAGAAATAGATAGTAGCAGTAGGAAAAACGATATGCACAATCAAGCCAGAGTAGTTTTAGTTTATTTTGAGTGAAGCAAGATTAATTCTAAGTGAAAACTTACGTATTGGACGTAAATTTTGGCCAAACCACTATAATTTAATTGTGCCATTTTAGTGATTTTAATTTATTTTGACTTACTATTCTGATTGGTACTTATTTGATACTTCATATATCAATTACTATCTTCAAAGCAAATAGAATGCTCCTAAAACTATTTTATAAAAAAAAAAAAGCTCTTAAAACTCTCTATTCACACAATTCAACATTTCATTGCATTACAAAAAATTAGAAAATGATATCCTCTAATTTCAAAAAAGAGTTTGGCACAATCCAACCTCCTTACGCAAATCATTCAATCACACAATATACAAAAAAAATAATAATAATAAGTTTTATTTTACTCTACATTGTATGATCAATTAAAAGATGCAATGGACACAAAATATTCTAATAATTTTCACAAAAATCTAGAAGAAACAAGAAGTAATAAAGGGGGGCATATTTCGAAAAATAGCATCATTGTTGTTGTTGTTTTTTTTTTTTTTGGCTAAATAAAATAGCATCATTGCACAGCCAAAAAGAAAAGCCACGACTTCATAGCTTTTGTAAGAACAAAAAAAATCCAAAATCGAAATTCCTTGCAATGAGGGCAAGTAATACATTTAGGCTGCGTTTGCTTTGCGAGATTCATTAATTGGAGCTTGTCTCTTGGCTCAAGATTAGCCGAGATTTAGATTAATTATAATGGTTGTTTGGTATCCAAGATTAACTGAGTAGGATGATCGTACATATTGCGTATGTGGCCGTTTGGTATCCACAATTAAATAAGATTCAAAGTAAGATTAGAGTACAATTACATATTTACCCTTGATAATTAATAATAATATTATTATTAATTAATAATATTATTAATTATTATTATTATTTTTATTTAATAAAATTACATATTGTAAAGTATAACAATAATTAATTATTATTATTGATAATTAATAATAATAATTATTATTATTTTTATACTTTACAATATGTAATTTTATTAAATAAAAATAAAATTAATAATTATTATTATTACTACTGATAATAAATATTATTATTATTTAATAAAATTACATATTGTAAAGTATAAAAATAATAATAATTATTATTATTATTATCACTGATAATTAATATTATTATTAATAATTATTATTTAATAAAATTACTTATTGTAAAGTATAATAATAATAATTATTATTATTACTGATAATTAATAATAATAATAATAATAATATTGTTATTAATTATTATTATTATTTAATCAAATTACATATTGTAAAGTATAAAAATAAGAATTATTATTACTGATAATTAATAATAATAATAATAATAATAATAATATTTAATAAAATTACATATTGTAAAGTATAAAATTAATTAATTATTATTATTGATAATTAATAATAATAATATTAATTATTATTTAATAAAATTACATGTTGTAAAGTATAATAATAATAATAATTATTATTATTATTACTGATAATTAATCAAAATAATAATATTAATTATTATTATTATTTAATCAAATTACATATTGTAAAGTATAAAAATAAGAATTATTATTATTACTGATAATTAATAATAGTTAAAAGATAGTATTGATATTATATAAACATACATATTCTATATACTATATAGACATATGTATACCTATAATTATATTATATACATAATTAAAAGCTAATATAATTAATAATAGTTAAAAGATAGTATTGATATTGTATAAATATATTTTCTATATCCTATATGAAAAAATATATACTATATAGATAATAATAATAATAATATTGTTATTAATTATTATTATTATTTAATCAAATTACATATTGTAAAGTATAAAAATAAGAATTATTATTACTGATAATTAATAATAATAATAATAATAATAATATTATTATTATTTAATAAAATTACATATTGTAAAGTATAAAATTAATTAATTATTATTATTGATAATTAATAATAATAATAATATTAATTATTATTTAATAAAATTACATGTTGTAAAGTATAAAAATAATAATTATTATTATTACTGATAATTAATCAAAATAATAATACTAATTATTATTATTATTTAATCAAATTACATATTGTAAAGTATAAAAATAAGAATTATTATTATTACTGATAATTAATAATATTATTATTAATTATTATTTAATAAAATTACATATTGTAAACTATAAAACTTTAATTAAATTACATGTTGTAAAGTATAAAAATAATAATTATTATTATTACTGATAATTATTATTATTATTATTATTATTATTATTATTTAATAAAATTACTTATTGTAAAGTATAAAAATAATAATTATTATCATTACTGATAATTAATCAAAATAATAATATTAATTATTATTATTATTTAATCAAATTACATATTGTAAACTACAAAAATAAGAATTATTATTATTACTGATAATTAATAATATTATTATTAATTATTATTTAATAAAATTACATATTGTAAACTATAAGATTAATTAATTATTATTTAATAAAATTACATCTTGTAAACTATAAAATTAATTAATTATTATTATTATAAAGTATAAAAATAATTAATAATAACAAATTTGTAAAAGTAAGGGTAAAATAAAGGACAAAATGGTCAATTCAAAGTGTTTGAATAGTTAATCTTGGGAAGCCAAGACTCAATCTCACCCCCTCCCATGAGATTATAATCTCGAGATTAGGCCATCATATTGCGGGCTTTGTGAGATTAGGTGAAGGCCCGCAATTATAATCTTGGAAACCAAACAATAAATTAGCCGAGATTAGCCGAGATGTGAAGGCATTTTCTCGGCTAATCTCGGAAAGCAAACGTAGCCTTAATGTTGTGAAAATTGAGGATGGGACCCACCTACACGCGCAACGTACAAGCTGGCCATTGCTATTGCTGTTGCTGTCAATATTTATTATTTTGGCTACATCAACATACATAATATTAATTCCTTCAAAAAAAAAAAAAAAACAGACATAATATTAATAAAGTACGCTTTCCTTAATTATCAAAAAAACAAAAAAAGTGTTCATTATGCTGGCATTTAAATTTAATTTCTTTTTTGCTTTCTCTTACTTAAAAAAATTAATAATTATATTCTTCAATCCTTTTTTTTTTTTTTTTTATCTTAATAGGTTATGTATTCATTCTCAATTCTTACATTTAGAATCAATCATTAAACAAAACCATATATAAAGTATCGTTCAGGTTTTTTACTACATGAAAACCACCCGTTTTACTCACAATATATATATATATATATATATATATATATATATAATGGATAGATTCGTAACAAGTGGAAGCCAATTGTGATGGATTTGAGACGAAATTTTATTAGAATTTAATTAAAGTAATAATTACTGACAAAATATTTAATAATGAATTTGTTCCAATCAAAATTCGTCAAAAATTTTAAATCTTATGTTGGATTTTTTTTTTTTTTTTTTTTGTGTCTTTGTGATGACAGTACATTCTTGTAGTATTTACTCAAGGACATTATGATCCTTTTAATATAATGGGTTCACAGAGCCGGAGAGGCATTGCTTGCTATCAGGCAATCGTACCTCTTCTACAACATTATATGTGGGCTTTTTGTATTCCATAGTCAATATATTAGACCCCTGAATAATTCGCGCAAATACTAATTTCGTTAGCTTAACACTATCAAGGGGTGAGTGTATCTAACAAGCTATATGAAAGCCACTCTATTTACCAATGGAAATTTTATGGTGGAATATTTCATAACAAAAATAAGTTTGCAATGAATTTGTAACAAAATTCTATTGAAATAAAACTAAAACAACAATGGATGATAATATTAATAGAAGTATATAATTAAAGCAACACCCAGTGATAAAACATTTAGTAATAGATTTGTTACACAAAATTAATCATAAAACTAAATTATGTGAAGAATTTCATTGAATTTGTAACTAATTCTTAGTTAGCGAAAATCATATTTTCTTGTAGTGATAGAAGTCGGCTTTAATTTAGTCACACTTTAATTGAAGAGTACATAATTGACAAATATATATATATAACAAATACATAGAGGACGTATTTCATTTGCACTTTTGTGGCATTACCAACCTCTGAACATCACCGGTAGTTATATTTGATTTGCAGTGGAATTTCTTATGAGTCATGTAATTCGTAATGCGAGCCACATTACAAATCAATGAAAAGTGCCTATTAAAAATGGAGGTGCTTGGCATCACAATTTAAAAATTACAAAGAACCTTTATGTTTTTACTTTTATACTCCACTTAACCCATGTAAATTACAACATCATACCTCTTTCCCGAAGCTGGCAAAAGGAGTTTTACCCATGAAATACCATAAATCTTTAGACACATTAAACATGAACTTTGTAAGAAATTACGTACAACTAAAACTTCCATTCCTTAATAAACACGTTCAACAAATTTATAATGTATGGAACACACAATGACTAGGAAAATGTATGGAACACACAATGACTAGGAATAAAAAGTTTTATTGTTGTAATTTGAAACCAAACATTTCTTGAGAGTATTCAAACCCAAGATGTAAATTTATCAGACCATTTAAAAAAGAAAAATTCTCTTTCGCATTCAATTTGAACTCATATATATGTATCAAATGATTCAAAGTTCAAACATTACTAGACGTTTAACTCATTTGAAAAAAAAAGTTAAAAATAAAAATAAAACACGATCCTAATTGATATATTATTTTTTACTTAAAAATGATCTTAGTGTCACTATGCAACCACCTGAATGGAAAATTTTAATGTGGACTTGGTTAGCCCTAACCCAATAAATTTATATGATAATTATGTTGTATTTATCAAGTGATTGATAACTCTTTCTAAATTATTAACCAATCACAGAACAAATATAAAATATTCACTATATGATTACACTAATTTGACCGAACACCAAATATAGGTAGTCTCCCAACCTATTTGGTGGTCAAGGATTTTGAAAATCCGAAAGTAATCCCTCATTTCCACCTCAAAAAAATTTACCAAATCAATGAAACAACCCTAGTATTGAGTTAAGCATCATCCATAATTTTTCTTTACTTTTTCAACTCCACTAACAAAAATCTGAACTATCACATCTAATAACAATTCTTGTATTAAAGTCCAAGTCAATTTTTTGAATTTATTATTGTCAATGCCTTCAAAGTTCAAACCGTGCATTTACTTTCATTGACATACTAACATAACTAAAAATGAGAGAAAAATGAGGAAACACAACAAAATGAATCACCTAAAATGTTCACAAAAATTAAAGTGCATTAAAACCCAAAACAAAAATCATTTTTACAAGGTATAAACATCCTTACTGGCTAATTAAATTACCTTAAATCCTCAAATTCCCTTAAAATTTAAAAAATAATTAATATCATAACCAAATGAAAACTCATTAAATTACAGACAACCTAGTAAAAATTCAAACCTTTTTCACCCCTATATAATATTTATTTTCCTTTTAATCATGTTCCCTCCCACTAGTCAAAGGCCCAAGAACTCTTACACAACAGTCACGTGTAACTCACGAACCAATAATAAATCAAACCACCAAAAATAACAGAGTTGTGAAGCGCGTGAACTCTGACCCCGCTGCATTTAGTGATTGTTCTGATCTGGCATTTGGGTTAGATGAAGATTGAAATAATTTAATTTGTTGCTATTTTTTGAGCCTTCACATAAACAAAAAACCTGCAAGTATTCTTGGGAAAACAAAGAGGGGAGGAGATAATCAGAGGCACAAACCTTAAAGAAAATGAAGGGCTGTGAAAAACAGAGTAAAGAACCCAATGCAAAATCATGATTATTGGGGAGAAAAAAAAAATTCAATCTATTTTGTGTAGTTTGTGAATTTGTGTGATTTATTGATGTATTGAAAGTTTAGAGTTGAAGAAAGAAAGGTTTGGAGAGCGAATATCAATGGCCACCTCTTCTTCTTGTTCCAGCAGAACCTCCCTTTCCCCCCACCACCCTCCCCACTTCACTCCTGTACGTATCACAATCTATACATACGCCTATATATATATATATATATATATGTTTCTCTCTGTGTGCGTGTGTGTGCGTGCGTGCGTGTGGTGTTTTTCTTCAAGTAATGAGGAAATCCCATATCAAGATTTTGTGACTTTGTGAGCAAGAGGTGGTGTGTGTGTGTGCCCGTGTGTGTGAGGTGCTTCTCTTTAAGTAATGAGAAAAGCCCATGTCAAAATTTTGTAGTTCTGCGAGGAAGAATGTGTGTGTGCGCGTGCGTGTGTTTGTGGTGTTTTTCTTTCCGAAAAGAGAAGAACCCATATCAAAAGTTTGTATTTTTGTGAGAAAAGAACGTATAAATCCATCTTTCTTTGTTTATTTTAATTGATTTTGTGTGTTTATGTGTGTGTTGTAGATTGAAGAAGGTAGTGAAGACGAGGAATTTTCACAAGGGAGGAGCAGTTACAGAGCAACTCCCCCAAGCGACAGAAGAGACAGTGATTACAAGCACCAGCCCACCCCACTACATCCCAAAGGCTCTTCAAGAAAGAGGCCGGAAAACGACCGCGACGGCGGCGGCGCCGTCTCTTGCAACAAGTGCCGGCCGAGCAACAAGGAGAAAATCTCCGTTGTCCCTTTGGAAAACAACGGTCATAGGCTTTCTATGGCCAGCCCAAACGGGATTTTCAAGTCTATTTTATCTTCTCTGGCGCTCAGGAAGAGCCCCAAACCGTCGGATGGCGGCGGCGGCGGCGGCGGCGCGTCCAGGGAGGAGCACTGGAAAATTGTGGTGGCGGAGCTCTCAAACAAGTTGATTCAGGCCACGAGGAAGAGGGATGAGGCCATTCTCGAAGCTTCCAAGCTGAAGAACTCCATGGCAGAGCTCGAGAAGAAGCTTAACAAGCTCGAAATCTACTGCCATAGCTTGAAATCTGGGCTTGAAGTTTGTAATAATAACAATAGTAATTCTCAGTATCAAAAGCAGCATAACTCCCCATCTCGTCTGAATTATCAGTATATAAAAGTTGGGGATCAAGAAAAGGTGATTGAGCATTTCTTGGTTTTAGTCTCTGAGTCGAGATCGTCGGTTCGGGCCCTGAGTCGGGCTTTGGGCCTTCAGTTGAGGCAAATGGGGGGCAAAGTATACGATCGTATCTCATTGCTTTTGCAGCCTTATGATATCAAGATTTCATATTCAAGAAATCCTCGAGGACTGCTGTTTTATCTGGAGGCCCTGCTGAACTGGGCATTTTTCGAGGATTTCGAATCCGTCGGGTTCCAGAAGAGCGGCCCGAACTTGATCCTGAATCCGATCGATCACTGCGAGTCGAATTTTGCCATGTTTAGTCGGTTACACGGGCTTACGTGGGAGGAAGTGTTGAACAAGGGGACAAGGCATTTCAGTGAGGATTTCAGCAAGTTCTGTGACAGGAAAATGAGTGAGATTGTGGCTATGCTGGGCTGGAACCGGGCCTGGCCCGAACCACTTTTGCAAGCCTTCTTCGGAGCCTCCAAGGCTGTGTGGTTGGTGCACCTTTTGGCTAATTCGGTCCACCCGGCTCTGCCCATTTTCAGGGTGGATAAAGGGGTCGGGTTTGACCCAGTTTACATGGAGGATATGGGTGGAGACAAGGCGAAGAAGCTCGTTCCGACTATGGTCCGGATCATGGTCACGCCCGGGTTCTATGTCTATGACAATGTGGTTAAGTGCAAGGTGCTTTGCAGGTATTACAACAACGCCGCCAATGGTGGCAACATTAGTGATTTATATGATAAGGGCTTTAGTCCATCTCCTTTGTAGCAAATGTAGAGCGTCATAAAAATCTCGATCCTCTATTTTAAATGGTATTACATCTTCTATCTTGTTTTATAGATGCACGCCTAGTGTTTGTGGTACGTATTTATTTCTAGAAATTCCAATTCAGACCAGAAGTAATTGTACCGGTACTAATCACGTGATGAGTATAGCACTAACCATGTTACTTCTTTGGTGCAGCCAAGCCAAGTTTAGAATTATCGCATGGCAGGAAATATTATTACTATCACAATACTCTTGATTGTGTTTATTGAAAAAGTGGATTTTGGGCTATGGGCATATGTTGGAAAATGAGGATACCAAAGTGAAAGGCCTACTAGATTTTAACTATATATTTCAAGGGGGAAAAGTAAAAGCTGGATTTTTTTTGTTGTTTGTTTTCAATGGCCATTGATTGACTCGTCAATTGGTCAATGTGTTGGTATATATACATATATATATATATATTATGGATTCTGTATCTTGGGGAAAAGCTTGAGACAAAAGTTTTGCAAATGGACTTAACTCCAATTAGTCCTGCGTTGGAGTTTTCGATGAATCATGGTCGTTTTTATCCTGCCGATGCATGTATTTTGTTTGTTTTTTCGTAAAGAAATATGATGCTTTTGCTGGCCTGACGGGCAATTGGGGATGCAATCTTTGTGTTTTCTTGTGGTGATATTTGGACGTTACACTGACACGTATGGGGGACCAACTTGATTGTTCTGTCGAATGGGGCCAATATAGTACAACTCATTACTTAGTTTCGAAATTTTGAGAGGGTGAAGGTTACTTTGTTGGGGATCAGTGTAGCCATCCTTCGGCTCATGAGATGTTACTCGTTGAACTAAAATATAATGATGTCAAAATTTTACTTTTTAACACATTTTGATATTTTATAGTCTATTCCCACAATCAAAAAGATTGATTTTGTACTATTCATTTAGGTTGCATGAATTAATCTCCATCAATGAAAGATATATATATATATATATAGAGAGAGAGAGAGAGAGATTAATAGAGATATATCAAATTCGGTAGAGTACATCTCAATAAATTATATTAAATTATTTTAAATAAATTACAGACTATTATGTAATTCATAGTCTATCTATTATATAAATTGTAGTTTATCAAATGCAAAGAACGACGGGAAATTACTATTGCAACAAATTGAGATCTGAATTTCTGAAACTCGAATTCTTGATAGAATTTTTTTTATATGAACTCAGTGTTTGGCTCCACACATGAACCAAATGATCTAAATTATACTGTGTTATGTTTTTCAATTTTCTTTTTCAAATTAATCATATGCTTCATATGTAGAGCTTAAATTAAGGGGTACAAAAGAGTCTATCTTTGAGAAATTTTTGGGCTTGAGCTCAAGTGAAAATAATGATCTCAACAAAAATTCAAATTTTGAGCTCAAGCTTTGTTAGAGCCAAAAATATCGAACTCAAACTCAACTCATTTATCCAAAAAAAAAAGTTAATTAATTAATTAAATTATTTTTTAAATTATATTATTTAACATCACTATTATTTTAAATAAATATTACTAACATAACATAAAGTTACCAATTCATTTCACTTAACTTTTAGAAAATATATTATTAATAATTAAGTTAAAATAAAATAAAATAATAAAAAATAAAAGCTCGCAGGCCAGCTCATGACCTTTTCCACAATTATATTTGAATTCGAGCTCAACTCATTAAAAAATTTGAGCTTGCCAAGCTTGAGCTTGAAAAACTCAAGCTCAAGTCGAGCTAGCTTACTGAATACGTATGATCAATTTCTAAGTATATGAATACGTATTTAGTTAGAATATTTGTTTATACTTATGACGTGTCTTTCTCTTGAAATCATGATGAATGAAAATTAGGGGAGTGTGTGTTCAAATTATCAACATACGTCAATCTTTTTCCTTCTTGGTTCCTTTAAAACTCTTTGTGATTACGGATATCCACCAATCTTTACCGTTTAAGATGCACGGGAACTTTGTGGCTTTGTACCTACTAATCAAATTATAACTTATTTTAAAAGTTTTAAGTGATTGAAGTTGAAGTTCATTTTTAAACCTAACTCCATATTTCTGTCCCTGTTTGAATAACTTGTCAATTAATATAAAAATTTTGATGGCTATAGTATTACAAACGGCATTGATCGGACCATCATCGTAAAGCTGACAATGGAGTGATTTCGAAAATGTATATTTTACGATTTTTCGAGAAGTACGGTTGTAAATTCCAATACTTTAGGAGCTTTTTGTAATTTTACCAAACTTAATAGGAAGTGTTTGTAAATCAAATATGAAGAGCAATATTAGGACTTTTCGTGCTCCAATTATTATATAATTATCATACCTAAGTATGATTTTGACAATTTTTCTTACTTAAAGATATTTTGTTTTTTTTTTTTAACAATTTCGACAGGCTTCGTGGGAAAGTAAAGTAATTCGCCCTAAAAATATTGAAAAGATATATTAGCAGATGCGGGTGCAAAATGTAGAGCAGTTGCACACGACACGCATTTGACTTTTTAAACAAATGTGTACTGGCCCATCATATATCGAGCCCAACTATACATCTTTCATACATCTTGTTTTTCACGTTTTTTGCGTCTATTGTCATGCAAATATAGATGGGGCAACCACTTCTTTCTTATTTTTGTTTCTTGGAGAGTTAAAAAATTAGTCGGTTTTGTAGGTGACTAATTTTAATCCAGTCCCAATAACTACAAATGTTAAACTGTTTACTACTACTGAAGGAAATCGGTCCCTTGTCGTCCACTTTTGGTGGAATTGGCAATTTTGGGAGTAACGAGCACGTTACTGCTGTTGTATTTCGTTTTGTGTACATCTTATGCATCTATATAGTGAAATACAAAAAAATGAGATACAAGATCTGCATCTTTTTTGTTTGGAATGAAATGACCTGTTTCATTTTTTTTTTTATTTCATCCATGTATTCCACTAAGTTGATGCATGACACATACTTACTGTGTTTTAGCTCTATATATGTAGTGTTATCCAAGTAGTGGAATGCAAAATTCGGAACATAAGGTATGCACCCTTTTGTTTGGAATGAAATCACTTGTTTCATTCTTTATTCCACCCATATATTTCATGAAGTTGGATGCATAACAAATACGTAATATATATTTATTTTATTTTATATGTTCTTCCATTCAGGTAATGAAATATAAAAAGCGGGATAGGAGACTTGCATCCTTTTGGCTCTTGACTTTCCCTCTCTTTTGTGTTCCTCTTAAATATCACCACAAATATTTTGATGAAGACATTTGGACTTGATTTATACAAAATTAAAAACATCCCATCAAGCACCAACTATCAGTTGGTTTAGTGGGATGAGGCACTAGATCCCTTAAGCAACGTTCAGAGTTTGAATATTGATATTGTGAATCGCTCCCATAATGGGCCTCTACAGTACCTAATTTGAATTAGTCGGCCAATGAGTCAGAACCGGGTGGTCAAGACCACAAAAATAAAAAATAAAAAAATCCCATCAAAGCTCAATTATGTTTGGTGTCTTTGTATTTGACAATTACGTACCCGATGAATAATTTGAAAAAAAAGAGTAAATTACTGTACATTAAAAATATAAGAATATTATATGCGTTTGATTATAGTCTTATGCATTGATGGATACAAATTGGATAATCGTATATTCAATCCGTTTAATATGCAATTCAAATACATATTTATTAGATATATTCCTTTACATATTCAACTCTTTTTTTTGTAATTAGTTATATCCATCATTCGTATAGGTGAATAATATTTGAAAAAGTTTCATACAAGTATATGAATTTTTATGAATTTTAATTTAATTATCTTATTTTTCGAAATGTGTTGATGTATATACCTCGATCATTAGTTTAAAGCCCATGCTACGCTTAATAAATTCTTTTTAATTATTATTCTTTTGACAATTACATGTAGTCAATTTGACTAATATGAATAAATAAAAGTAATTCATATTTGTTAAAAATAATAATGAATAAAGAAACTAAATACATAATAATAAGAATAGCTTAAAATATATTTTTCCTTTTCATATTTATTCCATCATCTACATCTTTAGTTTTCTTTGTCATATTCCGTCTTTCTTGATAATTCATATTTGTTAAAAGTAAGAATGAATAATGAAAATAAATACATAATAATTAGAGAATAGCTTAAAATATATTTTTCTTTTTCATATTTATGCCATCATCTACATCTTTAGTTTTCTTTGTCATATTTCATTTTTCATGATGTTTTTAAGTTATTTTATGATAATTTCTATCACTTTTCTATTCTTCCCTTTATTTATATTGAGTCATTATTTTATTCTTTTAATTTTTTTATTAATTTATTTTATTTTAGTTTTAATTAGTTCAAGTTACTTTATTCATGTTGCTTATAATTTACTTTATTCTTCAAGTTTTCAATACTTACTATTACACATCCATGCCATCATGTAAACTAGGATTGCGCCACTGGGGTTGTAACCCAGTGGTGGGGGTTCGAACAGGTACCAGTGAGGTCCTGAGTTCGAACCCTCTTGTCTTCTCCCCCTTTCCCCTTGGGTGAGTGTGTGAGTGTGTGCGTGTGTGGGGGGATGTCTTTCCGCTTGACATTAATAGGATGTCCCCAGTTGATTGTAATAAAAAAAAAATACACTAGGATTGCGTTTGGTAGTAGCATAGGATTGTACGTGATAGTAAAATCTAGGGGTGTTCAAAAAAATCGAAAACCGACCGAACTGACCGAAAAATCGAAAAAAAAACCGAAAATAAAAAATATTGTGTAATCTATGAAACAAAAGTAAGAAAAACCAAACCGAACCGAACCGAACCGAAAACCGAACCGAAAATAAGGAAATTGCATGCTCTTATTATTATTATTATTAAATTTTTTTTTTTACAATTATTTCGGTTTTTCGGTTAAAATCGAAAAACCGAACCGAAAAATTCGGTTAAAACCGAACCGAACCGAACACATTTTGGTTCGGTTTTCGGTTTTCATTTCGAAAAACCGAAAATTTCGGTTAACCGAACCGAAAAACCGAAATGCGCAGTTTTAACCGTTTGAACACCCCTAGTGAAATCATTGGATAGATATATTGTTATCAATCCATTGCATTAATATATTTGGTAACAAGTATTGTTTCATGAGATATTTTTCAAATTATGTTTGGTAGTATTTTTTTTCATATGGATTTGAAGTAGATTACGAAAATCCCTTTAATTTAAGCCCATTATAGAGACAAATCCACTTTTCGTCCCATAGGACTGAAGTCGTGCCACATTTAGTCCCATAGGATGTTTGATTTCAAAATTATTCCTATAAGATTCGAATTTGGGTCAATTTTAGTCCCACTGACGATTGACTTTAATGTTCAGGCAAAAAAAGTTGACGTGGCAGGCGAGATTGATGATCCGAGTGAGTTGGCAACGGATTCATACTTATATGGCAGTTGTGTTGGTTTTTTTTGTCTGAGTCATGACATAGTTGGCATTTTTTTGTATGACGTGTAAATTAATAAATTTGACGTGTAAATTAATAAAATGAGTTGACATTTTGTGATGATGTGTTAGATAAATAAAATGAGTTGGCATTGCTTCCCCAACCCAAAACCGTAGGCCTCCATACTCCCCCCCCCCTCTCCACCAGGCGCCGCCACCACCACGTCGCCCCACCACCCCGCCTCCCTACTTCACAATGCTGCTCCCACCTTGACGCCCCTTCTCTTCCTCCCTCCCTCCCTCCCTCCCCCCACCCCCCTCCTTTCTCTACCACCACACCGCTCCCACTCCACTCGCCACACCCCCTCTTTCTCTCTTTGTGGCGGTGGTGGAGAGATCGAGAGTGAGAGAGAGATCTCGATCTCAAGAGGAAAAGAGAGAGAGAGAGAGAGAGAGAGAGAGAGGGATAGAGATCTCTGATCTTGATCTCAAGAGAAAGAGAGAGAGAAATGGATAGAGAGACAATCTTGAAGGGGGGATGGGGGGGTCACGGTGGTGGAGAAAGGAGGGAGATGGGGAAAGGAGGGATGGAGATCGGAGGAGTTAGCGTGGTGGTGAGGAAGGAAGGGGGGGATAGTGGAGCTGGGTGGTGGCGGTGTTGGGGTGTGGGCCGGAGTGGCGGCGGCGGCAAGTGGTGACGGCACCTGGGGGTGGGGCAGAGGGTAGAGGGGTTAGTGTTTTGGATTGGAATTTGGAAGAAGATAGGGATTGTTTTTTTTTTTTTTAATTTTTATTTTAATGGGGAGCTAGGGTTGTGGGTTGGGGAAGAAGACAATGGGTTGAGGAGGAAGATGATGGGTTGGGGGTTATTTTGTAATTTTCAAATGAAAATATAAAATAACTTAAAATAATTTTTATTTGAATAATATAATTTGTATTTTATTATATTCTTTCTATATTAATTTCATTGTATAATAAATTTTAATTTAACTTTTATGTCATTAATAGGTATTTTATGTATTTTTTATATATTATATTTTTTATTTATATTGTTAATTTTTTTTTCCTATGACATGTCATTGATAAGAATAATAATTCATTTTATTTATTTAACACATCATCACAAAAAATGCTAACTCATTTTATTCATTTAGTACATCATCAAAGTGTGTGTTGAGTCATCAAAAAAAAGCCAGCAAGGCAGCCCAATAAGCACATGACCTCGATCTTGCCTGCCACATCATCATTATGCTGGAAAAATCAAATTCCTCGTCGGTGGGACTAAAATTGTCCCAAAATCAAATCCTATATGCTAAGTTTGCAATTAAAAATTCTATAGGACTAAATGTGACCCGACCTCAATCCTATGAGACCAAAAATGAATTTATCTCCCCCATTAAATGTATTTAAGGGTAATACAGTAAATTATAACTCTTCTCAACTCAATTTAAATCAAGTGAATTACACATCTTACCCCTATGATGGGATGAACTATCTCATAAATTGATGGATAAGAAACCAGGCCTAGCCTATACTTTATAAAGGACCAGAAAAAAATCAACCAAACATAATTATGGGTGTGATATACATATAATCCCATTTATAAACCCCTATCAAATACAACATAGCCATATTTCTACATATTCATGATGTTTATAGTTCTTGGTTCCACATTTTCAACTAATGGTGTTTATTTTTTTTTTCCTATTTGTCATATAAGTTTGTTCACCTTTGAGTTTTTTACTCTGAAATTGCCACTAAATACTTTGGACAAATAGCTGTCTACCAAAACTTACTTTAATTTTGTCTATAACCTTATAAAATATTTCAAATTTACATTTTTTTTTCATTTTTTTGTTACTATGAAAAATACATAATATTTATTTTGTTAAATTGGAAGGAGGGTGGGTGGGTGGGTTATAATTAGTGACATATTATATTACGTATATCTCCATGCACAGCAAAAAAAAAAAAAAAACGTAAAAATTCAAATTTATCGTAGACACACATCGACTCACAAAAAATAAATATTTTCTCAATATTACATTAATGCCCCTTGTCATATTGAAAACCTTATACTCCTTTATGATAATTAGGGGTTGGATAGTCATTCATCTCTCTTATTGAATTTATTTTACTATTTTTTCTCATAGGGTTTTCAAACTTTAAGGGGAGTAATGGATTTTTGAAACAATAGGGAACTTTTTATAAGTTCATGAAAGATCAGGGGGGTGATTGTAATTTCATAAAGTTCATTTTTTTGGCATTTTGTAATGATCGCACCAACAACCGAACGAACGAACGAACAAAAAGACCCGTAACCGCGAATACGTAAAATTATATTTCACTCGTATAAGTTTCTCTCTGGCTCAGGGCAATTGGGAATGTAGAAATCGCAATCAACACAGTTTTTGATACGATTTGATTGAAGCGAAAACGAAGAAGAAGAAAATAAAATTCAGAGCTTGTTTGGCATCAAAGTCATCGCAATGTCTATGTCTGATTCGGAACCGTCGTGGCATGGGAGCGAGTACAAGAATTTCCGTCAGATTACCCGCGATAGTAAGCCATTTCAGTGAGCATTTTTTGAGAATTGAGTTTAGTTTTGCATGTTAATGTTGTTGAATTGAGGTGGAATGTTATGGTTTTGCCATTCGCCATTGGTGTTTGTTGTGTTTAAAACTTGAGAAGTGATTCTGGGTTGCTGCAATTTTGTGCATTGCAATTCGAAGTTGTATGCTATTTGGAGCTCATTTTGGCTTTTCGTAGGTCAATTGAGATATGCGGATTTTGTTAATTTGAAAATATTGGTTTCTATTGAATTATGATTTTTTCAGTCTTTTTTATTATTTCTCGTTAAAGAGTTGATAATGTTGGTTTGGGGGAACCCTGTGTGTGTTTGTGTATAATAATCTGGGGAACAAAAGGAATAGGATTAGCATAGTGCCAGTGATGAGAGGTAGGTTCTTCACTAACGTGAAACCTGAGATGGGTTTATGTGTGTGACTGAAGAATTGTGAAGCAGTGGTGGAGTGGTTGTGAATACTAGACTATAGTCCCTGATTAAGATGATGCTGGATCAAGAAGGTAATTAGTGCTGCCACATTTATTTTTCGCATGAAATCTGCCATTGGCATTAGGCTCGATTCCTTTATGACCAGATGACTTTTCATGAATAATCTTAACAGTGATGACTGCCCTACGCTTCACTTGAGAATTAGAATTGCCACTATCTTTATATCTTGCCTTCCATGAGATAAGTTGGCCTCTTAGAATCAGCTAGACATTTGTAGGCCATGTCACAAGAATTGTGTGCCTCTTTTCTTGAATGCGATCACAATTTTAGTGCATCTTTAACTTAATGCCAGATTTGCAGATCACGATGTAAGTTATTGTGTTTAAAAATTGACTAATAGTTTTTTAGATATTCAGGAGATGGGAATCATCATCTTCCAGTAATTGGGATCATTATCATATACTGTTTTCAAATTCACAATATATGATTGGAATGCAGTACATTTTTTAATTCTACGCGATCATTTTAGTGTAAATAGAAAGGGAAAGACATAGATATAGATCAAAAAATAACTAAAAAGGTAGATACACTTTGGAATGTTAAATAAATTCTAATTTGCTGAAATGTAGTGAAAAATCCAGGAAATATTCTCTAATTAAGGGCCAAAACACATTGTATTTCTTTAATATGGTTCTGAAAGTTGAGGGAGTGTTTGGTTTTGTTTAAGGGTATTTAAGAGAAGTGTCCTAGGAAAATATGTTTTGGTAGTGGGTTGGGGGCCAGAATAGATATGCTTAGCTTCATTTTTGGGGATGCAAATTTTACTATAAATATCCTTTCATGCAAGTTCTTTTATTTGGTTTGTGGTGTCACCTCTATTATACTATTGCATAGTATTATTATAATGGTATAATAATTGATAGAATATATATTTATATATATATATATATATATATTTTTATATTTGTACTAAATAATGACTGAATGGTATAAGTATATATATTCTTTTATTGCTATGATGATTTAAAATGTATCGAATTTTTTTTAATTATCTTTTGAGAAAAAAAGACGTATTTTGAAGGAACTCTGGTTTCATTATTTAGCTGCGTGGAAAATGTTTTCACAAGATGAACCAAGTTAAGCCTGAATTTTCTGAAATTGGTACAACTTTCTGAAAATTTCTGAGACTTGATTCGAATTTGCTCAACGATAACAAAGTTCTTCGTGATTAATTGCGGAAACTAATTTGAATTTCTGAAAATTGCTTCTACTCTACTAAGTTTATATGTGCGTTAAACTGTTGATATTATCAACATACGTTAAATGACATACACTTTTGCCCTTTAATTCATCTAGCCTTTTGCTAGGCCCTATATATATATTTTTGACTTGATGCTGCTTGGACGTTGAACTACTATGGATTTATTACTACCGATGGAGTATGATAGTGGGTAAAGTATATCTTTTGTACATCCCAAAAGGACTGTCATTGCTGGCGTTGTGTAGGGACCTCTCTCTTTGCAAAAGGGGGTAACCCCATGATCTAAATTGTCTTTGAAGTTTGAACTGAAATGTAGTGGCTGTATAAACTGTCAATTGCTAAAGAAATGTTAATTCGACACAATTAGTTTAGTAAAAATGAAGCCTGTACTTTTTAAGATTTAGTGCTTCTAGGGTTATAGAAACTTTTTTATAATGGGAACATAGAAGCTTGGGCAAAGCTATGAATGTAGATCCCAATCTATTTGAAATTATTCTACCTTATAAGTTTAAGTTCAATAGTATGAAAATTGTCTTCCTGAGCAGTGCTATAAACTTTTCATTCCTGGTTTTTCTCTTGCAATTGTTCTGTGGCTATTCAAGTATTTTACTATATGAATCTGCAATTTAAGGGATTACATTTTTATTTTTACTTGAATCATGGTATGCTGGATCATTATTGTTTGAGGATTACTATGTCTTTTTCTATTTATAACTAATCTTTTCTGCTTTTGGCAGGATTGTTATATGAAATGCTTCAATCAACGAAGACAGGAGACTCAAAGTCAAGTTGGAAGGTACAAGCCACTCACATAGTTGGAGATAATAAATATTTGATAACTGTCTCCTCTAACAGCTTAAACTTTTAAACTTTTAGATGAGGTGGTCATTTAACCTAGTATTAGAACCAGGCCCACAAAGAGGTCCTGTGTTCGAATTTCACCTCCACCCATTCATGAAAAAAATTTTCACGTGCAAAGCTTGATACAAAAAGAAGTCCGCCTTCACTTGTGGGCTATGTTGAAGATAGTAAATATTTGATAACTCTTCTCTCTAACAACTTAAACTTTTTGTCCATCTCATGTTTGTCCACGATTAAATCAGAATCTTTTTGATTTGCATGTACCCTCAAATTCTATTTGGCCTAAGTGCTGAAGCAGCTCAATTGAGGCCTCACTTTAGACACTATTGCATTGCTTTACTTTTTAGACTCAGTCTCTTTCTTCTTGCCTCCATACGTTTAGCTTTCTTATTGTAAAAGTATATTCATAAAATATATAAGCCATTATCAGCACAAGCATAGAGGGTATATGTTCTCCTTATACAGATGTAAAGACATAATTTAATTGTAATTTTTTCATATTCTTTAGCTTGTAACATCCCTTTCTTGTTGGTTCCTTTACTTATTTGCCTATAAGATTTAGTTACTTTCGGGACTTTGACCTGCAGGTACTCATCATGGACAAGGTAACTACTAAAATAATGTCCCATGCGTGCAAGATGGCAGATGTCACAGAGGAAGGAGTTTCATGTAAGATATAGAAGGCCAGTCTCTGAAAAGAATCTTGTCTCTCTTATTTTTAGCCCTTGCATTATATTTTGCTTGCTGCTCTTATTTTCATATGCCATCACTATGTGTTATGTATGCAGAAGTTTATGGTTATATGTTTCTAGTTTAAACTTAATAATATGCATGTTTACAAGTTTGTTTTTCATGTTCCATTATCATTTAGCATAGCATATGATTTTATTGAAAAAGTGGACAATTTTAAGTTCCACCACTTTGAGCTTCACTCATAATTCACTTCCAAATATTTTGTGCCTCCACCGTTGTTTGTTTTGTCATGGAAAATTCTTTTAACGAAAAGAAAGAATCTTGTTTCTTTGTGCAATGGACATTATTTTCTTCATGAACGTGGTTGATCCTTTCAATGGGCCTATCTGTCTTCATGAACTGGGCGTATCCTTACCATTATTATTTTCAGAAGAAGAGTGTGCAACCTTCATCATCTTACTGAATTTTCGCTTTGTTGAAGCACCTTCTCAAGTTGGTTGGCTTAATTCTCATGTGATTCAATTGCTCATTATCGCTAGAAAGATGGTACATAGAGGTGTCTGCATATGATTGTCTAGTCCTATGGCTCCTTATCTTTAACTTTACCCCCATTCACTAATACTACTTGAATTTGAAGCTAGAGTCAACTCATTTTTTGCTGCTGGAAAAAACTTATGTATCAGTTGTCTGAATAGAAAATTTCAAGTCCATGTTGCGCTTTCCTAGCAATATTTGTGTGTTCTGATAGTGTTTGTATATGAAATTGGGCCAACATGAGTGACAGTTATGGTGCTTTCCGGTCTAGCACGTTGAGTTGAACATGGTGTTTTACACAGTTTGCTTTATATGTGTTCATCGAATATCCACTCTTCAGAACTTTTATGCCAAATATACCCCTTGCTTAGAAAATCTGGGCTTGGAGATTAGATTTTGTACTTGATAATACAATCGTTTCTCAATACATGTTAAAGTTTTTAGTTCTGCATTACGCTTCCATTTTGAGCCAGAAGAAGAACTTTGCCAGCAATGTTTGTCCAAAATGAGCTTCCTATCTTTGAGAACCCTTTGATTTCTCAAAGGAGATTCAGGCACAGCTGCACAGGCACTTGATTGTTTTCCCACTAAGAATGCATTGGTTTAATTCATCATTATCTAAGAAAACCTTGACCTAATAACTTGTGTGATATACCAGTAGTGGCACAATGCACTTTTTAGAGTTAATATATGTCAGCTTTTAGATTTAAAAGTGACCACAATATGTTCCCTGCAGTGGTGGAGGACATACACAAGCGCAGACAGGCACTGGGATTGGATGCCATATATTTCATCCAGCCAAGCCGACAAAAGTAAACATTTTCACTTCCCTATTTTCTTGTTTCTAATTAGCCTCATTAAGTTAGTAACGTTTTGGTATTTGAAAGTGCTATATGAACAACTAAGCCAATAACTTTAGAGCGTCCTCATTATGTTGAAAATCTCTTTTAATTTTTAAGAAAGGTGACCGATTTGTCAATCTAGTTATTTCTATTATTTGTCTTAATTCACAATGTTATAGACCAAATGACCTGTAAAAAGATATTCGATGCCATCTTGGTGCTTGTGTTGTGATACACGGATCATCTTTTTTTGTGCTAAAAACGAATATGGCTTATAAAGGAGATGACTTCTTTCCGTGTCGTGCTTTTTTCTTATCAAAATAGATTTTTGTCTCATTAAACTGATGAAAAGCCTCAGCAATTTACAGTTTTGAAGGAGAAGAATTACTATTTGTGTTCATTGGAGGAGAAGATTCTGATTAAGGCTAGGAACTCTGAAAAAGAAATACGAGGGTACTCTTCCCCCTTGTTCATATTTCTTTCTTTATCAATTGACCAACATTCAATGACATTTTGGTGAATACTAGTTTGCCTCTCCCAACCTGTTCACAAAGCTCAACTCTCCCTTTGCATGTGATTGGAGAGAAATGATAGAACCTTTTGTGACAATCCTGGTCAAATAATTTATTTTCTTACAAATACTGTTATTTTCTCTCATGGCCAATCCTGTAAGAGCTCTCTATATCACAGCTTTAGCTGATTCGGATACGAGTTGGTCGTCAATTGCTAATATCATTTTAGTATTAAGTTTCTGTTTTCCTTAATTTTTTTGTTGCAGACGTTTGAAAGCTCTCTCTCTTAATTCTCAAGATATTTTTTATAGAGAGATGGCGTGTTTGTTCATGAAAATTTTTAATTTTCTTTTGTATACTCAATTTGCTTCCTAATATGTGTATATGCTATAGTAGACTCCAGCATAATAAAGTTATCTGTTTTCCTTGTACACCTCTCTCTTTTTGTATGCTCATCTATTTGTTTTTCTTGATATGCAGCGTTGACATCTTCCTTTCTGATATGTCCGGAAAATCACCATTGTACAAAAAGTATGCCATGTATTTAATTATTTCTCTAGTTGATTTTATTCAATTTCATGGAGTCTTCCTACCTCTCCTCCTTCAGTTACCAGGAAAAATTATTTCAGAATATCGGTACTTATTGGCTTATTCTTTCTTTAACCTACTTTCTTCATTCTGCTATTAGGGCATTTGTCTTCTTTAGCTCACCAGTAGCTCTAGAGTTGGTTAGTGACATAAAGAAAGAAGGAAGTGTGATACCTCGCATTGGTGCCTTAAGAGAGGTCAAAATACATTCTATTACCCTTTGCAATCCATACTTAATACAATAGAGTTAGATCTGATATTGGGTCTCATTTTGGTCCTCAAATCTGCAGATGAACTTGGAATATCTTGCCATAGATAGCCAGGTAACTTATGCCTCTGACTCTTGTCTAAGTGTTCCTTTATCCGTTCAGATTGATTGTTCTTCCACTGAGAATGGGAAGGATTAAACCACATATGGCGAATGCTTTACTTGTGAAGAACATTCTATCTTCAAATCATTTACTATAAAAAAATGTGTTCACATTTTAGCAGAATGATATGAAATACAAAATTTACTAACAGACATGATAGAGAAAAGGGTTCCATTTAAGCGTGTACTTCAATTGTAATTTCATGGGCATATGCATTTAGGCAATTGCTATTATTAACTCTTTCCTTTCCTCTAAACTTCTGTTGTGGGAAAATTCAAAGATCATAGGACATGAGTTGAGTTTGTAACAATAAAATGGTAACCTAGGGTTTCATCACTGACAATGAGAATGCCTTGGAAGAACTCTTTGGGAGTGAAGAAAGTTCCCGTGAAGGAGATGCAAGTTTGAATTTGATGGCTACCCGTATAGCTACCGTATTTGCATCATTACGGGTATGTAGTCTTGGTTCTGATGGATGCCACATTAATGATTAAAGAAAAGTAATAATACAGCATCAAGATTTGCAGAATGTCGTGATGTGACAGGAGTTTCCATTTGTGCGCTATCGTGCTGCCAAATCCCTTGATCCTACTACAATGACAACTTTTCGTGAACTAATTCCTACAAAGCTTGCCGCTGCTGTTTGGAACTGTCTTATGAAATATAAATCCAACCTCCCTAACTTCCCCCTGTCAGAGACATGCGAGCTGCTTATCCTAGATAGATCAATAGATCAGGTTTGCATCTGTTTAGTTTATTATGATGTCAAAATACCCTTGGGTTCCCATTTTTAGGCTTTCATATGTGACCTTTTTTGTGTTATACATAGATTGCTCCAATCATACACGAATGGACCTATGATGCAATGTTGCGCGATTTGCTAAAAGTGGAAGGAAATAAATATGTCCATGAGGTAAGCTCTTGTGTTCTTAGCTTCCATTGTTGCTTGATGTTTATAATTTCCTGAGTCACTTTAAGTTGTTATATTGCTCAGATTCCAAGCAAAACAGGTGGTGAACCTGAGAAGAAACATGTCCTTTTGGAGGATCATGACCCTATTTGGCTAGAGCTCCGCCATGCACACATAGCTGATGTAAGCTGCATGTTCAGAATCTTTCGGTTTTTCTATTTAAAAATCTGATTTTGAAGAGATTCTATTTTCAACTAAATTTGATCTAATGATTTAATATGTCAGGCTAGTCAACGGTTGCATGACAAGATGACGAACTTTGTCTCAAAAAATAAAGCTGCACAAATGCATGGTTCAAGGTTGGTTACATTGAGTTATCTAGTTTTTCAAAATCTGTTATGGACCTTAAATCTTAAACATTACATAAATTTCCATATTGGTAGAGATCAATGATAGAATATGAAATAATACCACCAGGAAAGAATCTATATATCATTTTCTGCAGCGGATGTCTAGAAGGTCCAGAGTCTATGAAATTGTTTCTATAATGGGTATAATGTGTAAAGGTTGCTCCTTAATTGCATCCATTAATAATAGGGTGAATGAGGGACTTCTCCATTGAAGTTAGTATAGTTTTTCAATTTATATTTGTGCCTAACTTTTTTTCTGATTTTTTATGGACAAAGATGCCATTGGTATATTTCGATCTTAGCTAGGTACTTTCGTAATGATTACAATTGGTAAGTGGGACAACTGCAAAGTAGTATTATTTTTATTGCATCAATTTTATGCCTAATTTTGATATTTATATAATTTTATTTTTTACTATTTCTGTTTATATTGCCAAATTGTTTTTGTGAAAGAATAAATGCATTATCAGCTACTCATGATGCGGTGAAGCTATATAAGAAGGCGTATTATAGAAAAATTGAACTACTTCCTAATCTAATGGTACTAAGCTTCGTAATGTTAGCTTTCTAAATGTTATTCCACTTGTAAGTTTTTCACAAAATGATGTAATAAAGATTTTTTCCCCCAAATGTCAACGTATTCAGAAATCTTATGATTACCTTCTTTCTGGAACAATTATGCCCCTAAGTTTTTTGGAAACATAAAATTAACATCACTGATATTTGAGACCTCACAGCCTATTTGAAAACCAACATTACTTATAGACCATTTAAACCAATGGCTCAGAAGTTTTGTTGGTATGTTGGTTTTAGGAAAGAGGTTATTATCTACAAATTGATTAATTGTTAGTATTATACTAGTAATATCGCACACTTGATGAGTGTGCAAAATTAAAAAAAAAAAAAAAAATTTAATTATGCACTTAAATTTTGTTAGAATAAAATTATAAGTGTTTACTAATATTGTTTTATAGGTTTACTTTTCTCTGAACCTACTTATCATTATAATATTTTTATTGAATTAGCATAAGTAAAAGTGCAATAATTTTAAAAAATAAAAACAAATGATTAAGAAAATAAACTCAAAAGAGTCAAAAAATACTGAATAGAGGGAGATGGAGAGAATGTGTGAGAAAGTATAAAGAACGCGAAATAGGAGAGAGAAAAAAGAAAATAAACCAAGGATATCAAGATATTAAGGTACCAAAGACACCAAAGCGGTTATTAGAATCTCTAGGTGCTTTTTAATAGTATAGATTCCAAACACGTAGGGCTGTGTTGTACTTTTTCACAATTTTAGAAGGTAGCTAATTTTTAAGCCTTGTAGATACGAAGACTTGGATCCAAGTAAATGAATCTTCATTGCATCATTTTGTTCAAATAATTACAATTTGAAATAGCATTAAAGAGCCGACATTACAAGATTACTGCCAAGAAGGTTTGAGTTAATCCAGTTCAGTTGCATTACGCCCTTCCTTATATAGCTTCATCACATCATGTGGTTACTATAAGCTGGATGTTGATAATGTAATTATTGTTTTCCACCTGAAAATATGCAGTATAAACATGGGATCAAGTTAAAAAAAAATATAGATAATTCTAAATTGGGCATCCCGTAAGTATATAATACAAATAATACCTTTTAATTGACCCGTGTACAAAATTTTGATAATTACATAAAGCACCTCTGCCAGTTTGATATATTAGGAGTGACATCATTACCACTCCTCACTTTTACCTGATATACGGTATTCTGGTGTTTATCTCTCAATGTTTTCTATTGATTGTTGGCTGTGCTAGAATCTAGGTATTGGTTCAAATCATGACGATTCAAAACAATGAATATGTTTTTGCATTGCTTCCGTTCTGTGATAATGCCTGTTGACTTTATATATTCTGGTTTAGTGTTTCTCTTTATAACTATAATGTGTAGAGATAGTGGTGATGTGTCTGCACGGGACTTGCAAAAGATGGTTCAAGCTTTGCCGCAATATAGTGAACAAATTGAAAAGCTCTCCCTACATATTGATGTGAGTCTCTTGCATTCCCAACAGCTGCTTTTATTTTTCTGTCCATACTTGATCTCAAATGATTTTACTTGCATTACAAAATACCTGCTACTCCATTGTTATTAGTAAATGCACGTGCCTTGTGAGTGGATGAACAACACTTATTTTATTTGTTATATAATTTAATTTGTTAAATTTTTTATATCTTGATAGAAAGGTCTCAAGAAACAATTTTATTTTCAAGTCAACATGGTAAAATAATTGCCTATAAAATATTATCTTAGTTTGGTTATATGGATTAATTATACTATGTCTTCTTTATTTTGACTTTTCTCAACTTGAGATTGCAAAATTAACTACTACTTTATGTTATGTGCTGTTGTTTGAGAAACACTGATCTTTAGTAATTATATATTGTTTTATTTTTCTTTTTATACTTTCTTTGCTTTTATATATTTTGAGTCAATTTGTTTGCTCATTAATTGTATATTTTTATTATAGAAAAATGATTGAAATATCTAGTTCTTATCTGATTTTTTGATTTGTTAAGGGCATAGTAAATCATTATATCTTTTGAAACTAAATTACCAAAAGCAATTTTAAATTCGACCATATAATAGCTCCAATAGAGTTAGGATTTCTTTCTAAACGTTGCAATTTGTTTTATCCTGTTACTAGGTATCATTATTGACAACTTCCTTCTAATACATAATAGTTATGTACGTAATTATAGTTATTGTTCTAGGTACTATACACTTCTTCTTTTTTTTTTTTTTTTAATTTCTTTTTATTAACACATCTATATGAGACCAGAAAATAAATTAAAGTACTTGAAAAGAGATCCATTACCAGAGTACATCTAAAAGAAGATTATTCTGTATTCATACTCTTCTTTCTTTGAAAAATATATGTGATGCAACTGGTTCATGAGAAAAAATATTAAAAGAAAGTCATGCATGTTGGGCCGAAACTAAGAACTAATAAGCTAAATTCGTAATCTACTTTATTTCTTCTGTTCTACTTAAGCAATATTAATGAAGTATGTAAGAATTGTTTTCAAAAATATATCTTCTTCTCTAGTTAACGTCCTAGGGAACTAGTCTTACTTTATTCAACACACAATTTTAGTTTTACTCCTATAGGATAATAGTATTGCTGTAACTTTCAGCATATTGAGTTTCTTCCTAGTAATTTTCCTCACAACTTCTCCTCCTTGTTTCTCTTTTATCACAATCTTTGATATAGGTTGCCTCAGTCCTTTTGACATGTTTATTTTTGCCAAATAATGTGTTGTTCTTTTAGTTATTTTTAAGGGATAATTACGCTGGGGTCCCCTGAGGTTTGCTTAAATTACAAAATAAACCCTCTTGTTTGGAAAATTACCTAACAAACCTGGAATTTGCAAATGTTTTACAATGTCAACCTTCTATCTACAAACGTTAGGATTGTAACGGAAACTGTCAAATTTTTGTTTCGTTCATCTTATTTTACCTTTTTGGTCAAAGTTTGAACATATTTGACTAATTTTTTTGGACTAAAATGCTCTTTAGGTCAAATCTGATTTTGTTGTAACTCTTATTACTATCAAATATTTCTACATGAATCAAACTCAAAGAGCATTTTAGTCCTAAAAAATTAGTCAAATATGTTCAAACTTTGACCAAAAGGGTAAAATAGGAAGAACGAAACAAAAATTTGACAGTTTTCGTTACAAACCCTAACGTTTGTAGACAGAAGGTTGACATTGTAAAACATTTGCAAATTCCAGGTTTGTTAGGTAATTTTCCAAATAAGAGGGTTTATTTTGTAATTTAAGCAAACCTCAGGGTACCCCAGCGTAATTATCCCTATTTTTAATCTTGAACATAATTTTTTTTTTCATTTTATCTCAACTTAACTTAACATTCAGTTTGCAATTTTAGTGGTTAAATATCCCATTTTACTCTTTGTTATGCATTTAGGTAAACATGTTTTTATCAAAAGCCTAATATTACTAATTAACAACACAAAACAATATATTTCATAGAAACTTTTGTCTCCAAATTTAATAAAAAAGCGTGAATCAAGTTAACAAATGATGAAAAGATTTCTTGTTAATTTTACCAACAATGTAGATATATTTAGCTAATTTTAAATATGCTTTAAAATAGACTACATGACAAAGGATTTAATATTTCTAATTATTAGTAATTGTTTTGAAACTCCAATATTTAAGTTTATTTAAATTGTAAAAATAATTGTTTTAATCTCTTATAAATTAGTGGAAAGGACTAGACTAATATTAATATATTTAAGTTTCACATAACATAATTGAGAATTATTAACTTAATTTAATTTGATTATTATAAATTTGGGTGGTAGCTAATCTACTACCCTATTGTAGCTATGATCTTCTACTATTCACTGTACATAATTAATTGGTGACTTAAGGTTATGGATCTATCGTCTCCCTAGATTGAAAACTATATAGCCTAACATTCGAGCGTTTTTGATTAAATTGTATGTTTAGTGCTTTGGTCTTCCTCATGTTGCTAGAAGTTTAAATTGAACTACTGACCTACATATTTCTCTTACTAGAAGCTCTAAATTGTAATATTTTCTTTATGAATCGTAAATTTGTGGAATTTTAACTTATGTCTAAATATAATTGAATATCGATTTTGTAACCTAAACAAACAGTAGTTTAATTATTTAATACTTATATTTGCCTATTCTAGTGTTCTTCAAGAAGTTAAGGTACATGATATGATATGATATAATATAATATAATATAATGTAATATTGCATTATATAATATAGTACAATACACAATGTGTGGTATAATAATTTTGTACAAAGCTACAAAGACGTATAGAAGGATAGGTGGTGTATGTAAGAATAAAAATTCATTACTGGTATTTGATTAAGATAGTATAAAGCTGCATAGACCAATCGGTTGAATTGGCATGAAAGGGTCCTTGGTTTTTGCAATATTCTATCAAGAAACTGTTCTTTTAAAACAACTATCAGAAATATTAAATATTTGTAATAATATGACTACTTTATAACCATATAGATAGATAATGAATGTTTTCTGCAAGCTCATTTGCTAAATGCTAATCCTCTGCTTACTATTGTATTCTCGTGAAGTTATTTGGCACTTCATATACATGCGTGTATGATTTAGAAAAAGTCATGCAAATGCTTGTATGTTTGAAGACCTAGTGGAAAAGGTTCGGTTTTGTTGATTTGGTATTTTTTATCCTAGTCTAAATATTTTTTAAGTCGCTGATTTCTAAAATTATAAACTCGAGCAACTTCCTTGTAAGGAAACATACTTTGGTTCAATTAGTTAACCGTATTTTGTCTTCAGATTGCTGGGAAAATCAACAGACTTATCAGAGAAATGGGGCTTAAAGAAGTTGGGCAACTAGAACAGGACCTTGTTTTTGGTGATGCAGGAACCAAAGAATTTACCAACTTTTTTGAAGTTCAAAAGGTGACTGGTCTTTTATGAGGGAATAAATATCATCGGCATATTTATTTATTTTATGATATAACCTAAAATGGACCTCTACCGGCAGGATTTATCCGATGAAAATAAGTTGCGATTATTGATGATTTATGCAGCTGTTTATCCTGAGAAGTTTGAGGATGACAAAATTGCAAAGTTAATGGAGGTTAGCGCTCTTCTCCAAATTTTTACCTATTTTTTCCAATTATTCTTAGTAATCTTATTAACACGTTTATGCATGTGAACGTATGTAGTTGGTTAAATTACCCCAGGATGATGTGAATGCTGTTTATAACATGAGGTTACTGGAGACACCATCGGAAACCAAGAAAAGTTCTATTTTACCATTTCCGCTCAAGTTCGATAAGGTAATGGGTACATTATCGAAATGATTAATGTTATGTGCTTGTAACTCCTCAGTCCGATTGTCTTCCTTTCCACCCTATTTATAGAAGAAGTATGCCGCTCGAAAAGAACGCCCTGGTGAAGAAATGACATGGCAACTATCGCGCTTTTATCCTAAAATAGAGGTACAATATAAATCTTGGAATTTTCTGATGTCAGACAACATTATGGCTATATCTTGTAAGATGTTTGTGGGGCTTATAAGATGCTAAATTTATTTTGAAAATAAGTTTTTGAAATGTGTGGATAAAAAAAGGTTATGGAACTTATAAGATGTTAGCAATGACAATTTTGTGATCGAGTACTATATGAGTACACTGAGATCTGAGAAATAAGTTGGGAATTCCTTACCCTTTATTAGAGAAATCTGGTTTTGGAGCTTGTAAGCTGAATTCCTTAAACATCTTATGAGGTAATTTTAGGACATTATAAGCTCAATCAACACCGTCTTAGTAAAAGGTTTAAGCAGACCAATGTGTTGTCTCTGCTTGCATTTAAAAATTGAGTTAATTACATTGACGTGCCCTCTAAAATACTCAAATACGAACTGCGCTTTTGATATCCCCTGAACTAGCTGTGTGCAGGAACTTATTGAACAACTTGGTAAAAGTGAATTATCAAGGACTGAGTATCCATGTATGAATCATCCGAGTCAATCTTTTCATGGATTCTCTCGGGCAGCATCTTTTAGCCCAGGTCAAGTTCCGGTCACAAGATCGAGACGGACAGCATCATGGGCCCGCTCTCGAAACTCCGATGATGGATATTCAAGGTGTTCTTTTGGCTTTAAGAACTTCTTTTGATCAAATCATGAGCAGTGTTGTTTTATGGCTACAATTGGAAGGCTGACGCATTATTGTGTGATAGATGTTAAATATCTGATGTCTGAGCCTCTCCCAGAGGTTTAAGCTTAATAGTTTAAGTTTTTAAGTGAGGTTGTTATTCAATATAGCATCAGAGTTAGACCAAATAAGAGGACGTATGTTCAAATCTCATTGCAATCCACTTATGAGAAAGAGTTTCATGTGCATTGCTTTACTATAAAAGTCCGTTTGTACGTAAAGAAGCATTTTAAAGATATTAAATATTTGATATCTCTTATCTCTAAAAGTTTAGCCTTTTGATTAGATAGTAACTAAATTTTGTGAATTACTAATTAGTTTATTTTCCTTTTTCCGCATGATCTGTCTAATGTTTCCTAATGATTTACCTAGTAGGTTGCCTATTTATTTATTTATTCATTGCCTTCTTCTTTTTGGTAGTGATTCAATACTAAGGCGTACTTCTAGTGATGTCAACAACATGGGTCAGCGGATTTTTGTGTTTATTGTTGGTGGGGCAACTCGTTCTGAGGTATTATTTGTGGGGATAATTACACTTAAAACACATGAGGTTTGGTGTAAATACACTTAAGACTCCCTGACATTCGCATAATTACAGAAACCACCCTACCATCAACTTCTATCTTACAGTTAATTACGAAAACCGCCCCTATGATCAACTTTCATTTTACAGTTAGACCCCCTAACAGATTGACAGCGGGGTGGTTTTTTGTAATTATGCAAATCTGAGACCCCACCCAATCCCACGTCCACACCAAATGCGTCAGCACATGATGATTCGCAATGAAATTCGGCTCTTCTTTGCAGGTAAGAGTTTGCCATAAGTTAACAGCAAAGTTGAGACGAGAAATTGTTTTGGGGTCATCCAGTATTGACGACCCTCCACAATTTATATCGGTACAAGACCTCACTTCTTTTCTTATATGTACTTCTTGTCCCCTTGATTAGCTGGTCATGCTGAAGATACAAAACAGTTGGGATGTCATACAGATGAGTCATCCCTATATCTACTATTCTTTTGACTTTGTTTGTCTTTGCAGAAGTTAAAGTCGATGAATGAAAGTGAGGAGGAGGTGTCATTGGATGATCTTGACATCTAGATACCTAAACCTTGTGAAGCTTGGATATGCAACTATACGCAGTCCTGAAAAACAATTTCGTATATAGTTAGGCATGCTTTTTTGCTATTCTTTTCTGTTTCCTTTTTCGCCTTTTGACATCTTTTCTATCTGCCTAGAGAAATGCTCAAGGCAGTGGGTCGTAAATATGTATTCTTTCAATTATTGCGAGACATGAGATGCCGGCTTATTTTGAGCTCAAATATTCACCATAACAACAGAAAGTCATTCTCTCTCAAAATGTTGAGGAGTTGAGGGTTTCTTTACCCATATACGGTGCTCGGGCAATTGGTTAGATGACGACTGAACAACCAGCGCGGTTGAATTCGCGTTGGTTTGTTTTGTATACGTTGCACTTATATTGTTCTATTAGATAATGCTAATGTAAATAGCATTTATATGTTTCAAAAAGCAGGTTAGTACATCTCAGGACTTTAGTAAAATATAGTAGGCTATTAGCTATTCAGATCGCCATTTTTCTTTTGTTCCTTTTTTTTTTTTTTAATCGGAACATATTGTCGTTGGTTATACTTTTCTAAATAACATTCTAATATTTCTATGGCCCCTACGTGCACGCAAAACCGATTGGTGGTAGATTAAGATATTTATATAAACTGCATAAGGTTGTCCATTGGACGAGTGTGCTGTGACAATAAGTACCGGGAATTGGGTCGCAGCCTTGTTGGATCACCTGCGCTTGATAACTGAAATTAGGGCTGTCAATGGAGCGGAATCGAGTCTGATCCAAAATTTAATATATTCAATTAATTAAAATATTCAATAAATTAGATTTGATTATCAATTTTCGTAATTTGAATAAATAGATAGGTATAGAGTCAAGCAATTCGATCCATTAAAGATCTGAATTCTAACCTTGTGTATATAATATTAGTAAAAAAGCTAAAATAGAATGCAATATATAGATTAATATAATTAATAATACACTATTTTTTATTTTTCAAATTAATTGTTCTAACAAAATTATGTATAGTTTTTATATATATTTTAAAATATTTTTTCTACTTAATTAAATTTTATTTTTTACATAAGAAATAATTTTTTTTATTACTTGATTTTAAAGTTTCAATTTTTTAACTGCTAATTGGATCAGAATTTTTTTATCGAGTTTTGAATTTTATATTGGATTTGGACTCAATAGTAATGAATGTAAATCTTATAAGATTCATGTTGGATTTGAACATTGAGAAAGTTGTCGGATTCAAATGCGAATTTTCCAGATTCCCTCCAAATTCGACTCGTTGACAACCCTATCTGAAATAGTGAAAGACATTTAACCAAATCGTTAATGCAACAAGTAATCTTTCATGTAATTTCATAGAATTTTGATGAGGTCAAATTTATTTTAGTCTCTCTAGTTCTAACTCAATAGCAAATTCAGCCCTATATTTTTAATCATCTTCAAATTCATCATTCAACTAATATTCTAGTGGCAATTTTAGGCAAGAAAAATCAACTTGACCGAAATACCCCTTTACTTTCTTTTAATCATCCACAAAAATCAAAATCATCCTCAACGTTTCCTTCGAAAAAAGAAGCATCCTTGACTTTTGATAACAATTTCATTCTAGTTCCCCATTAATAAAAATTTGGTATACTTTACTTCCTCTGAAAGGAAAATTTATTTTCAAATGGAATATCGCAAGAAAAGCATTAAATTGCAAAAATATACAATTAAATTATTTTCTTTTCACATCAATTTTTTTTTTTTAAAATATGGGTGGTTAAAAATTGAGATTCTAAAGTATAAAATGATAAAAATATCAACAATTAAGTTAATAGAAACACTGATCATCCAACAATTAAATATAAGTAAGAAGGCACAAAACTACTGCCCCAAAATTTTCATACAATTTTAAGCATTCTTTTTAATGGTTAGATTGAATTGAATTCCAGCAGGTCTTTCGTACAATGACCAGGAATTTTCCAAACAAATTAGCAAATATTAATTAATATTGATTTTAATATTTGTTATAATTGATTTGAATTTCATTTTGGAATCAAAGAAAATAACATAATAGACGTCGTGATCATTTCTACTATTTATTGTTAAAATAAACATAATAATAAATCATTTTTCCTCATTATTTCACTATCTCTATCTCACATTAGTGCATTTCTCTTTCTACTTAGGATAGGGGATGAAATTGTAAAAATTAAAAATAAGAGGATGAATTTTAACTTTTTATTAAGAATTAAGGGACAAAAATAAATCTTATCCCTCTGAGATTCCTTGTTTTTTTTTCGGTTATTTAATATTATAAAGGCAAAATACTAAAATACCCTTTTATTGAAGGGAAAAGTCCCCAAAATTTTAGATGGAGGGATGATATTGAAGATAGTAAAAAATACAGGAATGGATTTGTTTTCAAGTTGAAAACTTGAGGACTAAAATGAATTTTACCCATTTTTTTACGTGATTTCTTTCAATATTTCATGAATTTAGCAATTTTAACATCTCTATACAGCTACCGACCTTCACCACCTTAGGGTCCCTTGATAGGTGCACAATAAAGAGCAATACTCTGCTCTAGTAATCTAAAATGGACCAAAAACACGGACCCTTAAAGAAAATTCAAAAATCACATGATAAGTACCTAAATTAAATAAGAGAAAAAGATTACATAGCTATTTGAACTTGAAGATCAAATACTCAATGACAAAGAAAACATTTCTAATTATGCTATTCTACAATCCATTTTAAATATTCAAACCAGTTGATCTCCCATTAAATGATGAATTATTGACATAAGATTTTCATGCTTTTTGCCATTTTTCGAAAAAATAGAACAAACCAACTCAGGTCTCACAACACAAAAACAAATTTGCCAAAAGGATACAAACATCAAAAGTCACGAAGCAAAATAGGCAAATTTCTTATTCCAATTCACAATAAGTACTTAAACAATATCATTTTAAATTCACCTAGGATTAAAATTGAAAATCGAAATAACTCTCTTTCTACCACAAGAAATGTACTTGGTCCTCCTACGATACCTCTAATAAACATGAATAACCCCGTGAAAGAAAAAATCTCATAAATAATCATGTGTAATTTTTAATTAACAAAAAAAAATCCCGGTGTCTTCAACATGCTTTTACTGCGAATCTGATTGTGTTCTACGATTGGAAATGTCCTTTCTACCCCCTTTTAATCTGGAATAGAGTATTCTCCCTCCCAAATCCAACTGTGAGCTTGAAATCCTACTTTTCTCACCCTCTTTTCACAACGATGGTGTCTCCTTCAAGATTTTGGCGCAACTAGTTAAAGAATGAACTCAAGGTCAAGTATCCGCCTCCTCCCCCTTGCAGTTGTGAGCTAAAGGGGGGCAATAAGAGTTGTGGAGTTTCACTTGAAGCCTACCAAAGGCTTGTTATTTTGTTGTTGTCTGATTTGAAAATGTCAATTTTTAGGTGGTGCAACCCCATTAGAGTGACATGGGAACCATCGGTTAGTGAAGGAAGCACTTTGAAGGAATTACATTTTGGTGGTGATGAGCACGTAGAGATTAATGAGGTTGTTTCAAGTGGGTCAAAGGTGCTTGTTAGAACAAGGAATTTTGAAGATGGTGGGAATTTGAATTTTGCTTAGGTGTTTGTAGGGCTCTATTTGTTCTTGTTGTTGTACTTTTGTTGAAAAATTAAGTGTAGTAAGTAGTTAGTGAGGTTTGTTGTTGTTATAACTTTGATTTTATAGTATTGTTAATGAATTTCTCCTTTGCATCTTTGTTGTGCTCTGTTTTTGTTTTGTTTTTTTTTTCTTTTTCTTTTTTTTTTTTGGTTCTTGAGTTTGATCTGCATAGATATGAGTTAGATCTTTTCTTCTGTTATTAGCAAAATAGACCTTGTGTTTTGATGAACTTGCCAAAAAAACCCCTATATTTTGATAAACTTGCCAAAAAAACCTTCCCGATAGAATAAGTGTAGTATTCTATTTTTTTTTTTTTTGGTATTACTCCCTATATTGACATTCAATAAAATAAAACATCATAACAAACACAAAGGAATTTGATACTTTTTACTAAGCCGCATAAAAAAGAGAGACCAAGTAATATAATTATAGAAAAATCTGTAGATATCTAGCTAGCACCAATACATTTAATTATAGCCACCAACCATTAGAAAAATGTTCAGGAGGCTTAATGTGCAACAACACAGATAAAGCTGTCTACCACCATACATACTACGTACCGTATATATCATAACTAGAGGGCTTCATAAAATACCAAAACCTAACATTACAAGGCCCAAATCAAAGTTTGTAGTTTGAAACCTACAAGTTATCAATTTGACATCAAATTTAATCAAATGTTCAGAATCCATTCTACAATAAAGGTAAGCAATCAGGGTCTTACCATCCTTTTCTGTCTCGATCTCTCTCTGATTTTCTGTATCACTTCATCCACAATTTTTTTTGACCTTTTTCTCTACCACGTTTGCATCAAGTGGAGTGGATGAGTGCGCAATTGCTCCTGAATTGTGTGTAGGTGCAGAGATCGATGGTGCAGAGGTTGGAACTGAACCCATATCTCTTGGTGGCCTTATTCGTCCAAAGCTTAGTGGGTGTACCCTTGCTGCTACTGTCGGCACTCCCATAGAAGAGCCTCCAACCTGCCAAAAGTGTTAAAACTATAAGAAATATTATTTTAACTAAGAACTTAGATTTTGAAAAAAAAAATAGTACCTGCTTCAAAATAAATAGGTAGGTCCCTAGTAGGCAATATCATGTTGTTAAATGATTCACAAGCATTATTTACCAACACATCACATTTTTCGAAAGAAGAAAAATGCGACCTGGAGCAACGAACTAGGGGGACGTTCACCATCCATTCAGCAGCAGTGACACTCTCTGGATCAACTTTAGGATCCAATTCCTCCATCTATTTCACAATTTGATTAAACTCCTCAATGGTGCCAACCAATGTTTTCAAAATCAGACCGGGCATAGAACCGCTTGCCTTACCAATTACTAGTTCGATCAGTTCAACCGATTCAACTACTGATTTAACCAGTATGATGTTATAAATATAATAATATTTAATTTATATAAAAATAATTATATTTAATTTAATATAAAGATTATATATATTAAAAAATATTACAACTAGTTTAATTAGTAAAATATCAAAATCTAGTTTGGATTAATTATAAAATTAAATAGAATATAAACATACTCCTCTATTAATTGTATTATAAATACAAATAAATATATACAAATACAAATTTATGGATATAAAGATACCTATTGACACAAAATATATATATAGAATATATATATATATATATGTATAGAGAGAGAGAGAGAGATGCGAGAATAAATTAAGGAAGTGGCTAATTAAACAAGTGAGAAAAGTATGGTAAATGGCAATTATTGTGTGATTCATCAGAATCCAAGATGCAAATAAGTTATTTTCTCCTTTTTCTTCTTTTGTCGATAAATCTTAAACAATCATTCCCAAATTTAATCTATAGTTTTAAGCACGGAGAAAAAAAAGAAAAACTCTAATCTCCATGAACAGAGGAGCGTGAAGAATGCGAAAAGACAAAAACCGCCAGTTTATCGGCATGAACCGTGACTAGTTTAATCAGGTTTTTACCGGCTTTCACTGGTTCAAACCGGTCCAAACCACGTTCGATTTTTGAGGTACAACTAGACTGAACTGGTTTCTAATCACAAAATGGACTGGTTGAACCGGCAGGTCCAATTCGATTTTGAAAACACTAGTGCCAACTGAGGTTGCCCTCTGGACTAAGCTTTTCAACTCTTGGCTTTTCCACTTTTGACTGAAATTTTACTACATGTGTCTTAGGCAGTACCTATGTTCACACTCTGGTGCAACCTCATTCAATGATTTAATCAATCCCTTCTGTCTATCAGAAATAAATGTCCATCCAATATTACCACCAAGATCTTCAAGCATCACATAAAGAAACCAAGTCCATGTCTCTCTGTTTTCACTTCTAACATATGGAATGGCTATTGGGACTAAATTATCATGGCCGTCCATCCCAATGGCACGAAAGTAGCTGCCCTCCATGGATAATTTTCACAAAACATCCATCCAGGCCAATGATAGGTCGATAACTTTAAATATCCATTTTTCATTATGCTCAAAGAGTAGTGCATTTGGTAAAACACTAGCGGGTTGGAGTCCTCCTATTTCTTCAACTATATGTGACTTACAGGATTTACAACTTTGATAGTTTCACAATAATTTCACAAAAAAAATGTACTCAACATCCTTTTCTCCTCTCATTTTTTGCAATGACATATTTTTTTGCATCTCAAGGCAATCCAATATGTAACATCCATACCACACTTTCTCCTGATGATTATGATTAGATGCTCAATAGTGACATCCGGTTGGTCTCTTACAGTGGTTTCCATTCTTCTAGCAAGGTATTTTGCAATAGCCTTACTTTTTTCTGCCTTCTTTGGGCAAGTGTGCTTTCCCTTCAATGATTTGATTTGGAACATGTTGTTGGCTTGCATGACAGATGCGTGCACTCTTCATGTGCACATTTTGCAGTGACCCCATTCTTCTCACACTTCACGAAGTGAATGTCATACTCATTTCTCACTCTCTAGTCAACAACATTGTCTTTAAAGACTTTTTGATAGTCAAACTTCAACCAAACAAACCATTTCATGTTTTTGACATTGCCTCCCTCTCTGAAAATTGGGAAATTCCTAGCACCATTTTCATCAGCAGGGGGTTGGTCAAAATTTGCATCATCCTTAGGCTTACTATACCAATATCCCTTTGGAACCGTAACTTCCCTCCCTCTTAATATTCTTATTCCCTCATTTTCTTTTCTAACCATTTTTTTTATTATCTCCTCTTTGCTTCTCTGGTTTGGACAGTGTCAAAAAAAATGCCATCATCTTCTAAGCCTTCAACACCTTCATACACATCTGATGGTGTATCACTCCCTAGTGAGTTTGTGTCTGACTTACAAGGTAGATCATCACTATCATCACTACCACCATTTGACCTATCAGAATGATCAGGATCAGGATCTTGAGCCATGGGCATCTTTCCCTTATCTTGAGTTGTGTGTCTTATCCCTTCATCTGTACCATCATATACAAAATCTTGATAAAACATGTCATCAGTAGCAATGTTGGCATCTTCGAGCATGTTGGGCTCTTGTGTAACACATTGCTTTTAAGTTTGATTTATCTTTTCATTGACTTCATCATTGGTATCAACTCTATAAGTGAGGTACTTCATGGAATTCTTTTCCCTCTTTTGTAGGTTCAAACCATTCCCTTCCGGATCAATTGCCCTAAGGGCTCTTTCCACCTTAATAGTGTAGACTGTGATATCATCTAGGCCTCTCAAAGTGTTCTGCATGTCAATAATACTCCACATACCATCAATAATCCTTAGTCCTTCTTCAAGTGATTTACCGGGCATGGGTTCACCCCCTTATTCCCTCTATTGTCTTTATAGAAATCATTGAAGTCAAACTCGTTGATGTATTCAAATTGACCTCCGTAAAGTTGTCTAGTTTTCCTCTAACGTACTTCAAAGTGGGATTGGTGACAAAGTGCCCCCCAATCCACATATGGATGTTATGGTATACATTCATTGTGCAAAAAATACGAAATAATAAAAGCAATAAGCAAGAAACCCAACTTGACATAAAAGCAAAAAAATAACAATGTCACTGAATGTATTACAAGAACTACTTAATATTACATACAGTTTGCCAAGTACACTACTAATTGCAAAATAACACTGTCCATGAATGATTTCCAACTTGCCAAGTAAAGTACTAATTGCAAAAAACTTGGTAAAAGTTCCTTTCAAACTATTTACCAAGTACACTATTCTCCATTGTTTAGATTTGCACTATGATTATGCATAAACAAGAATCTGTAGGCTACAATTTTGTAACTAAACAAACATATCCAAACCCAGTGACATAGCAACCCGAACTAAAAGACATAAGTCATTAGTGTTGACAGAATAAAGAATATTTTACAAAGCCATCAGTGCACACAAACTGTATAACATTAGTGTTTCACATTTATTTCAAATTGATTCAAATTGGGATAATCTTCGGTACCTCACCATAAATTATCAAATGAAGTAAAATATTTAGACATATAGTCTACTTTTTCCCTTAGTAAGGAATTTGACCACAAAAACGAACAATCCAACATCAGAACAACAAAAAACCCCCCAAATAAACTCACATTCGGACAAACAACAACATTATCAACACCACATTTTCACACATTCACATTTCAACATGATTTAAAAAAAATGAAAAAAGAGAAAGAACAAAGTACTTGATAAAAACCAGCTTGTAGAATCCGACAGAAGTTAAAACCTTAATTGAGAAGCTAAATCTCACATAACTTTGAACTTAACAGTGGCATGATGAAACAACAACTATTCTTGGAAAAAAAATGGACAAATCGATGGAGAATATGCACCCAAATCGTCATCTTAGTGTTTCAAAATTTGGGAGGAAAAGGGAATCCCTAATTTCAATTTTTAAGCTTGTTTGGAGGGAATAAATGACGTGGTAAAAAAATTGGGGTTTAACTCAAAAGTTAAAAGAGGGCAATTTCATCATTTTACAATGTTTTTTAATTTAAGTGAACAACGAGGGGCGGCGAGCCAATTTATGAAAACTCAGGGTTTTTTGAGTGAAATTTTTTTCACAGGATTTTTTAAATTTATTTTTACTCTTTTTGCATCACACAAGGTAGTATAATGCTATTGAATCGATTCCAAATACTCATATAGTATTAGAGAATGTCTTTTTAAATTCTTCTAGGGAAAAGGTCCACTTCTAAAGGACTAAACAAATAAGAGAAAGTAAATAGTTTAAGAATTCAACATTGATACTACAAAAAGCAAAAGTTTTTCGACTAATGCATGCAAAATTATTACAAAGTAGTTACAAGATCTTGTAAAGTAAGAAAACTCACACTGATACATCATAACAAGCGGGTAGATCTCATATAATTCACAACACAATCAAATAATATTAAAAAGACTATGCATAAGCAAATCTTACCTCTTCATGAGTCTTAGACTTTCCTTCTGATTGATGGAGCATGTGAGGAAAAGGGATCTTGTTATGACAATTTTACCACTTTGAAGTGTAAACTGTGGCACCCCCTTGTTAGGGTTCGCCCGTGCGATTAGGACCCACTAGCTTACGTACTGGGTATTTATCTAATGATGAATGCACAGTATGTATTGTTCGGTGAAATTCCCTGCTAGTATACGTGCACTGATTAAGTAATAAGTGATGAAAAGGGTTGTCGTATCCCACAGAGACTAGTTTAATTACTTTACTAATTATCGAAATTACAATCCCTAGTTTTATCCTAATGATAAATTATGAAAGTTAATGAAAGGAAATTAAATACAAAAATTAAAAACAACTAAATTAGAGAAATTAGATACTCAGGTATTAAATTCAATAGTTGAAAGGCTAGGATCGTAATTTTCCCTATTATGATCCTCTATCTCTTCTCCTCCCTAGTTTACTCAATTTATGAGCTATTTCGATACTCTAGAAAACTTGTGTAATTGTGGGTTTCTGTCGAATTACTCCAATACTATTATAATGAATTGCTATCCTATATGTCTATGGCTAGCAAATTTACAAGAAAGCATTAAAATCCACTCTATGGAGTATGCACAGGTTACGAGTATATGTCCATCTCACAACAGAATTAATAAAGAAAATTAAACATGCACTATTCAATTGATGTCTGGTCCAAATTTACCTCTGTTGAGACTTAACTAAGGTTCCTGATGAGTTATTGTTGGCCAGACAATTGGGAAAGACAAATCAAATTGAATAATCAAAATAGATCTCACAAACATTCTTAAATAGGGGGAATTGAATATAGATTCACATGATAAGTTCCATTGCAATCCTACCAAAGTATCTAGTCAAACATAATGCACTACAGAAAACACGGCATTTTCGGACGAAATTCCGGCGGAAATCGTTTCGCCGGAAAAAACGCCCCCGGAATCCGGAATTCCGCCGGATTTTTCCCCCGGTAAGAAATTCCCTCGGTTTTCCGCCGGACCGCTGTGCACCGCCCTCCTCCGGCCCGGACTGCCGCCACGATGCTCCGCCGGCCAGGACCTGCCTCCGCCGCCCGGACCCGCCGCCGCCGCTCCGGACCCGCCGCTGGAATAGTATTCCAAAATATTCAAATATTTGCAATTGCAGGGATTTGAACTCGTGACCTTGGGGTTGAATGACAAACACTCCACCACCAGGCTATCCTTTGAAGTTGTGATAAGTTTTGTTTTGTGTTATATATATTATATATTTGTTTCATTATTCTTATTTTAATTATAATTAAAAGATAGTATAAATAATAATAGTTATAAGATAACATTGATAATATATAAACATATGTATTATATATACTATAGAAACATATATGTGTACCATATAAACATATGTATACGTATATATAAATATATTATAAATAATTAATAGTTAAAAAATAACATTGATACTATATAAAAATATATATTATATATAGTATATAAACATATATGTGTACCATATAAGTATATGTATACCTATAAATATATTATAAATAATTAATAGTTAAAAGATAACATTGATAAAATATAGTATTGATACTATATAAACATATGTATACCTATAAATATATTATATATAATTAAAATCTAGTAAAACTATAAATATATTATATATAATTAAAAGATAGTATAAATAATAATAGTTAAAAGATAGTATTGATACTATACAAACATATATATTATATATACTATATAAACATATGTATACCTATAAATATATTATACATAACTAATAGATAGTATAAATAATAATAGTTAAAAGATAGTATTGATACTATACAAACATATATATTATATATACTATATAAACATATGTATACCTAAAAATATATTATACATAACTAATAGATAGTATAAATAATAATAGTTAAAAGATAGTATTGATACTATACAAACATATATATTATATATACTATATAAACATATGTATACCTATAAATATATTATACATAACTAATAGATAGTATAAATAATAATAGTTAAAAGATAGTATTGATATTATATAAATATACATATATATAGATATTCCACATACTATATGAAAATATACTATATAAACATATGTATATAAAAATTTTAATTTGTTAAAAGAAAAAAATATTGAATGAACAATCACAATTTTTAAGGAAACAAAATAGTAGAAGTAATATTAACATCATTTATATTAAAATTATATATATTTCCCTAAAGAGTGTTTTTAAAAAAAAAATTGTGTAGTTAGTTGGATTTGAATCTAGGACCTCTTGGAATACAAGTCTAATACCTTGCCATTGAACTACTTTAAAGTTTGTGTATCTTTTTGCCTAAATATTTAGTAACTTACGTTTTTAAATAAAAAAAATAAAAAAAAAACCGGGGAAAATTTTCCCTCGAATTTCTCCCGATTTTTATTTAAAAAAATTAAAAAAAAAATAGGGGGAATTTTCCCCCGGTTTTCTCTCTAAAAAAAAAAAGAAATTTTGCTCTTGCTTGGACTTGAACTTGGGACCTCTTGAATACAAGCCTAATACCTTGCCATTGAGCTACTTCCAAGCTTGTGTTTTGTCTTGCCTAAATATATAGTAATATTAAAGTTTTAATTAAAAAAATTAAAAAAAAAAAATCGGGGGAATTTTCCCCCGGATTTTCCCCCGATTTTTATTTAAAAATTCAAAAAAAAAATCGGGGGAAATTTTCCCCCGGATTTTCCCCCGATTTTTAATTTAAAAAATTCAAAAAAAAAACCGGGGAAAATTTTCCCCCGGAATTTCCCCCGGTTTTTATTTAAAAAAATTAAAAAAAAAAATCGGGGGAATTTTCCCCCGGATTTTCCCCCGGTTTTTAATTTAAAAAATTCAAAAAACAAATCGGGGGAAATTTTCCCCCGGAATTTCCCCCGGTTTTTATTTAAAAAAATAAAAAAAAAATCGGGGGAATTTTCACCCGAATTTTCCCCCGATTTTTAATTTAAAAAATTTAAAAAAAAAACCGGGGGAAAATCCGGGGGAAAATTCCCCCGGTTTTTTTTAAAAATTTTTTTAAATAAAAACGGGGGGAAATTCCGGGGAAAAATTTCCCCCAGTTTAATTCCGCCGGAATCCGGCGTTTTTTCTGTAGTGATGAAATAAAACATTAAAAAATCAATTAAGTTTATCACTATAACAAGTTCAAGAAAGAAGAGAGAGAAAAACTTGTAGATGAATCTTTACTTCGCTCCTTGTGTCTTGAATCTTCTTGTGGAATAGCCTTTTTGAGAGAAAATATGAAAACTAAATCTCCGAATATGAAAACTACTACTAGGAATTTGAAAACTCTACCGAAAAATATGTCTAAACCCTAATTCTACTAATCATGCCTGTTGTGCCAGTCTTCCAAGCCTTAAAAGGAGCAAAAAATCGTCCAAGATCCTTTCCTAATTAGAGTTTGACTCGAAAAAGGAAAGTTATAAACTGCTGCCGCGGAATCTGAGTAAGTACGCAAAATATTTTGTGTACGTGCGAAATCTTACAGACTTTGACAATCTCGTAGCCTCCTTGGTTTGCTGGAACTGGGTAAATACTCAGAATATTTGTGTACATACTCAACTTTTGGCTCCATTTTTGTGCCTCTTGCCTTCTTTACCTACAAAATAATATTTTACTTCGATTTAGTGCATGATGAGGCTCAAATAGGCAAAAATACATGATAAGTTCAATGAAGTAAACACCAAAATCAAATGTAAATACGAACTTATCATGTATGTCATCAATCGATTGTGTAAGTAGTCAAAGTTCTCAAAACGGAAGCGATATAGTAAAATGAGCACAAGTAGTATTAGACATGTGAGTTTAAAAGATAATAGTGTAAAGCATATAGGATTTAATATTACATATACAATGTTCAATATCCAAAAAACGTAAAGTAACACAAAATATCAAAGTTAACTACTAGCAGCTAAAGGTACGTCCATCGCCTTATTCGAAACAATTCAACCCGTCTCTCGTAATTTGAGGCAATGAATAGAATGAATGTTGGTTGTAAGTCCGAGTGACTTAGTGAGGCCGATTATAATATATATATATATAGGTATAGATATATACACACACAAAGTCATAAAATCAATAAAAGCTTAAAACAATAAATTGAGAATCAACAGGCAATGGAATGAAACAACACGCCATGATTTTAATGGTGACAAGCTACGTATATAAATAACAGGAAACAAATATACAATTGTGAATTGAGCAACATAGTCTCCAATCTTATAACTGCCCAAAACAGTAAATATCATAAGATCCTTATGCTTCCTCAGTTGAGAAGCCACATCAACTACGGTCAATCGATAGGTGTACCCCGTGCCCTAGTTCAATACACAAATCCAACCTTACCAGTTACCACAACCAACCTCCGATTGTACGTAGAACTGAATCCTGCGGTATAGTAGCATACAAAAAGGACCATACCGTCAATCAGTTTCGCCCAATAGTCTCTTTTGCATGTATTTGGGCCTGACTCTCCCAAGGACATCCCTAAAAGTGTCAATCAATTATAAAACAGTACAATACAACTCACAATCTGCAAGAGCACAACAATTTGTCTTTAATTCGAAGAATAAATAAACCATAAATGAAAATATAAAAAATAGCGGTATCCTATGATGCAAATATAACTCATTGGTGATAATAAACGAATCATAAATGAAGCAAGGATGGTTATACAATGATATATATTATACATATAGTTCAATGCTCCAAAAACGAATAATTAAAGGCTCTCACCTTATTTAGTTAAACCTTACAGGTGTTTTGGATTGGATCAAGGATATTAACTTGATTTCCACCTAAAATAAGCAATATTGGCTAAAATTAACATTCCAGACTACAAATGGATCTTCAGATAGAATTGAAACAATCTTAAAAGAATTCGAATCAGATTACTCTTGAGTTATTATTATTAGTACGACATCAGTTGTGGTATATCTCTGTAGCAGACAAATATTCATAAGTAAAAATTTAGTATAGAAATTAGTGCTCATCTCTATATAAATATAGGTATATATATGTGTGTTTGTGTGTGTGGGTGTGTATATATATAAGGTGTCTCTTAAATTTCGGCAGTAGAAGGTGAATATTTCCTATCAATAGCTCGGAGGATTACATAAACAAAAGGATGATATCGACAGAATGGAGAATCTCCAAAACATAAATAAAATAAGTTGAGTTGATCGCTGGAAATTCTTAATTAGAACCTGTCTTCTTCGCTTCTAGTGAATAAATTCACACTGACATTCAAATAGTCAAATATCAACATCTCGCATATTTTGTAGCTAATTTTTCTCAAGCTTCTGATTTATGTTGGCAGACTTACAGTTAATAGCATAAGTCAGCCAGCACCATTAGAAATAAGAAATTAAAACTGAAATTACAATATAGACAAAGAATGGAAACACGATAGAATATCCACTCACAGAATATCTTGTATTCTTCCAAGATACAAAACACGACCCCGCTGGTACTTGGTAAAATATCGACTAAAGTATTTCTAAACCCTAAACGCTAATCGCAAATACTATATTGGCCATCGGAAACGAAGGACCACCCAAAAATTCAAAAATATCTCTTCATCATCCCAATTTTGCACAGAATTTAGAATCCAATTACATGATACAATTTCGCTAGGGTACAGAATTGGCTTTTGATGTCATCCCGCTGATAATGCTCTCCTACAAAACCCATATATATGCCTATCTGCTAGGAACATATATACCAAATACAACAATACATAGCATAATCTAATAAGTACTTTGAACACCAAATTGAGCAGCAAATGCTTAACCACGCAGTTCTTTGGCTTTGTTGTTAAGCAGCACTTCTGCTTTCCTCTTCTTGCATTCACCTACAATCCTCTTTACATATGAAATGTAGCTATCGACATCGAATTTTCTCTTGCAACCAGCATAATTCATGTATCGTATTTTTCCGAAAATGGGTCGCTCTTGCCAGCCCTGGAGGACGAAACAAAACCTCAATGTCAGCTCCTTGTGCATTCGTAAAGTCGAAACTATTTCAACAATTTGGAATGTAAATGTTCAATTCTTTTCTCTATGTAATATAACCCAAAATTATGTCTTGTTTGGCATCCGAAATTTGGAACTGATTCCTAGTTCCATAATGAGAAGCTAAAATCTCAGGAAAACAAAAATAAATAATAGAGTGCAATCTAACATCTTCATATAAAAGAAACAATAGAGATGCTGTTTTTGTAATGACATAATTTATGGAGAATAATAAATTTAAAATGAAGGAAAAGCATGGCCATAGCTTCCAATAAAGGAAGAAGATTTTGAATTCTAAATTGGCAATCACTCATAGATTGAAAATATGATATACCTGGTCATGTACCCCGCATATTGACCACATGCATCCAACATAACCATTTGGATCCCTGCCGTCTATTTGATACTACAACACAAGAATGAGAAAAAAATATCTGCTATCAGATCACTAATCTGCATATGACAATACGAAAATAATACCTCTAAAACTACTACAGTTAACCGGAAAACTACATACCTTATCATTTAAGTATATTGACGTAGCAAGAGCTTCCTCCGGTCCACTTGTCCATTCAAGAATCTTTTTCGCCCAATACATCCTGCACTTGTATCGTAAAGTTCCAAATGAAGTTGAGAACAAGAATAATGTAGAAGACAGAACTTGAGGTCTTGATCTGTGTCAAAAAGAGAGAAATCGAGAGAAGAGAGAATTTGAGAGGAGTGTTTGTTTTTTATGTGTATTTTACAATAGACCTAACCGTAATATATAACGATTAGGAAACCCTATACAAGGAAATACAATATACACATTCCTAAAATACAAGACTAAACCCTAGTAAATTACGCTCAGTAATTCTAATACTCCCCCTCAAGTTGAAGCATATATATCTATCATGCCCAGCTTGTTACACAGTTTTAAATCTATGTCCTCCCAAAGCTTTAGTAAAGACATCAACAGGTTGGTCAGATGATGGAGTGAATGGAGTACTGATAATATGGTTCATTACAGCATCACGAATGAAATGAAAATCAACTTCAATATGCTTCGTTCTCTCGTGAAAAATTAGGTTACTAGCAATATGAATAGCTGCCTGATTGTCACAATACACAGGTAAAGGTTCATTGTAGGTGAATCCCAATTCATTGAGCAAACTCTTAAGCTACAACATTTCACTGGTGTTGTGCGCCATATCTCAATATTCAGCTTCTGTAATGGATCTTGCCACTATTGTCTGCTTCTTACTACGCCAAGTCACCAAGTTACCTCCAACATACGTACAATAGCCTGAAGTAGACATTCGATCTCCTTTGGACCCCACATAATCGGCATCTAAATAAGCCTCGATTTTTAGATGTTCATGCTTTCTGAAAGGTAGTCCTTTACTAGGAGAAGCCTTTATGTACTTCAGAATCCTCATGGCAGCTTCAAGATGAATATGCCGTGGTTTGTCCATAAATTGGCTCACCACTCCATCTACGAAAGATATGTCAGGTCTGATCATAGTTAGATATATCAGTTTTCCCACAAGTCGTCTAAACTCAGGCTTGTCTTCTAGATATATGCCGTCATCATTCCAGAAGTCAGGATTTAGGTCTATAGGAGTATCAACTGGCTTGGTCCCAAGTAAGCTAGTTTCTTGCAATAAGTCAAGAGCATAATTCCTTTGGGACAATTAAGCGCCATGCTTGCTTCGAGCAATTTCAATCCCTAAGAAATACTGCGAAGGTCCTTAGTGACAAATTGTTGCTTCAAGTATTCCTTGATAGCTTCCATTCCTTCAATATCACTGCCGGACACTAGGATATCATCAACATATACAATGAGGACAATAATGCCTTATTGTTCATGTTTTATGAAGATGGAGTGATAACTTGACTAAATTTGACACCTGTGAAATCCGAATTACTGATAACTTGACTAAATTTGTCAAACCACATCCGAGGACTTTGTTTCAAACCATAAATCGCCTTCTTGAGCCTACATACCATATCTCGCTTCTCCCCCTGAGCAACATACTCTGGAGGTTGCTCCATAAAGACAGTCTCATGCAAGTCACCGTAGAGAAAAGCATTTTTGACATCCATCTGATACATCGGCCAGTTTTGATTAATAGCTAAGGAGAACAATACCCGGATGGAGTTTAGACTAGGAATGCAAACGAATCGAGCCTGCAAGCCGAGCCCGTATAAGTTTCGAGCCGAGCTCGAGCCAAATAATTCTTATTCATAGGCTTGCGAGCTTTTATTTTTTAATGTTTATTTTTATTTTTATATAATTATAAATAATATATTAATTTTCAAACTCGAGCCCGAGTTTGAGCCTATAATTTATTCATAAATTCGAGCCAAACGAGCCGAGCTAGAACATGACTCGAGTCGAGCTTGAGCCTGTTTTTCCTAGCTCATCGAGCTCGAGCTTGATTTAGATTCAAGCTAGAGCTCGAGCCTGAAAAAAAGGCCAAGGCTCGGCTCGGCTCGTTTGCATCCCTAGTTTAGACGAGCAATTGGGGAAAAAGTTTCAAAATAGTCAGCTCCATAAGTTTGGGTGGATCCTTTCACAAGCAGCCGAGCTTTGCACCGATCTATGGTGCCTTCAGCCCGGTACTTGAGGGTGAAAACCCATCGACAAGCAACAATTTCAGCATTTCGTGGACAGGGCACAAGTTCCCAAGTCTCCCGATCAAGAAGCGCAGACATTTCTTCATCCATTGCCTGTTTCCACTTCGGATTGTGCATCGCCTCATGATAAGTAAAGGGAATAGATTATGTAGAGAGAGAAACAACAAAACCACAATATGAAGGATTGAGTTTATCAAAAGACATATAATTAGTGAGAGGATGTGCCATACAAGAACGTTTACCTTTGCGCAAAGCGATCGGTAAATTGGAGTTAGACGAAGTAGGTATGGATGGGGACCAATCTACATTCGGGCAAGGTGGATCAGTAGTAGCCTGAGGTGCAGTGGACTCGTGTTTGCGTCTTCTAGAATACACCTGCAAAGGGGGACGATAGTCGGGAGGAGGACCAGGGGCGGACAAATCAGGAGAAACAGGTACAGGAACAGACGGAGAAGAGGTACCACCATTGGAATAGTAGGGAGTGGGACTCAAAAAATGTGACATCAATAGAGACAAGGGATCGACGAGAGACAAGATCATAACATCGATATCCTTTTTGCGTACGAGAATACCCAACAAAAATGCATTTAACGGATAGGGGGGATAATTTGTCACGATTGGTGAGTGAATGTGGACAAAGCAAACACACCCAAAGACTCGAAGAGTCACATGAAATAAAGGTTGACTAGGATAAAGACTCATGTATGGGATAGCCCTATGAAGGACGCTAGAGGGCAAGCGATTGATAAGATAGCAAGTAGTAAGAATGGCATCCCCCCAAAAGGTTTTTCGAACATTCATTTGAGTCAAAATGGTGCGCACAACATCTAAGAGATGTCGATGTTTGCGTTCAGCCACACCATTTTGCTGAGATGTATGGGAGCAAGAAGTCTAGTGTAAATCCCATTTTGTGTACAAAACACAGATACTTGCTTTTGAACAAACTCCAAGGCATTATCTGTACGAAGAACACGAATATTGAAGAAAACTGACTTTTTATTTTATGATAAAAGGACTTGATTACAATAGGGATTTCAGACCTATCTTTTAACTAGTAGACCCACGTTATTCTAGAGTAATCATCAACAAAACAAATGAAGTACCGAAACCCACCGACAGACTTGACTCGACAAGGACCCCAAACATCATAATGAACTAATTCAAAAGGAGAGGAATGATGCTTTTCAACACGAGGTGGAAAGGAAGCACAGTAATGCTGTCCTAACTCACCAATTTAAGCTAGCACTCAATAGGCAACAAACGTTTTAATGTGGATAAGGACGGATGACCTAATTAGCAGTGCCACTGGAAAGGTGTAACGGAAGTAGAAAGGGCACGATCATCCACAGGTGCAGTGCCCAAATAATAAAGGTCACCGCACTCATAACAACCACCAATCGTCTTCCCCGTGTGTAGATCCTGAAAAACACAATACGAGGAAAAAAAAGGTTATGGAACAATTTTGGGCTTTAGTGAGTTGATGAATAGATAACAAACTTATAAGAAAATGAGGAGCAAAAAGGACATTAGTGAGAGTAAGAGTTTTATTGGGTGTAACAACACCCGAACCTGAGACTGGAGAGAATGAGCCGTCCGCTAAACGAAACGGATTCAAGGAAGATAAGAAAGATAAAGAGGATGTTAAAATATGACTTGAATTTTGAGAGCCAAAATTGGCCACATCTCAACATAATATTTGTGGCCAAGATTTTGCAAAGGAGTTGAGGAATTCAATTTGGCTACAACTCTTATGGAAGCAAAATTCAACTTGAATTCCTCTTAGGAAGCAAAGTTCAATTTGAATAACTCTTAGGAAGTAAAGTTCAACTTGAATTCCTCCTCTTACAATACAATGAATCTTGCCGACTTACGTATCTATAAATAGATGAGCTTGGCATCTATAAATAGATGAGCTTGGCCATTCATTTGGATAGATGAGGAAAGGAGAAGTAGAGAGAGCTTTCAAGACAAGTCAAGTTCTTTGAGAGCTTTGAAAAATAGAGAGTTGGGAAACACTTGAGAGATAAATTCTTTGTGAGAGAATTGTGAGGTTGTTCTTTTGGGTTTCGGGTTTAATTAGAGAATATTTTCTCTAATTGTTGTAACTCTCTGTAAATCTTTTTATAGTGGAATCGCTTTTCGACCGTGGACGTAGGTTTGTTATTAGCCGAACCACGTAAATATTGTGTCACTTTATATTTCCGTTGGTTTTATTATCAAGTTATTGTCGTCTATTTAAATAAACGTACTACTTGATCCAGGTGCTACCCTAACAGAGGAAAAATGAAACTTATTACCAGTAATATGGGTAGAGGCACCAGAATTCAATAACCAAGACTCACCTTGAGACGCTACAAAAGCCCCGGGGGTTTGAGAGACAAGAGAGGTAGTGGAGGAAGCTGAGGAATTCTGCAAGAGTTTGTCACATTCTTCACGGCTCAAAATAACCTGAGGAGACTCAGGCTGAGGTACAGGAGGATCACTAGGAACAACATGAGCCCACTCAAGCTTACCAAACTTTTGCCAACAGCGATCATAAACATAATTGGTGCGACCACAATGTTTAGAGGGAGGAAATTTGCCCCGACCACCACGACTGCAGCCTCCTATAGACGGGGAACCCCTAGACCCACTACGACCACGATTGCGGCCTCCTGTAGATGGGGAACCCCTGGACCCACTACGACCACGATTGCGGATGGCCGAGGCTAAAGCTTCAACTGGCGGGGTATGTGAGTTCGGTGCACCTGTGTATACACGTAAGACTCGAGAGAAGGCATTGGGTAACGTGGGAACCGTGTCACAGGCCAAAATTTGATCACAAACCGGCTGAAGAGTATTGTCTAATCCGGACAAGAATTTTGTCACCCAAAATTCTTCACACTAAGACTTGCGGGTATCTAGGTCACACTATAAGGGATGATGTAGGAGAATTTCATCATGAGTACCTTTAATAAGGGAATAGTATTCTGCGACATTTCGACCATCCCGCTTCAAGAAAAAAACTTTTTCGTACAACTCGAACACCAAGGATACATTTGTTTCGTTGGAATAAATATCATGGATTGTATCCCACATCTCCTTAGCAGAAGTTAGAACATTAAATTAGAGGCAACAGATTCCTTCATACTATTCAATAATGATGCCATGACGGCATACTCATCCTTTTTCCAAGTTTTGAACTCTTAACTCTTCGAATCTAGAGGGTCTGATAGAATATGATCCAATTTTTCACTAGAACCAAGGAACAATTTGAGAGACTGGGCCCATAAGAGATAATTCAAATCGTTCAATTTAATAATAGTACCTGGGGTAATTTTAGACTCGGCAAAGGAAGTGGCCATTCTTTTTTTTTTTTTTGATTTTTTTCTAGTTTTTTTCCTACTTGTTTTTTCTTTTCTTTTATTTATTTTTTAATAAAGAACTAATAGCAACAAATAACACTGTAAGAAGAACTCAAAAATCTGTATTGAGTTAATTTACAAAGCTGTTACAACTACTATTTATACAAGAAAAACCTAGTCTAGAAAGGAAAACCTAATTAGAATCAAATAAGGAAAACCTAATTAGGATCAAATAAGGAAAACCTAATTACAATAGCTAACCTAATTTTCCCACACTCCCCCTCAAGTTGGTAAATGGATATCATCCATTCTAAGCTTGCAGATTAATTGTTGAAACGTTGTCCCAGATAAGCCTTTAGTGAGCACATCAGCAAGTTGGTCACTAGTAGAAACAAAGGGAGTACAAATTAAACCAATGTCAAGCTTTTCTTTAATAAAATGTCTGTCAACTTCAATATGTTTTGTGCGGTCGTGTTGTACTGGATTGTGAGCAATATTAATAGCTGACTTGTTATCACAATAAAGTTTCATTGGACCTTCCCATTTAATTCTAAGATCATCCAAAATTATCTTCAACCATAGAAGTTCACAAATTCCAAGAGCCATAGACCTGAACTCTGGTTCTGCGCTAGACCTGGCAACCACATTCTGTTTTTTGCTCCTCCAAGTTACAAGATTACCTCCTAAGAAGGTACAATATCCAGAAGTAGACCGTCTATCAACAGAAAAACCCGCATAATCTGCGTCTGTATAGCACTCAAGAGTCAAAAACTCTCCTTTTTTGAACATAACTCCTTTTCCAGGAGAGCCCTTTAAGTACTGCAAGATCCTATTCACAGCTCTGAGATGAGTTTCTTTTGGATTGTGCATAAATTGGCTTACAATACCCACAGCATAGGCAATATCAGGCCTAGTGTGAGATAAGTATATAAGCCTCCCAACAAGCCTTTGGTAAGACCCTTTATCAACAGTCACATCCTCTGAAAACTCTCCCAATCTATGATTCTGTTCTATAGGTGTTTCTACAGGTTTGCAACCTAGCATACCTGTATCCTTCAAAAGATCTAGCACATACTTCTGTTGAGAGATGAAAATTCCTTTCTTAGAACGAGCAACCTCAATACCTAGGAAATATTTGAGTTTGCCAAGTTCTTTGATCTCGAACTCCTTTACTAACTGCTGTTTCAAAGTATCAATCTCGAGCAAGTCATCTCCCGGTACTGGAAAAAAGGTGCTGTTTTTGATAGGACAGCTTAACCCTAGAACTTATTTTATATGGCTCTGATACCATGTAAGAAGAACTCAAAAATCTGTATTGAGTTAATTTACAAAGCTGTTACAACTACTATTTATACAAGAAAAACCTAGTCTAGAAAGGAAAACCTAATTAGAATCAAATAAGGAAAACCTAATTAGGATCAAATAAGGAAAACCTAATTACAATAGCTAACCTAATTTTCCCACAAACTCAATAAAAAATGAAAGAGATTAGAAAAAATAGAGAAAACTTAAAGCTGCCTTATTGACCCACGCTCGTCAAGGAAGAAGCAGGGCGAGCAAAGAGAGAGTGTGCGGCTGGTCGCGTGAGTAATGAGAGAACCAAGGCAAAGAGTGCGGCTGGGCGCGTGATGAGAGAAAGAGGGCAGCAGGGCGCACGAGGAGAGAGAGAGGCGAGATGAGCCGGATCGAGGGATTCCGGCGATTCGCGTGGTGGCTGCTCGGAGGGACAGAGGCGCGACCGTCGAGGGTTGGTCGCAAAGAGAGGAAATGGTGGATAAGGCACCGGATCTAGGGTTGCGGCAAGGGGCTCAGCGGCAGCGGGCTAGGGTTTGGGAGGGTGGGAAGTGGCGCTTGAAAGGTTAGGGTTTTCACTCCTCTCTTCTTTAACCGCTCTGATACCATGTCAAAAAGAGAGAAATCAAGAGGAGAGAATTTGAGAGAAGAGTGTTTGTTTTCTGTATGTAATTTACAATAGACTTAACCGTAATATATAACGATTAGGAAACCCTATACAATGAAATACAATATACACATTCCTAAAATACAAGACTAAACTCTAGTAAATTACGCTCAGTAATTCTAACAATCAACAAACGATAATTCTACATTCTGCATTAAATCTTTTTACTCCAGTAGAGTGAATAGACTCATACCATTTGTTTCACCTTTAGAAAATAATTGTCTCTCCACCAACTCACTATCTTAGTAGAGATGATAACGAATAGCCTCCACTACATTTTTTCATATTTATGTTCATTAGACTTTATAAACTACAAGTTGTAGATGCAGATCAGCACCATGTACTACACTATAACGGAGTAAGATACGCTATGTGAGCCTTCTGACTTAAAGGATGTACTACTGCCACTGTCTGATGAGACGGAATGTTCAACTACAGGCCTTCGGTAAGCCATATAAAACTATGGATTAGATCTGCTGCGAGAATGATCGTGATTAGCTGAAACGGGGATTCCCAAAGAGAGGACCAAAAGAACAACATGAGCATAACAAGAAAAGTCGGTTGCAAGCAATTAAAGGCTAATACAGTGAATCTTCGTTCACGCAGCATATGGGCTTTGTCCTACTCAATCTCTATTACAAAGTGGAGGAGGACCACTTAGTCGTCCTGAAGTTCTCACTGAAGCGTCAATCCTACGATTGAAATAAGTACGTTTCTGATTGTGATAAATTAGAAATAACAGACCTAAATTTTAATGCAAAAAGCACGTCAATATAAATAAGAAAAAATAAAGAAGATCCATGAAACAGCTGCTTGCCTCATAAAACCATGCATCTTCCCATAATGAACCATTTCTAACTGAGAAGCATTCCAAAGCTGAAAGGAAATGGCGGAGACTGTTAGGCAGGAAAAAGAAAGAACAGAACAAGAATGGACTGCATGGGCAGCGTCAAGAAAGTGACAGCAATTTTAAGTCGGATTTAGATAATTCAATTGTAGGTGGAAGCTCAAAACCTTATCAGCCGCTGAATTTTTAGAGGAAAACTCACACTTCAGTGATCACTTACCGGATCAGCAGTTTGTGCCTTCTCCAATTGCTCCCTCCTGCAAAGAAAATAATATTTACAGCATTAACCAAACCATGATAAATAAATCCACCAAGTACCCAGGAGCAGATTGAAGAAAATCACTCACGTGTATATATGTTCACGTTTATCATTGGCATGGTCCATCAAAGTTTTACGAGCCCACTCCCAAGCACCTTGTAGGAAATCATAATGTGGCTGGTAGAAGCAGAAGTTATCAGCAAGTTCTCTCCGGACAATCAATTCTTCTGAGAACACATCAACTGCCTTCAAAATAGTAGGGACAAAAAGCTTTATGTCAAATTCAAGAATGTGGACATTATCACATACGATACAACAGATACCAGATATAACATCAACAAAATCTAGTGATCAGTTAAATATTATAGAAAGAATTTCAGCTGTTACGCTTGAAAAAATCATACATTTAATTTGATGTTTGAAGCTACAAACCTTGGAATATAGTTTCCTAACTTTTTGTGCCTCCAAGGCACATCTCTGTGCTGATATCTGCCCAAAGTGCAAATACGGAGAGAGGCCAGACAGTGCTTTGGGTTTCACTGGATTATTCCTATCTGTAGAATAATTCTTCAATCTTTTTGTCAAGAACCCATCTTTTTTCCCCATTAGTACTTCCATTGCAGCTTGTTCACCTGGCTCACACCACTCAAGTTCAGGAACTTCTGCCCCTTGCCTGATCATATAGTTAGATACACACCAACTAGCCTAAACTGTAGCTCATATTTATAACATTTATTCGACAGAAGTATCTCACCTTAAATAACTTGTTATGAGATCATCCCAATCTATAAAATTACTAGAGGAAACCCATTTTCTCTTAGGGGCCGTGAGTTCGGGGAAATCAATCAAATATTCAGGAAGCAGTTTGTTTATTTTGGACCTTATAGTCCTAGCACCATATTCCAGTTTGTCTGATGCCACCCAAACAGGCACCACATTGTGGGCATCAACTTCATGAATCGATACTGATCCAGTCACACTCTTGCAGATTTCCTCTTTCCACTTCTGAACCTCCCGTAATGGTGAGAAATCTGTCACCAAAAGCGAGGCCCCACATTCTCGAAGAAAATTTGGAATGGTGTCCACAGCTTCACCCTATAGAAACATTGAGTTTAGTAGTTAGCATGGCCAAACAGCCTTAGTTCAGCTTCTCTATCACATATATGAGAAATATAGGCAGTTGTTTAAGATTTTGATTTTGTATGCTATTAGCTACTATAGGATGTGCTGATTAGCAGTAGTCTTAGCGATGCAGACAGAGGTGGTTACACCGACATTCTAATAAATGCCAAGAAATGCTTCCATTTACCACAAAAAGAAGTAACTAATACAAAGGCCAATTTTACACATTCGATGTGATGATGAAACCTTCACTTCCAGTCTTTACATTTTTACGTTCCCAAGTCATCTTAATAAACTGCTAAATTTAGTAGCAAAACTCATAAACAAACTGAAAGCGAATTTCTAGAGTCTGTCCTCTTGATCATTGTGTTCCAAAACCAAAAAAAAATGTTAAACCATATATCAAACTGCAAGAACTAATCGGCCATAAGTGTCCATAGGATACTGGCAAACACTTCACACTAAAATGCTAAACTAAGGCCAGAAATAAGCTCAAACAACTACGGAGATACACCAGCTTGATCAAAACTGATTCAACAAGCTAAGGAAGAAAATATGCCAAAATTTTAGCAAAATCAAGAATTATAAAAAACCATGCCCAACTCAACCTTTGCTACTTAAAACCAAAGCATCAAGTATATAACCACTGCAAACAAACTAAGCCACATTCCAGTCATTTAAGCAGAAAGCTCATCCAGTCAAAGGTTCAGCTCGTAATGAGCAGACTTAGCCAAGCTTGAACTGAATCATTAACACCATACTCTTAAGTATTTATGTACGGTAAGAAAAAGCTCAATATTGAAACCAATACTTCCAATCATTTCCGAACATTACAAAGTCCAAAAAATGAATTCTCAAACCAGTAAAATTACACAAGAAAACATAACACACATCAGAACACTAAAAAATTCACACAAATAACGCCAATAACCTGGAACAAGAAAAAGGGGATGTCAAGAGTAGACTGAACATCAGAATGCAATTTCTTCAACCCTCTGAGCATAAACCCGAACTGCCGAGCTTTCGCGCCCTTAAACTGGTGGAACAAATTGAAGGCTATGGCCACGGGCACTTCCCACTGGTTCGCCTGGTGAACGGCGTGGATCAGAGCCCAATTGTCCCGCAGCCTTTGATCCCTGAACATCCAGTACACCACAGGGCCCGCGGGCTTCGGGTCCTCCGCTTGCTTCAGGACCCGGATCCGGCCCGGTTGTACGGCGGGGATTGAGTAGGACATGGATATACAGCAGTTGTGCTAATGTGCGCCGGGGGAGCGTGTAGGTTAAGGGGACATGGAATTTGGTGAAGCTTGAAGAGGGGCGAATGAAATGGAGGGAAATGAAACGGTTAACTGTTGTGGTTTTGAATAGGGACACGTAGGATGGTTCTCATCCGTCGACTCTAATGACTTTTTTTGGGGGTTCGTGGACTTATGATTGGGCCCACATTTGGGGGGAGGCAGTAGTAGGGGTTTCTATAGCCCATAGGTTAATGGGCTTATAACTCTAATTCGAAGCCCACGAAAAATTTGCACTTACACATCCAGCTTTTTCGAAAATCTAAATTTTCTTGTCATCTACTTGGTAATTCAAAATTTATGCAAACGGCCGAACACATTTCAATGCATGTGTAAATTAAAAATGGAATATTTATGTGATAGTATTTTGATCTAGTCGGTGCCTAAAACCAATTGGCAAATGATCTTGTTTGCTTGACAAGGTTACTTTCGACGGGTTCAATCTGCCAATAACAATAAATGTGAATTAATTGAAATGGGTTTTATCTAAAACTTTTTGACGTTCAAATCAATATTGCAGTTGAAGAGAGAAATCAAGGGAAAATAGAATATCGACACCAATAGTAAAGGTCATAACTCATATTTGTGGATTTGAGTGAGAAACGATTTTTTTTTTTTTGTGGGTTCAACCTGTCAATAATAACAAATGTGAACTAATTGAAATGGTTTCAAATTAAAAAAAAATTTGACATTAAAACCAATACTGGAGTCGAAGAGAGGGTTCGAGTGAAAATAAAGTATCGAAATCAATAGTAAGAAAGGTGATAACTCATACTTGTGGACCTAGATGCAAGCAGATGCTTAGTACATGATATGCCACCCACTTGGGTATATGCCAAATTGGAGTATTAGTCATTGGATCTAAAAATGATAATGTGAAAATGTGGAATTGTGATATCATCATGTTCTATCTAACGGTATATACACCAGTCGAATATATATCCAAGTGGGTGACATCTCATGTCCCCAGATATTTATACTATTTAGGTTGTTGCACAGTCATAACAATCTACGACACTATATTTTATAAAATTATTGTTAAAATAAATGAACTTGTTTAAATCATAATTTTATTGGTATTTTTCTTCAGCCTGTGCCTGTGGTGATCATACTCAACGCGCAATGATAACATAATTATAATTCTGGCAACAACTTCAAATTTCTAACCTCGTACGATATGTAACAAATCAATTTCCAATTGTTTTTTTAATTCAAAGTTAGTTTGTTACAAGTTGTAGTTTTCAAAGTAGATACAACTAGGAAATAATTTAAGGGTAGACAGTGTGATCGACCCTTTTTATTAATTTAGAATTTCAATCGTTACTTTATGCTCCAAAATTGATACGGCAACTAATTAAGTTTATCATACCATATTATTTTTTAGGATTATTTTCTTTTTTTTTTTTTTCACTTTCTAGCAAACTCGTGCCACAATCTTTAAAAGTTAAATTACCGTCTTTATTGATGACTTAAAATTTTAATTATACATTTTTCTATTATTTCAATTTTGTTTACAATGAAAGAACAGAAAAAAAAAAAAAAAAGGTTGTTATCATCCGTCTCAAGCATGCAATTGAATTCTGTTTATTTTATTTTATTTTTTGTTTTGACCACTCGGTTAAGGTTTCGACTCATTGGCCGGCTAATCCGGATCGGGTACTACAGAGGCCCGTTATGAGGGCGACCCTCCCAACTCAGTTACTCCATTTATAACACTAAGATTCGAACTCTGAACTTTTTTTAAGGGATTTAGCGTCTCGTCTCGGTAGACCAACTAGTAGCTGATATGCAATTGAATTCTTAATTATACGTAACAGTCCACTAATTAATCTCGTGGGACTGGAGTCTGTATAAGACGTGTATAATTTTTCACCGCTAAGTAGTAAGTTCTTATAATAAATTTTAAAAAAGGCACAAAAATATGATTGGTGGCCTAAAAGAAGGAAAAAAGAGTGGTTGTTTGTAATGATGTCCATTAAATTATGTTAGTATAGACTTATGCTCTTAAGTAACCAAAAGCAAATCTTGGTTTGTCAACCTATTAAACAACCGCAGACCCTAAATAAATAAACAAATAAAAGTGTAAGGTTAGCATAACTTAATTATGCAATAAGAAAAACACATACACACATGCATTTTGCATATATACCAATCACATAATAAATACAATTGCTTCACTGTAAGATTAAATTAAATGGAGGGGACGAAATCAACTTGATCGATCTAGAATTTTTTCACACACACGGGGATGACTCCACATGTATTTGAGTGGCGTAACATGATCCCTCTCGATTTTTTTTTTCCGGGCAATTATATTACATAGTACTTTATATTAAATATTAATTAATAGTATATAATACGACACTTTTGATCCCATGTTGAAATTTTAAAAGTTTTAATAGTTGAATCTTCTCCGAAGTTCAAAGTAATAGATACTCTACAAAATGTTCATATTTAAAAAAGTGAAAGGATAAATAAGTTGAAGTTGTCTTAGGATTGATATTAAAAATCACTTTTACGCGTAACAAGTAAAATCACAAGCAACTTTTAAAATTTTCTTGAATTCTAGGCATAATTGGGCTGATTTTGAAGAATATTTCAATTTATGAATGATTGTTTAGTTGCATATTATTTTTTTAAAAAAGATATATTTAATATCACTAATAATAGGAGTTTCATGAAATGGTTTCAAAATATAGAAGATATCGTAGAGGGAAAAGAGTAATTAAATGAAGTATTTTAACTTTTTAATAATGATTTTTTTATTGGTCGATATTTAAATTTTGTCGTCGCCATTAAGATGGGAATTGGAATAATTGCCATAGTGCAACGTGTGATAAACTAAAACTCTTTGTAATTATAGGCAAGGGGTAATTAATTAAGAAGATTAAGAAAACTAATTAATTAGTGATGAGCCGTGAGATGTGAAAATACCAATGATTAGGCTCACATTGTATTATGAGATACCAGCTGTACCCTTTGATGACCTCACGTGCCAATAGTTTTGAGAAAATAAAATAATAATAAAAAATAAGTAGAACAAGAAAATAAAACAATGTAGACAAAATAAAATTTACCCTCTTTTGTAACTTAGTCGAACTCAACAGGTTATATAGCTACTATCTCAAGATTCGTCGGTAAATTTAATAAATCAAGACTCGGCATAAGTTTTGTATTTGTGTTACCAAAAAAAAAAAAAAAAAAAGTTTTGTATTTGGTTTGAGAATTAGTAAATTTTAGTAACCAAATCAGATCTGATGAACTAACCTTTTTTGAGCTCAATTAAGGTAAAATATATTATAAAGTGAATATATATTTGTCATGACTTTGTATTTAAATACAAATTAATTAAGAACTTGATCTTTCAAATGATTTAAGGTTCCAGTAATGTAGGTTTATATATATATATATATATATATATATTATACAGTGATTTCTTTCGCTTATACTTGATCGTTATTTATGTTGGTTCCCTTAATATTTCACTTTGATATTTTGATGACAATAATTTTTTAAATTGATATGTATTCAATCATTTATAAATGACCCTTCATTTTTTTTTTTTTTTTTGTGTAGAATCATTTATCTCGTAATTATAACATTTATAGCATTGCAAGTTAAAATTATGTTGCATGTTAATTCCCCAATTCAATTTTCTGGTGAAATTTAAAGATAAAAATGAGTATACAGAAGGACATGTGCAATACTTAAAAATAATATATATATATATATATATATATTCTTAAATATTGCATAAGTCTTGTATGTATATACCTATTTCGGATCAAAATTCTAGTAATTAAAAACTGCATTGAAGGACCAATATAAAATAAAAATTTTAATTTAAAATATTATAACATAACATCATTAAAATACAAAGGAGTAATATAATTTTTTTCTCAAACGATAAAAGACCATATACAACAATTGCACTATAATATACCTATTGAAATCTATTAGAAACACATAATTGTTGCATGACTATTTGGCCAAAGCTGACGACTAAAACTTACAGTGGCCCGGTATTTAGTTTGACCCGTACGCCAACTTTTGATACCTCGGTTCTCAATTGCCAAACATGTTTTGTTCTTTTTTCTCCAATGCCACCCATATCTTGTCTTAATTAAGTTTCTTTTTTGATGTAAACTACATGCACATTCGACACGTATTGTCAAGATTCTAACCCCTGGTTAGGGATAGAGTCAAAAAATTTTATTTGGGAATGAGACTAAATTTTCATAAAATATTAAAGGTATTTTTTTTATTTAGGAAAGGCGAAATTTAAAATTTTCAAAAATACGCATATAAAATCAAGGAGTACATTGGAGGAGGATCAGAAAACGCATTGAAGGACAATGAAGGGTCACTTAAATTTAATGATGTGTATGTTAGACCTTTATAGTCGAGAACCTGCTCTAATACCAATTGTTAGACTGGAATATCAAACGAAAATAGGTTTTTTATTAATATTGGAATTAACCACAAATTCCAGGAAGTGAAAAGAAAAAGACTGGAACTAATCACAAGTTCCAGTTACAATAACAGAGCTTAACGCTAAGCTCTGGAACTACCAGAGATGGTGTAGTATATAGGTTGTTTTTACACACACTAACAACCTTATTACTAAGATTTGAATGAACACAATAAAGTAAGACACTCTTCTAATTACACTAATAAGTAGAGAAATGCTTAGCACTCGAACATACACTATGCTCGATACATACACTGATCAACACTTGATGATTTGTCTACTGGTAATAGCATCCATTATATAGTGTTTCATCAATCGGTTCTAGGGAAAGTTCCAACGGCTACTTTCCCTCTTGCTCTTCTTTCCTTTTAGTCTTGGAACTAATGTCTTCTTTCCTTTAACACCGAGATCTCATTTAACGGCTTCTTTCCTTGTTTATTGCCAACGACTCCATCCTTGTATGCATTGATCCTGCAATCTTGTTAGTTAGTAACTGTCATAATCAAAAATGGTAACAATCTCCCCTTTTGATGATGACAATTTTACTCCCCCTATCTCGTGCCTTGGTTTCTTTGAGATGCGTGTCTTACCAATTAAGGTATGAGCTTTTATGCTACAATTCAAATTAAAGATTCCCATCTTGTGCCCTAGTTTTTCCAAGATGCTAACTTACTGATGATGACAATAATTTCGAAAGGTACTACAAGCATAACCACTATCGTAGCTATATAGCAAGTAGTTCTACACGCACAACCATATCAAATTATCACAACTAAATAGTTCCATAAGCATAATCAAAAATTGTCCTAGTTCATAGATAACAACACAAGAAGGCAGAAGTTTAGTTTCAGAGCATAAAAGAACACATCAGTTTCATGCACTCATGTGCTCATTGTCATTGGCCTCTAAAGATACAAATAGTGAGTCTGTAACATATTTATTAAAACTAACCATAATAGCATACAAGTAATTAAAGTAGAGCACATGAATAAATTGCACAATCTAAAGTAGGGGATTTTAAATTTACTTCCCTTGCATCAAAGCTCCCCCTGGCTATATGCGTTGTACTTCCCCTTCATTATTAGAAGAGATATTTGGTCGTAATGAGGAATGCATTTGTTCTAGCTTCAAATGTTGTTATGTGGTAGGGAATTCATCATTTGTTCTAGAGTGTCCCATGGATTTTACCTGCAAAATCAGTTTGTTCTAGGTACCCTATAGTTTGTGGGTCCTTCAAGATTAGTAAGAACTGACTTCGGAATCCAAACCAGCTTGGTACCGTTATAGAGTCTTGTTTTTGAATAACAATTATAAGAGATGTGACCATATCTACCACAATTGTAACATTTTTTTGTTTCTCCAACATGGAGTATTTTCTCTTTTCCTAACATAATTCAATTTTTCTAGATTATGTAGGTTTGTTACAAGTTTGGAATTTTCTTCTGATAACATCTCATTTTCTTTCTCAAGTATATTCTTTTCTTCCTTTACCAAGGCTAGTGTTTCCAAGTATTTTCTTTCCATATCTTGTTTTTCCTTTAGAATGCGCATAATGTTTTCTTCTAGAGTTTTATTTCTACTTATTCGCTCATGAATTTTTCTTTGACTATCTTCAAGTAATTCATACAGATCAATATCATCGGGGTTCTCGGAATATTTAGAGGAAATGGAAGATTTTACCTGATGATTTGTCATAAAGGCAACGTAGTCCTCCTCATTGTCGAACTGCTCAAGTTCTGAGTTATCCCAAGTCACAGTTAATGGCCTCATCTTCTTTTCGATTTTGAAACCGTTTTTGAGTTGAGGGCACTTAGGCTTTTATGTGACCAATCTCTCCACATTCATGACATATGATAGGATCATTAATTTGAACATCACCATTGTTGTTCCTTCGATTTACCTTTTGAAACTTTTTTTTAGCATTAGTTATTAATCGAAGTCTCTTAGAGATAAGCACAAACTCTACATCAATCTGATCTTCTGATGCACGTTCAATGTTTTGAACTTCTTGATCCACATTGAAGGCTATGAACTTCTTTTTGTTGGTGTTCTCCTCTTTAGACATGAGCGTCAACTCATGAGAAGTCAATGACCTGATCAATTGTCCCATAGTCATAGTGGTATGGTCTTTTGCTTCATGAATCACCATTACTTTTGGACTCCATTCCTTTGGCAACGACCTAAGTATCTTATGTACTCAATCTTCCTCGGGAATTCTCTTTCCAAGAGAGAATAATTGATTTATGACTTCCATAAATCTTGCATACATTTGACTAATTGACTTGTCTTCCTGCATATGAAACATTTCATATTGGTGTGTTAGTAGTGCTATTCTTTCTTGTCTTACTTGTGGCGTACCTTCATGGGTTATTTGTAGCATTTCCCATATATCTTTGGTAGTGGTGCATGTGCTGACTCGATTGTATTCTTTCTTTACAAGTGCGCATGAATATGTATTTGGCCTTGGCATTCATGGAAAGAAGCTTCATGTCATTATCTGTTAATTCTTCTTCATCTTTGGCTACCTTTTTACTTCCCTCGATTTTTGTTGGGATAACCGACCCTTAGCTTACAATTCTCTACAATTTGTAGTTGATTCAAATGAGGAATTCCTCCATACGATTTTTCCAATGTGGAATAGTTAGTTCCATCAAACAACGGAGGTCGTGTATGAGATGATCCTTCTACATACATTTGAAAAATGCTAGACATGGCCGTTAGGATCTTTTCTCAGGTTGGTTAGACCTTTATAGTCGAGAGCCTGCTCCGATACCAATTGTTAGACTGGAATATCAAATGAAAATAGGTTTTTTTATTAATATTGGAACTAACCACAAATTCCAAGAAGTGAAAAGAACAAGATTGGAACTAATCATAAGGTCTAATTACAACAACAGAACTTGACACTAAACTCTGGAACTACCCTAGATGGTATAGTATATAGGTTGTTTTTACACACACTAACAACCTTACTACTAAGAGTTGAATAAATACAATAAACTAAGACACTGTCCTAATCACACTAATAAGTAGAGAAATGTTTAGCACTCGAACACACACTATGCTCGATGCATACACTGATCAACACTTGATGATTTATCTACTGGTAGTAGCATCCCTTATACAATGTTTCAGTAGTCGGTTCTAGGGGAAGTTTCAATGGCTACTTTCCCTCTTGGCCTTATTTCTTTTTAGTCTTGGAAATAACGTCTTCTTTCCTTTGATACCGAGATCTCGTTTAACGACTTCTTTCGTTGTATACTGTCAACGGCTCCTTCCTTGTATGCGTTGATCTTGCAATCTTGTTAGTCAATAATTGTCATAATAAAAAATGGTAACAATGTATATATAAGATACCTTTATGTAAGAAAATGTTGTAATCGCATGATCGATACACCATGAATTTAGAACACTATACATGAATTTAAATCAATGTACCTTACACCAATGATTGATAGCCGATCAACTTGGATGTTTAGACAAACATACTTGGCTAGTTCTTCCTCTCTATCTCTCACCAATATTGACAGCTTTGAATGGGACAAGCAATTATCAAAATGTGAATTGGAGAGGGGAACTAGCCAAATATATAATATAACCTTGGAACCCTCCTATCACAGGCGTTCTTTTCAAATATATATCAAGTCAAGTCAATGGTGTTCATGGCGTTCTTCGCGGCGTTTATCGAAAATCTCGGCGTTTGATTCGTTATCAAGTTGCAAAACCTACGAATCGTATTATTGAAGACCAAATCAAGTTTCAAGAAGATCAAACCACCAAATTCACTCCAAAAGTGTTTGAATTTTTAAATTTCAAATTCGTGAAGGAAGAATCAGATGATCGAGTTTAGAAATTATACCCACTTTATTTTCAATAATTTCAATAAATTCAATTTGTACGAATTTTCTAGTCCTTTAATTGAATAGAGTCGAAATTTATGTTACAGTATTCAATCATTTATAAATGACCCTTCATTTTTTTTTTTTTTTTTTGTGTGTAGAATCATTTTAATCATTTATCTTGTAATTATGACATTATAGTATTGCAAGTTAAAATTAAGTCACATGTTAATTCTCCAATTCAATTTTCTGGTAAAATTTAAAGATGAAAATGATTATGCAGAAGGACATGTGCAATATTTATATATATATATATATATATATTCTTAAATATTGCATAAGCCCTGTACGTATATACCTATCTCCGATCAAAGTTCTAGTAATTAAAAACTGCGTTGAAGGACCAATATAAAATAAAAATTTTAATTTAAAAGAGTATAACATAACATCATTAAAATACAAAGGAGTAATATAATTTTTTTTTCTCAAACGATAAAAGATCATATACAACATTTGCACTATAATATACCTATTGAAATATATTAGAAACACATAATTATTGGATGGCTATTTGGCCAAAGTTGACGATTAAAAATTATAGTGGGGCGGTAGTTGGTTTGACCCGCACGCCAACTTTTGATGCCTCGGTTCCCAATTGCCAAACATGTTTTGCTCTTTTTTCTCCAATGCCACCCATATCTTGCCTTAATTAAGTTTCCTTTTTTTGATGTAAAATACACGCGCATTCGACATGTACTGTCAAGATTCTAACCCTGGTTAGGGATAGAGTCAAAAAAAATTATTTGAAAATGAGATTAAATTTTTATAAAATGTTAAAGGTATTTTTTATTATTTAGAAAAGACAAAATTTAAAATTTTCGAAAAATATGCATATAAAACTTTACTCCATATAAGCTTTAGGGGGGACGGCTGCCCCCTCCAACTCCTCTCCTAGCTTTGTCTCTGCCCCTTGCTCCAGTAGTGGAACCACAACCCCAGGGTTTCAGGGTGCAATTAAACTACGAGTTATATAAATAATTAAATTAAAGAAAAAAAATTAAGGAGTACATTGGAGGAGCATTAGGAAAAACTCATTGAAGGACAATGAAAGGATCACTCAAATTTAATGATGTGTATATATAAGATAACTTTAAACTCAGGAAATGCACATGCACTCCATGAATTATATATGACGACTTCGTCACTGTCTGATTTTTAAAACAGTGTGTATGTCCATTAAACAAAACCAACCATATCTTGTTTGAAGTTGATTGCAAGTGGCATTTGCATAAGAAATACTTCTATTATTACTAATTTTGACCACTTGATGTACTCGAATTTCGTTACGCCATGATCCCAATATATGAATTATGATAATTCTCTCAACCTACTAATTATTAGCGACGGAATTCATCCCTAACTGAATCCGTGAGAGACATATTAGTGACGAAAATTTTGCAAAATCTGTCTATATAACTATCGCTAATAAGCGTTTTTCTAATAGTGTAGGGTCAAACTCAATTATGAAATCTTGAATCCTATCTTTGAAATCAACATATAATGAAAATATTTTAATGATCCATTGTTTGTAAAGAGACAAATTTAATAATTTATAAGCTAGCTATGGAAATATTTAAATGATCCATTTTTTAATCCATTTTTAAACTTGCGTCAGAAGGAAAATATAAAACCTGGGATTTGGTGAGGATGGTGTAAAGAGAGAGGACTTTTTGCAATAAGTTAAAAATAAGACCAAAACTTGTTATTAATTGCTTCACAGCCCACAAGAATTTCAATATTAAAGAAATGAACCACGTGAAACAACAGTAGGGAACATTTCCTTTTTCCCAGAAAAAAATAAAATAGAAACATATGTATAAATAGATAAAAAAAAATACTTATATAACTAATGAACAAATAAATAAATAATTTATGAGTGATAGAAGCCTAATGAGCTGATTTCTCTTTCGCAGTACATGGTAAATAATATAATACACAACTGCCATGAAAATGGCATGTGACTCAATAGAACAACTAATAATCTGTATATTCAAGAATATTTATGTAACCCAAAAAAAAAATAAAAAATATTTATTCATTTTTATTTTTATTGTTATTCTGCTATATGGGATATTTATGATTTGGTATTGTATTCTTTAATATACGCTACGTGTATTATTGGATGATCGAAATAAGGAAAAAAAAATATCATGAGTTTTTCTCTCTATTTTTTTTATCTCAATTGCCTCACAAATAGATATAGTGTGTATTGATAAGTGCAGTAAAAGATGATGTATATATAGTTGGTTAGTAGAAAATCCAAAACCAAGATATTAGATCTCGGAAATTGAAATAAAAAGAATTCCTTCCCACGCTCTCTTGTGAATTTTGCAAAATTTTTTATCTATACACTTTGAACCTTTTAACACTACAAGAATACATTTTCTACAGTGACAAACTATTATACTATAAATTTAGTTTTTTTGGCGAATTTTATTTATAACAATTTCGTTAGTAAATGCTTTGTCGCTGATTATTTCTTTAGTTTTGTTTACATTGAATTCTATCACCAATTTATCATATATATATTAAATCTGTGATAAAAAAAAAATTTGTCACGATTTTTTCATTAATGGTGGAGGTACTTTCTTGTAGTGTAATTAGTGGTGTTTCCTTATGGATTCTTCCCATACTTTTCAGTAAATTAATAAAGTGTTTGGATTAAATTTATAAACTTCTCAAAATACTATGTAATACGTCCTAAAGAGGGCTTCGAAAATTTTAGAAGAAAACATTGTAAACTCTAAAATAAAATATTAAGGGCTTATAAACTCATTTAAAAAAAAACAAGTAATTAAAATGACCATCAATTATTTTAACACCTTATTTATGAACTTTGAGTTCGTTACCATTTTATTTTTAATCACTGTATTTGTTACCATAGAATCAGTAATCACAAGTTTAATATATATAATCAACTTTCGGAAAGTGAATTATAAGCTCTTAAAACTTAAAAATTACGATATCGGAAAATAAACAACTAAAAAGAACTTAGTAAAATCAGTTTTTGAAGTATTCAAATAAAATAACATCATTTATTTTTTTTTAAAAATTAATAGTGACAAATTTATAATTTATATGGCCAAATTATAAGAAGTTATATAATTTATATATTTTTAAATAATAAAGAACTCTTTTTATTATTCTTAAGTCTTTTTATAAGATTTTAACATCTTGATTCTTCTAATTATCAGTCACATTCACCTCACAGTACTCTACTATTGTTAATTGACTTAGTTTTGAAACAAATTGCAAACTTTTTACATGCCTTTGTCCCCTATAATGAACTTAAGAAGAGCATAATTAGGTGGTCTAGAACTAAGGAGTTGAGGGGCGTGGGATATTGTATTTGACTCGTAATCATAATTTCCCGTAATGAAAGTTAAGTTTAATGATTAAAATCGTACATTATAATCACTATAAATTTAAATAATCTGAATCGTTTCTCTCACACAGTAAATATATATATATATATATATATTTGCGATAGACACAATTAAAATAACAATATTTGATTAGCACACTATATATATATATATATATATATATATACAAAATGACTTCCCCACCTCCCTTCCCCCCCCCCCCCACCCCCCCAAAAAAAATCTAAACTATCGATTTGTCCCTCAATTTTTGATAATTACAATGACTTCACTTCTAAATTTATACAACTACAAACCATGCAGAAAGTGTAAAACAACCTGATTATACTCGACGAAAAATAACTAAAAAAAAAGTACCAAATTGTGAAAGATGATTCGGCGCTTGGTGTTTAGGGATTTTTTAAATAATTAGTGGAATATTGGGGAATTTGTTAAACTGTGAAATTTGGAGGGAAGGCCGTTATTGTAGTTACATTTTATTAGGGAAGTATGTCATTTGGATATTTTAAATTACTGCAGTTGATTTAACACACACACACACACACACAAACAACTATGCAATTATCTCATAATCCTCTTTTTTTTTTTTTTTTTTTTTTTTTGCATCGTGGGTGGAGATAGATCCTTGCAAAACGAGAGATTGCCTTGTTACATTAATTAATCATTACACCCTCTACGCCTTTTCTTTTTCCTTTGCCATGAGTGTAATAACTAGGACGTAATGATTGAGAAATTTTCGGATACACCAAATTTGAATTACGCGCATACACTAAATAATTTAAATTTTATCACATTATTAGATTACCTAAAGAAAAATCAATGTATAAAATATAACACAAACATCGAGATCATATCAAGATTTTCCCAAATGAAGCATAAACATTTAGGTAAATTTGTACAACCACTAGAACAAGAAAAGATTTGTCCCCAATTTTTTTAATCCCCTTTTCAATTTGAAGTTGGTGAGCAGTCAGTGTTAGAAAAGCCCTTTTTTCTATTTAAAATTTAAAATTTTGTGTTTGTACGAATTACAATGTGACTAATCCTTGCCGACAAGAATTTGTGTCTGCCCACTAAAATGAGTAATTAGATGACATAAAGGCAAAGCTAGCATAATAATAATAATAATAATAATAATAATACTCAATTTTTATTCCTACTTTTTTTTTTTTTCTAATCTCACATCTCACCATAAAGTTAACTACTAGTCTACTAATGTCATTTATTTATTTAGTTTTCTGTTTTGAACTTCTTCCCTCTTTGTGATAGTGGTTGGATGGATCTGTGATGAGAGCCCATCATTGGGACTACATCAACCACTCCTAATTCATCATATGGTTACCTGGATGGATAATTATTGGAATGTGAAGGGTAAAATGGAGAATTCAATGTTTTTTTATGATTACATCAGCAAATTTTGATCGGAATCCAAACGGAGAAAGAGCGTATCTGTAACTCATAAATGTACGAGTAGAGTTGTAAACGAGCTTGATATGCCTGTGTTTTTCTGAGTTCGATCTCAAGCTCGATTATAGCAAGACCAAGCTCAAGTTCGAGATCGAGTTCATCTATTTTATCAAAAAAAAATTTAAATAAATTTTTATTATTCTTTTTAGACAATTACATGAAAATTGAAAGGACAAGATACGAAATTAGAGTTTCAGGGTGCCAAATAATCCTGATTTTTAAATAATATGTTGATGTTACGTTGAATATTAGATTAGTTTATATACATATCCAATGATAGTATCAAAATTAATTTAATACTACAAAATATATATAATTAAAAATTATAGAAAAAATATAAAAGCTCACGAGCTTTATACAGTTATAAATTAGTTCTAACTCAACTTCTATAACAGCTCGAGCTTGAAAAGCTCAAATTCTAACTGAATTAGAAACGAGCCTATTCATAGAGCTCATAAGTCGGCTCAACTCAATTTACAACCCAATGCGTGAGGGTAAATCGTATAGTATTGAGAGTTACAAGGGTAAAATTTGCAATATAACATTTTGATGAGGAGGGGGGGGGGGGGGGGGGTCGATATGATTAACCCAAAGGTTTATGGTGACATATATATGTACTTTCTTGAAAGAAATATTGGGCATACTAAGAGAGAAATTTGGATTGGTTCCCATAATTGCACAGATGCTCTACATGAATATATGATTTTTTTTTTTTAGAGTACATGAGATATTAAGATGATGAGCCCTATTCTTGTTGATTTGATATATTAGCATTCCTCATTCATGTATCTGCATGGCTTGCTGTGTAAATTTGAGCCAGCTTCATGCTGATGTCATACGTATATAATAATTAATAAATTAAAATAAATAGTAAAAGAATACTAAGCAGATTAGTATTTGCATAACTTCATTATTGCCAACCTAAATTATGACACCCAATGGCATTTTGTGATTATACTTTTTTTTTCCACTTAAAAAGAGATAATTACCCAAAATCTACTGACACTTGTCTCATTTACACAAAAGAAAAAGGGAAAAAAAAAAACCCCACTATATATTAAAATTATAATTACTACCCTTTAGGTTGGCTTTCATATTACAAATAACACCGAGCATTAGTCTTTAACACTCATATCACAAAAAAAAAAAAAAAAAAAAACATCAGTGTGATGGTATTAGGAAAATAATTGTAATTTCAACAGATAAATTGATATTCTTTTTTTAGTTGAATTAAGCCTTACGAGTTTGGTGGGGTTTTTTTTTTTTTTTTTTTTACGAATCAAAACGACAAAGTGTTCAACTGATCGTGGTAGCAAGGTCACTCTGCCGGTTACAATATCTCGTCGCGTGTTTAAGTCTTTAGGAGTTTTGTGGTGATTATCCTACTTCAAAACTAATATAAAAAACATAAAATATATATATATATATATATATATATATATATATATCTCAAAGCAAATCAATGTGAAAAGCTTTTAAAACCCTTCAATGAACTATAACCGCTATTCAATAAAATGACTGTTGCAAACTTTTTGATGATAGTACCATTACAATAATTTACCTAGAGCTAATGATATAATTTTCCATCTCCAAAAGCTAAACTTCAAGCCGCGAAATTAGTTGATGATCTTTAATTAGTTACGAGATCACTATCAAGCTCATATATCTTTTTTAGGCCGACAAATTTCTTCAGCTTTGGGTCCTCTCAAAGACTTTTCTTAACAATTATGGGGTAGCATCGGAATGTTTAAAGAAGAAGTTAACCCCTATTATTTCAAATTTAAGGGCCTCTTTTAGGGGCTCCACTCTCTCAAAAAGCACATAAATCGAAATCGAAAATTCTCGTTTTTAGTCCCACAACTTAGCCCTCGTTCATTTTTTGGTGACTATGAAATTTCAAATTTAATGACACTGTCTTTTTTTGGTTTATACTCAAAATTTCAGTCTTATTCCACCTTTATGTTAACATCTCGACAGCAAAATAAGGAGCCACGCATGTGACTGTTGAGACAAGTTTTTCCTTACTTAACAGCTACGTGCATGACTTGTGCACTTTGCCATTAAAATGTTAACGAAAAGGTGGGAAATGATTAAATTCGAGAGGAAACTAGAGATAGAATAGACTGAATTTTGAGAATTCGTAATTTATGGGATCAAAAAATGAACGAGAACTAAGTTATGAGACGAGAAATGAGATTACGATCGCAAAACCTGTGTTTTTCTTTCGAGTGTCCCTTTTGGGAGAGACTGAGCCATCATCTCACAAGTAGATGAAATATCCAATCTAGCTTTGTCATGGTGATCTCACCAATCTAACATCATATGCTCCTGCAAACAAGAAAAAAAATAAGAGAGAATTACCTCTTTGTTCTTGTTATTCTAGTATTTTTTTTTCTGTTAATAAAAAAAAGGATAAATTAGGGATAGTTATGTTATATTGCTTTAAATGGTGATGAAATTTATTCGGTAGATACAAGTTTCACAAAAATGTGCACCATTAAGTTCTGTGCTGAAGACCCAAAAATAGATGAAATGATGGAAAAGCATAAAAAGATCACCAATCAAATATTCATACACAAAATAGCTTAATGCAATTAAGAGTAGAAATCATTGATCTTATAAAACCAACGGAAACTATTCAAGGCTCGTTTACTTTTATGGTTAAAACTTGCGTGATTTGGCTCAACTCAAATTTCAACCATAAAAATAATTATCGATAGTTTACGTATGAATTCATACTCTTAACCATTGATAACCAATCAATCAAATTTTAACCATGAAACTAAACGAGCCCTTAGAAGTCTAAATATATATCTTAAAATTAAAAAACGAAAGCCTTGTCCTCAGTGAAATTCATTCATTCCAAAAATTCTTCATAAGCTGTAATAATATTACAAAGCAAAGCCAGCTATTCTCTAAGCACAATCAATTCTAAAGAGTGAAAACAATGATAATACAATAATAATTGGCAAGACATAAAAAAAACCTATAATTAGGAGGGTAAAAAAAAAAAAAAGGGGAAATCTTACACAGAGGACGTATCAACAAAAACCTCATTGAGCACATCGTCCTCACCATTTTCCAGGGCAAATATCTCAGCTTCCTTCTCTTCATCATCATTAACAACCTCCCGTTTTTCGATCTTCGAATGAGCATAGACAAACATCACCTTCTGCGCCCTCTCCATCCCCACCCCCGAACGTGAAACACCGCTAGCCCATCTCAACAACGAACTGTTGCACTTAAAACCACACGAAGTCGCGTGTAGGAAAATGAGCCTAACCGCCACTTTCCCCAACGACTTAAACTCTGTCAAATAAGTTTCCCACACAAGCCTACTACTTTGTGGATTGGCGATCTTCATTTTCCCTGTGTTGGGATCCCTCTGCTTCAATTGCACGGCTTGTGCATAAACGGGATCGAGCCCTTCGGTTCTCCACTTCATGAGCTCCATAAGTGCAATGTGAGCCTCTTCTCTAGATACGAGCCGTGTTATCAGCTTATCCACATCCTTTTCTTGTTCGGGCGTTAGGCATTTGAAGGGCGGTAAGTATTTCCCACTGGCATCCCTGATCAAATAGAGCGGATCAAGTATGAATGCAGCAGCCCAGGAGGGATGATAGTTCTTCTGGAACCTTGTTTCGATTATTTTCTCCACAGGTCCTCCAAGAATGTGGAATTTAACACACCAGTCCTTCACTTTTACTCTAAGCTCCTCCCAGAGTGGAAGGCATTGGCCTATTCTCGGCTTCTCGGCCTCAATCTCTTGACTCATTGATTTGATCAACTTAACTAGAGAATGCACGGCTTCTAGCTCGTTCCAAAATTGTGGCTCCCTCATCATTTCTTCGATTTCTCTGGCGACCGGTTCCTCCATCTTGGCTATCTTGTAAGATTCATCCAACAATACCAACTGAAGTGCCTGGGCCGAGCGTAGGATATCCTCCACCATTGCGAAAACAGGCCCAAAATCTGATCTCTTGCAAGCCCGCAACGGCACTCTAAACAAAACCGCGCGCCCATATTCCTGAAGCTGATACCTGTGAAGAGTATGACGTATTCGGGACTTGTTGTTCACGAAATTCACCAATTTCAAGCAATTCTGAGCTGCGTTCTTGAACAGGGGAAGCTCCCAACCAAAATCCTTAATCAAAGCGTTGAAACCACGATACTGGCAGCAAATATTAACCATCCAATGATGTTGATTCTCTAAATTTCTCAAAGCCTTAGCCTTAAACTTGTCTGAGACTATCCCCACACATCGCTGGACTGTGTTGTTACCACTAATCTCAGTTATGACATCCCACAAAATCTCCTCCGCATATTTTGAAGTGACATAGCCATTAGTAAACACAGCTTTTCGAAACACACTGGTCCCATTGGGAAGACTTACAGACAAATGCACAAAATTTTCATCAGATTCCCAGCCATCAGCGGCGATTTGAAAGAACATAGCGTCGCGGATTTTAGCCTCGGACTCAGCTTTCACCTCCTCGTACTTATTGTCCAACCTTGAGCCCGCGAGCTCTCGTCTTGAAATCGCCGGCAGCCCAACTTGATTGAGAAATGCTCTGAATTTGGGATGTTCGAGCGCTGAAAACGAAACCGAACCACAACATTCGTAAACCCAATCAGCAAGAGAATCAAGAGCAGAGTCGACCTGAGCTTTGTTTAATGTCGGTCCGGGAGATGATTTTGGGCTCTTAAGCCTTTTTACGCTGTCTTCTAACATTGCTAGAGCTCCCAAATCCTCTTTTCCGCCGGATAAAACCAGCTGTTGCTGCTGGTGATGATGATGGCCATAGCCGCCGCCTCCACCGCCGGCGTTGGCGGCGGCTGGGGGGCTTGGAGTAGTTGAAACAGCCGGTGGGTATGCTACATCTACTCTGAATCTAGAAGGGTCAACGACAGTCAACGGCGGGACGACGTTGTGCCCGGAAAACGACGTGTCAATGCCGCCGGAATTAGCATTTCCGCCACCGCGGCGCTTGCGGTGGTTGTGCGGAGGCGGAGGAGAGATATTAGGAACCGAAATAGAAGAAGAGGAAGGGACGGAGGAGATGGGCGTGGGCGCGGCGGCGAAATTGGGGCAGGCGCCGCGCTTGAGGTGCTCGGAGGCGGTGCGCGACGGATTGGAGGCGGAGAAGACGGCAGCGCAGAGGGAGCACCGGAGCTTCACCGCCTTGGGCAGGCCGGTGTCGTTATTGTGGACGAGGATGGGCTCGAAGTGTGCCCAGTACCAGGCCCCCTTGCCCTTAATCGCCTTGGTCCGCACCATGACCAGCCCATCGAACCTCTTGTGGACCGCCTTCGCCGCGAGCTCGTCGGTGGACGCGGAGGACTCAACCGCCGCGGCGGTGGCGGCGTTTGTCGCCGCCATTGCGACAATGGAATTGTGCTTCGTTCGGGACCACACTGTGAAAAAAACTACTATTTTGTAGGGGGCGTCGAGAGAGTTCGATGGGTCTTGAAGTGTAGGTGAGAAAGGTGTGACATGTGTTTTGGGTGCATTTTTAGCGGGTGGGGCGGCGGAGGAAGACAGCGGCTCATGGTGGACGCCGGCGGAGCGGGTGGGGTTGAGTGGCGAGATTGGTTGCGGAGGGCCGAGGAGTGGTGGCGGGGAAATTTCAACTGGGGTTTGGGGGGTTTGGATGCATCGCTGCAGATAGACAAGGAGAGACGAAGAGAGAGAGAGAGAGAGAGCGATGGAGTTTGTGTCGAGAGAGAAACTGAGAAAGAGAGGAATATGGTATGATGTATTGATGTAGTTGAATTTGGCTGGTTCTAACAGTACTGTTGTTTGCGATCACGCGCCTCACTCACTGTTCATAAGTAGAAGTTCCCCACTTCTCTGACTGTGGGCACTCGTCTTCCCCATTTTTTTTAATTTACTTTTCATTTTCTCAAAGTGATAAAAAAAAAAGCATAAAATGAATTATAAAAAATAATGTACATCTATGTTATGTTTCCTTAATTTTATACGGAGAACGTTGATGTATAATATATTTACATTTACATTTTTCTATCAAAACACCCCCAAAGTGATTTATATTTACACAAATTATATATATATATTTAATATTTTATTTTTACTAATAAGTATAACTACGAAATTTATTTTAACTTATCTTAACCATATCAAATCCTCGTCCTTTTTTCGGTGCCCAACGGCGAAGCTAGAAAAATTGTTCGATAGGTCAGTGTTTCATAAATTGTACGGAATCAAATTTAAAAATGAATAAATCAGAAACTTGATTTGGAGAAATAGATTTTTAAACTATTTTCAATAACCTTAATCTCTTTAAATAGACTTATCAAAAAGAAAAATCTCTTTAAATAGTATATTATGTTTTTCCATACTCATTTTACCAAAAATGTTGCTTTTAGTGTTTCACAACTTCGAGCATAAGTCACTTGATAATGCATATGATATCTGGATAAGAAAGATGTCACACTCCCAAAAATTGTGACATAGGAAACTCATGAAAGTTGATATGATATATCATTCGAGTGTGCATATTCGCATGGATATGTTACGATGTATAGTGTACATATAGGTTTCTTTTTCCCTTTTTTTGAAGGTGTACATATATATGTTCTGATATAACACATATATATTAACTGTATTTTTTTTATAATTTCTCTTGTTAGAAATAGATTATATATATAGTTAATTATTTATGTCATCAATTTATATGCAGAAAAAATATATATATTTGCACTCCATGCTATAACTCGTCACCTGCCCAAATAGTTTGGAGAAATTCTTCCATGCATTCAATTTGGGTTCTGTATATGTACCAAATGGGATAAATTGCGGCATATTATTTTTTATTTATAAAAAATTGAACATACAAAATCATTTGGTATATATGTGGAGTTCAAATACTAAATTCATACAAAAAACATATTCAGTTGTTTGGCCAATAGTGGGCGGAGAAGTATTGAATGATGAGCAGGGTTCCCAGAGAAATGTTTTATTTTATTTTTCTTAAAGTCGATTTGGCCAAATTAAATCCAAATCTAATTTGGTATTATTTATTGAAAAAATTCTTGCCTTAACTCGATATGGCCGCACTTAACAAATTGTAAAATAAGTGTAAATACACTTTGTTGACATGGAGATTTGAAATTATCTTTTTTAATTGTATATATATTTATGAGATAATTATCAATGATTAAATTTCTCTCAAATTGAAATAAAATCTTGATATTATCTTATTATTATTTGTTTATATTTATTAAAAAATATAAAAATCAAGGACATTGGAGCTTATCGTGACTCTCCTCTCAACACCATAAAAGACACTAAAAGAGGAGGAGAAAACACCGCAAGAGAAGGACAAGACACTGAGAAAAAAAGTGAGATCGAAAAAGAAGAAGACTTCGAAAAAGTGGGCGAAAAAGCCATTTCAAAAAGCTCCCCTCCAAATTCCACAAACTTGAAAAAGGAGAACCAACAAACATCTCCACAAGTGTTCATTTGAGTTCTACAACTCTTTAGCTGTAGTCAATAAGCTTCTAAACCAACTGCACGATCAAATCCACAAGTGTTCATTTGAGTTCTCCAAGACGCGGTCTATATACCTTAAAGCTGACTACACTAGTCCAGCAAATCAAATCCATCAAGTTAAACAGATCCTTGTGCCTGAGAAAAAGAGTCAATCAAAAATCATCCTTCCTCGCAATTCATCCAAATTCTCCGGCATCCATTCATCAAACAAGACATTGAATCCTCAACCGTTACTTCAATCGAAAAGCACACTTTTCAAGCCCTCAGGACGAAGAATGATAAAGTATCAAGAATCAGGGGATGTACTTTGTAATTGAAAAATTACAAAGACATAAGAAATTGTATTTTCTAGATGTTTTATTTAATTGAATTTCTATTGATTTATTTGTTCTTTAATTTTGGCATATATTATTTTTACACAAAAAAATTATTGAGAACACACTCCCGTAAAATACATCAATCATATATGGCAAGCATAATATATTTACTATATGATTAGTTCCGATTCAGCCAAACTTCGTTCAACCAACAAGAAAAATTGTCTATATAAGGGTAAATTGTAAGATTTGTAAATTCACAAGGAGTAAGCAATAATTTGTTTAAAATGTTTAAAGCATAGCATATATGAGAAAATATTAACAAAATTTCCCAATATTTTAAGAGCCCCATGTTTCATATTAAATTTGATATCAAATAAATAATGCCTTAAAAGTCAGAATGTCAACATGAATACTTCCATTCAATGCGAGTATTATTTATATAAGAAATAAATACGCTTATAATTAATTTCAATAAGATTTAATGTGATTAAATGAACCACAGCATATACAAAATCGAAACGAAATCAAATATGAAAACCTTTAAAATTTCATATGAAATACCGAACTGAATTTTTTGCTAAATATTTGTTCCATATTGAATTTTTAATTTCGATTCGAATGAATTTACTGAAAAACCTAGTGTATATATAACAAAGTAATGCGATACTCACGCGACTTTCGCGGGTGAGTTGATGCCATACTTTTATGTAACATTTTTTTGGTCTTTTCGTTTTCTCCCTAGTTAATTGTTGGGGTCTTGTCGTGGGTCATAAGAGTACTTTTGTTATTTGTTGTTTTTCAACCTTTTCTCTACCAATGAATTCTTTTTTGTTTTCTCTAATTTGTGAGTATCTTGTACGTAAATATTACATGTACATATATTTGTTATATTTACTTTTTTTTCTTCTTAGTATGTAAGTTGACATAGCTTTCACTAGGGGTAGTAATTTTCGACACGATCCAATACGACATTAATGGATTTGAGTTTGGGGTTATTGGGTTGGGTCGATAATGAATCGACATGTTAAGAAATACAAAGCATTTGTTTGGGGTTCAGATTTGTGTTTGGGTTGGGTTGGGTTGGGTTGTCGATTACACGATAAACACGATGTATATGTATGTATATTGTTAATATTTTGGTTTTAAGAATACTCTTGTGACTTGGTATTTGGGACTTATAGTTATTTATAATATCATCTCACGTGTTTTGGTTTTGGTTTTTGGATATTTTTAAACATATGTTGCTTGGTATTTTGAATTTATGAATATTTGTGATGTTATATTGTCTGTATTATGTGTATTAGTTTTGAATAATTTTGGTTACTTTATTATAGTAGAAAATTATTTTTTTATTGAGTTAATAAAAGAAGAAAATATAAGAGTGGCAATTTCCGTCACAACACAACAACACAGTAGCACGGTACGATAACTTTGGGTTTGTGTTTGGGTTGAGACTTATTGGATTTGATGCTTATTGGATTGGGTTTGGTAGATCAATTTTCAATACAAACATGAACTAACCCGACACGATTGCCTTTCAGTAAATTTGTGTCTTCATTTCACTACAAGAATGCATACCCTTCAGTGATAAATCAATTCATTATAAATTTAGTTTCTGTGACGGATTTCGCTTATAATAAATCCGTTAGTAAATATTTTGTCACTGATTTTTTTTAAATTCTATTTATATTAAATTTTGTCATTAATCCATTACATATCCACGAAATATTTTTTCTTTGGTCACATTTTTAATTTACTTAAACATAAAATATAAAATACAATACAAACCATTTGATTCATGCATCCAACAAATACCGATTATATAAAAATGTTTCTTTGAGAAGGGGCAACCTAGGAATTCAACGAAGCGCACCTGGTCTTTGTGTTTTGTTCTCCGGAGACACCAGTTTTGACCAAACTAATCATACATAAATGCCCCTGCAAAATTTGTAATTAACAATCAACCCCTCCAAATTTTAAAAAACTTCAAATGGAATTGGTTATGGCCTATGGGCATTGATTTCGACCGTTGATTCTAGTCATTCAATAATATTCTATGGCCTCATTTTTTCCATTAGATGATTAAATGCTAATAAATTCTCCAACAAATTATCATCATATTAAGCATTATCTTTTATATTATCATATTATTTTTATCTAATTATTTCTCATATAATGCAGCACCGAAATACTTAGTCAAGCCATACTGAATTAAATAATATATAAATTCTTGTTCTCTGAATCAAACTTTCACCCATCAAGAAAATTAAATACTAAATGGTGAAAATTAAGATATGTTAATAGTAAAATTTATATAATACTGAAATAATATCTTTACCATTTGATATTTTAAATTTTTAATATAAAGTGCATGAAAGAATATATTTTTCGATTCTTTGGTATTTCGTGTTCTTATGAAGGCCTTTGTCAACTGCACACCCCCCCCCCCCCTCTTTTTTTATTCTTTTTTTTTAATTAGTGACATTTCTTCAATTATAAAAACATTATTCCTTCTCACCTAAAATATTGGGTAGGAGTTGTCTTTGTTTGATCATTAGATTAGAGTCAATTATGAGCACAATAAAAGTTGTAAAATGCTCTCTAAATTATGAAGTGTATTAAAAGTGATAACTAATTAATGATACTAGCATATCGGGCACACTCGATATGTATACAAAATAAAAGTGAGATATAATTCAGTCAAATAGTTAAATTTTAATAATATAAAATTATTTTTATACTAAATTTTCTATGTAAATACATATTTTTCTTAACTATTATAATTATTATTATTATTATTATTATTTATACTATAATATATTTATTAAATTTATGAAAAGTTAACAAAATTTTTTAATTAAATCATTTCTTGATTAAAAAATAAATAAAAATATATAAAGTGGAATAATTTTCTTTTTTTGAAAAGAAAGGGATGTGAGAGAAATGACAATAGAAAATAGTAAAAAAAGAGTATGTTTGGAGAGAAAAGAAATGATAGAGGAGAGATGAGTCGTTAAAGGGCATTTTAGGAATATCATAATTACACACACCAAAAAGAATATCAAAATCCCTCAAACTTAATATATAGTATAAATGTTTTATCTATAGTGAAACCGGTCGCTGTGACAACAATATTTTTCTGTTAATTATTCTAGCAAAAACAAAAAAAAAGTTTCTTAATATATGTGATATATGATAATTTTGATAATGAAATGCACTTAAATACATGGCTATATGCACTAGTGGATTGGGCATATTCGATGTATGTGCAAATTACAAATGGAATATAATCTAATTATATATTTAAAATTTTCAATAATATCAAATTAAAAAAATTAGATTCTTATATGAATTCATTTTTGAACTAGGTTTAATATATTTATTACATTTATTGAAGAAAAAAAATAAATTAAAATTAGACTAAATTATATGATAAATAAAAAATAAAAAGAAAACTAATGATATCAAGTTCAAGAAAAAGAGAGAGGAAAGTGGGAAGACATAAAGAGAGAGGAGATAGAAAAAGAAAAAAAAAATGATGCAAACCAATTGACACCAAATGTAGATATTACATGGATCTAATATTTTATAAATACTAAATAGTATAGATAATGCAGGAAAATTGTCAACCTTGTCCCATAATATATGCTTTTTTTTTCTAATTGTATTCCGACAATTATGATTTTATCACATTGCATTCCCATAAAATACAAATTTTCTTACATTTTGTCATGTGGACCAACTTCCGGCAAATCTTTTAACGGAAAACGCCACATGTCATTGCAACAGTAATTTACACTAACAACAATGTGGTGTTTTCGTTAAAGATTTAACAAAAATTAGCTAATGGGACATAATATGAGAAAATTTATATTTTATAGGATACAATATAAAAAACTTATGATACAATTGAAAAAAATCATACATAACAGGACAAAGTTTGCGATCCCTACACAATGCAATTTTGAAAAATATAGATTATAAAATTCACCTCAATATTCCATATTTATGGATTGTAACCAAATTTGACATTTGAAATTATACAAAAAAAAAAATCACATAGATGCAGCAAAGTGTAAATATGTTGCACATAAATGCACTTTCTTGATTTTCTTGAAGTAATTATAGCTAATTGGACTAGAGAAATAATCATATATATAGTGACCGGTAACTCCACAAATGGAGCAGTGAGGCAGAATACACACACACACACACACACACATATATATATATATATAGTCAAATTTGGCGATTTTGTGACCACACCACTATGGGATCATCAATCCAGACAAGAAAAAATATTCACGGAACAAAATAAACGAAAATGTTTTGGGGGTCAAGAATTTGATAAAAGGAGAAAATAAATACTGAAAAAAGCTATATTCATCTATTATTTAAAAAATAAAAAGTGAAAAACAGTAGCTCTGTAGACTTACTACGAAACATGAACTGTGATCTTATAAAACAAGATTAGTTCTGATATTCATCTATATCCAGATAAAGTGCCCTTTTCTCTTTTCTTTTTTTTTTGTTTCAAAGATAATAAGCGGTCAAATATATTTCAATCAATTACATCAATATATTAAGTCAAGTGCAAATTATAACATCAAATTCGATTGATAAGCAAATACAAACAAATTATTATACAGGAGAATACAAGCTAACATTCGATAGGCAAATAGTCATATTCATGAGACTTAGTGACCCGAACCCTTGATTGACCTCTTTGATCAAGTGGTTTCCACCTAATTATGACCTATATTCTTAATTATTATATTTGTTTTGTATAAATATTTTTCTCATTGAAATTCAAAATCCAATCTGTTCAATCGAGAAAGATTAAATAAATGAAATTTCTCATTTCTATCACTACTAAACAACGGTCTAATTTAATATTTATAATTAAAACGCTTTTAAAACGTGCTTCAATTATATATGTACCGATTAGTGTTAGAAAAGATACATTCTAATCAAAATTTGTATGTAGCTTATTGAAATATTTTCTATGAAGTATTGACACAAGTAGGGCGAATTGAGATATTTTCAAAAAATATGTCAATATACGCGTCAAATTAATTCCTATTTTCTCGTATCGTGTAAATTTCAACACAAGTAAAAAATTGATATATTTTGTAATAAACTTCAAATTATTACAATCTACAATAATAATTACCCAATAGCCACAAGTAATAATATAAATATACAGTTTGGTTAGGGTAGGGGGGGTGGGGTGGGAGTGGTATTTTTGATTTTTTTAATCTTAGCCATCTTAGTTTTGATTCGTTGGTCGATTAATGTGAATCGAGTACTGTATAAACTCACTTTGAAAACAATTCTTCCAATTCAATTACTCAATTCATAATTCTAAAATTTGAATTTTAAATATCGATTCAAAAATCTAATATCTCATCCTATTAAATCAAATGAAAGTTGATGTTATCTCTAGGTTAAGCGTATGGTGTAGATTTAGATAACAAGAATTGTATTAAAAAGATGCTCTGAAAAAGAAACCTATAAAGCCTACTGAAATAATGAGAGGAAAAAAAAGTCCCATAAATAATTCTCCTATCTTTTCCCACTTTTGTAAAAGTAGAATGGGGCTACTACTACTGTCTATTCATTATATTTCTTTTTCAGTTCTTTCAATTGGCTAATTAATTAACCACATAAAATATATCTAGAAACACATGTATCACGGTGTTGTTCTTATGTCCCACCTCGACATCATTTTGAGTTAATTTTATTTGACGGTTTAAAATATTGTTGATCAATAGTAAATTCCTAGATTCATACTTCGTCAAATTAAATTACAATATTGGTAATGGTTCGTCGGGTGCTACTCATTCGAATATTATTCAAATAGTATTTTTAGTTATTGGATCGAATATGACAATATACCGCAATTTTTACTTATTAATACTATTTGGCACAATCATGTTTAAATTCAATCATTAATAACACCACATGAATACAATATATTCAAGTGAGTAATATGAAATTTTCCACTAGGGACAACTTACGCAATCGTATGATAGTTGTTAGTAGTAACAAATTCAAAAACTTACATTTTTTTTTCCCAATTTGTTACGAATGATATATATCAAGTGACAAAATATGTAACTTTTATTTTGTGATAAAACACTAAATTTTGACAAGAATTAATATTCTAGTTATTATCATTAATAATTTAGTGACACTTGTAATTACTTAGTGCCGAATAAATTATTAGTATGATTTTCTATGACAAAAAGTTCCATTGTTACTTTTTTTTTTTTAGTCTTAGCCATCCGATTCTGACCTACTACCGGACTAATCTGGATCGAGTACTACAGAGGCTCATTATGGGGCGACCCTCCCAACCCAGTTGCTCCATTCACAACACCAGAATTCGAACTCTGGACGTTGCTTCCATTGTTACTGAAAAAGTATCACTGATTATCGATAATAACAAGTTAAATACAATTATTAGTCATTAATGTTAACCCATGTGAAAATCATTTTTCGTGACAAGATGAAATTTTGTTTCACTTATTATATATAATTAGCAATAATTTTTACAATATATGTCTCGACATACTCTCAACCAACTTTCTTTTTTATATAGTTATTAATTAATTAGTTAACGTTTAAGCTACAAAGTGATGTATTCACTTAATGTATCTTATGGATTCATAATTTAATCTCCTACTTTATAAGAAACATCACACATGTTTAAAACCTGTAGAATATGATAATCTTATATAAAATTCCACTATTTCAAACTTAGGTTTTACTCTTTCGAATTATAATTGTAATCATGTGAGTAATTTTTGAAGTAGTGATTACGTGTAAAAGAAATACATACATATATATATATGCATATATTATCATCATTATATAGTGAGACGGCGCCTTATTTTTCACTCATAACATTGGCCTCTTTATAAAATTGACACGAAGGGGATTTGTTAAATACAATGCATGTCGCAAATTTGAATATTTGTGTTTGTTAAATTAATTTCTTGAATTAGAAGCGAACACACCCAGCCTATGGAGGTGAGGGTGGTTTGCACTTTAGCCAACCAATACGATTTGCGAATATATCAAAATAACACTCAAATCTATTCAAAAATATTTGTGTACTATCTTTAATCATTTCCATTCAGAATAAATGAAAAAAATATTCCAATTTGGTAGTAAGTCATTAGTATGTTTGGGGATCGTATCAAATATTTAGTTTTATTTATAATTTTTACTATTTGTGTGTTTATATTTATATATATTAGCAACACTGCACACTCTACGTGAGTGCAAAATATAAAAAATATATATTATAATTTAGTACTTCAATTCTTTTTAGGATGAAATTATAAATATATTATTAAATTTCTTTTATAAGAATATTTTTTTAAGAATTATTTGAAATAATTTATTAAATTATAATAATTTAAAAATAAAACAATTATATGAAATATAATTACATGATAAAGAATAAATACAAAAAGAAAAAAAAATCAAGTAATTGTAATTAGAGAAAGTCGTTAGTGGGTTGAGAACATGAATTTTTTAAATTGGATGTAATATTACAATATGGGTTTTTTAAATTGGATGTAATATTACAATCTTGACCTTTTTATTTGTTTATTTATTACATGTGTTTACTAATTAGAAGGGTAAAATTAGCACATCAAAATTTGGTATCCGAATTGAATTGATTGCCTATGAATTTTCAATTTTACCCACAATTTTACATATCCCTATTGATTCCATATAAAATTGAAAGACAAATTTTGTAAAATCACATAAATAACCGCCATTTGTGAGATAAAAATAGCTTTCTTTTTATAATAATAAATATATATATATATATTATATTTGACACATGTACAAAATGAAATACAAAATGTGTGCACATTATGCATCTAACTTAATGTGATATATGAGCGGAGTAGAGAAAGAGAACATAAAATTTTAGATGATAGAATACTATTGTATGGCAAGATCAATTTTTTTTATTTTTTTTTCTCAATAAGCTGCAAAGTATAGTGAAGTATAGGATCAAGTGTTTATCATTAGTTTAAAAGTTATAAATACTAATAGAGGTACAATTTTATTTTCATATATGTTTGACAGCACAAATCACATCCTCGTAAACACCATGAATATGACGCTTATTCATCGGTGAGTTAGTGCCAATACTCAACTAGCTAGTTAAAGGATGTTACATAATTACTAACAACCAATAGTCTAGTATTAGATTGGAAGATTTTCGATCCACAACCTCGCTCTAATCAAAAATCACAATTGTATATTGGTAGAGTCGGATATTTGTTTCCCTATACATTCAATAGTGCAAAGCACCGCTTTAGGTGGTGGTTGGCAGCATCAGGTGGCTACTCATCTTCCTATAAATGCTAGCGGTTAGTTTTCAACCAATTATGTTCTCTCAAATAAAAGGGTGTGTTGTGTTAAAAATACAATAAATTATAAATATCGATACAGACCAACATATCGATAAAAGTCCAAAAAAATCTATAGATATCTCTTCATTGGTGCATAATTTACGTACTTTATAAGGAAAAAAAGCATAAATTATGAATTTTGCTAATTTTTTGGTGAATTACACTTACCCCCTCCCCCCCCTAAATATGTAATTGTGTACATGTCAATAGCTCCCTAGTTTTATTAATTTTTTTTCCAACCACACAATACATCATTTTTAAGTGGAATCTTAAGGAATATTCCATCAATTCTCGTATACTTTGCTCCTACCTTTTGTGGCCAATTACACTTTGGCCCTTGACCTTTGTGGATAAAATATTCTTTAACAAGTAGTGATGCATGTTTAGAACCTGCACAATATGTTGATCTCGACCTTTGTGGATAAAATATTCTTTAACAAGCAGTGATACATGTTTAGAAGCTACACAATATGTTGATCTTGTTGAATTCCACATTTCATACTTCGGTTTTACTCTTACGAATTATTGTAATCATGCCTTTGAAGTTTTTGTTTTCCAAAGAACTACATTACATGTAAAGAAATGTCACAATAAGCTTGGCATAAATCTGAAAAATATAATAGAAAATATTGTAATAAAAGATCCAAACACTAATTAACTATCAGTTGTTTTAGCGAGATAAGACGTGAAATTTCTTAAGCAAAGTTTAGGATTTCCAAATTGTGAATAAAATAATTGGGTTGGAAGGGGTTGTCCCCCATATTGGATCTCTGCAGTATCCAAGTACGGATTAGTCGGCTGATGAATAGAAATCGGGTGACTAAGACCGAAAATAAATAAAAGATCCAAAACACCATACATGTAGCCGACAGAAAAAAAAACCTTCCTTCACAACTCGTAATGTAGTGAAAATAGAATTATAGCCAATATCCCTTAATTTCTTTCATCAACATTTTAAGTAACAAACATACACATAACATGCCCATACTGTAATTGTACCCTTGTAAATAACAAAAGATGATTGAAATAATACCATATGTAGTGCTTGGCGTTTCCTGGTAATGGATTGGTAGCAAAGCCATTAATGCATGCGAATTGATTGGATATAAACAGATCCATGCTGATAATATCATTGTGCCAAAGGAAAAACAAAGAAAAATGGTTTTACGCTTTGGTGGTAAATTTTGATCGCGCGAAAAAATTTATTAATTATCATAATTTTATCGCAATATGATGTTGTAGATATTATAGTACGTTTGAATAAAAATGCATGTATTCGAATAGCAGTGTGGGTATTAGTTTGTCAAATAACAATATATAATCTATTGTGTAATAGTTTATTTGTATTTAATAATCATTGATAATCAGTGTATGATTAATTAATGATATAATAGTTTCTTTTTTTTTGGATAATTATTGATGATTGATGTAATAGTTTGAGCTTATTCAAGAGTATTAATACGATTAACTGATATGTAATAGATTGTTCGCTGTAAAAAGACAAAAAAAAAAGTACAGGTTGATGTTTCAATTCATGCAATATCACATTTTGAGGGGGGTAAAAGAAAAGCAATATCATAGGCTACAAAAATACTCTTGAATCAAAAGCAAAGTATTACATCATCCGTTGTTATCGATTATTAAATATATAAAAAAAACACTATATAGTTCGAATCCTGGGAAGCGCACTTGTTGGGAGGGGGAGTAACTTTTAATGCTTTATCCCTCCAAAATTAAGAGAATAATGTCTCCCGCAGTTCCAAAAACGGTTAATACATGGTTGATAAAAATAAAAAATAAAAAACAAAACCAAAAACAGACTAATACATGGAAGTGTTACGATAAAATTGCTTTTGTTAGCAGACTAATTATCTTATCCACCTTTGCTCATTGGGCTAGGCGGGTTGTGCGCTGTGTATAATTTACTCAAATTGGGCTGAATATTTGAGTTGGATCCAGAGCCAGGTCTAGTGAAATTGGTTCTGTGAGTACAATTTCTTTAAATCTAAAGCCCATGAACCCCATATGGTATTCTACAGATCGGATTTGGATCAAATCTGAAAAACTTGAATTGGAGTCTGATTAGCCTTTTGGATAATACATATCAGAATTTGCTCCGAATCCTATAGGATCTGCATTAGTTGTTATAGAGTTCGAGCCCGACAAAAAATTCACTACAAAAAATTATTATTAATTATATATATTTAGTGATAAGAAAATTATGTTGTCACAATGTCAATGGTGACAATAAAGTGTAAAATTAATAAATAGTGACACACTTATGGTGACAACTTAATGACAATGAAATGATGTCATAAAATCATAATGACGATTTTTTTTTTCACCAAGTTATGACTATATATGTGTCACTAATTTGTCAATGGTGACTACTAAGGCATTAACTTTTGTCATCATTGAGTAATATTGTGACAATATAAAAGTTGTTGGAAATAGAAACTTAATTAATGACAAAATAGAAGATATTGTCACTTAATACAATTATTGGTGACAACTTTTATATTGCAACTTTTATATTTTGTCACTAAATTACTTTTTCTTATAATGACTTTTTTTTTGTTGGAAAATTTTATTGTAGTGACTTGAAATCAAATAAAAAATTTCACGTGCGTTACAATCAAACAATAAATTTTAAAATCAATAACCAATAAGAAAAATTAATCCCTTTAGAGATAAAATTAAATAAAATACAAAAGATATATATAAAAACTATTCATTTTTTTGTTCACTAAATTGTGTCGAAAAATAAAAATTAATGTATTATTAATTATAATAACATATATATTACATTTTAGTTAAACATCTTTACATTGATAATATACATTCATCACCAATGCACGCACACTTGCCAGGAATCAAACCCTAGCATACACTGCTCACACCTTTAAGGCGGGATACATATCCATTAGGCAAAAATTTTTGAACTTTGTTAATATTATATATGTAAGATAATTATTTAAAAAGAAATATTATTATAATTTGAATTTTTAATAACTGAACTGCTTCATTCTCTATCTGATATATTTATTTTGGATTATGGATATCTATAACCAAATCTGATTCATTAAATATTTTAATCGATTGAATATGTTAAAATTTAAATCAAACTTAAATTGAATTCGAATTAAAAATTCATAGGTTTAACACCGTGAAAGGCTAATTTTGATAAAAGGCACAACAAACTATTTTGGCATATTTATACTATCTATACTATACTATTATATAAAAAGAAAGCATTGCTTAATAACTACTTTTGACATCTCAATGCTTTTGGTCGTCTCTCCTCTTATCATAATTTATCCCACTTTTCAATATCTTTTATTAATTTTTCATTGTTTTCCATAAATTTATCTTATTTTAAATTGTTTTATTTTTCTCTTATTATTAATTTAATCAATAAATATATTACAAATAGTTAAAAATGATATTTATACAAAAACAATAATAAATATCTATAATTTTATAGTAGTTAAACTTAACAATGTAATAAAAAATTATATATATATATATATATTTATTTTGCACACAACGGGTGTACCAAAACTACTAATGTGTATTGTTATTTTCTCCCTCTCAAATACTTATTTTGACTTATTAATCTCGTTAACACTATTTTTCATACCTTTTTTTTAAAAAAAAAATTGAAATTTCAGTGAAAAACATGAAATAAAAACTGTATTCATAAATAGTTTTTAGTCATTGAATAATTACACATTTGCATCATCTATCACTTACTATTTTCACAAATAACTCATTTTAACAATCAATCGGTACCAAACATGTTTTTTTATCATCCTTATAATATATCTCACACTGCAAGGGACAATGACAAGCCCAGTGGATTAATATTAGAACGAATAGAGTACAAGCCCCAAACTGATACATCTAACTCTTCACCAAAGACAACATATGATCAGTCAATGGAAAAAACCTTGGAGTCACACCCCACCACCATCAACAAAGCTTCTCTCTACAACAATTCACTGATAACAAACACAACAGGTGGACTCAAAAACCTACAGACATTTAGCTACTTGCCATAACAAGATGCACCTCACAAACGAGAACGGGTCCTGCCAAAACCCCCGCCTAGCCACAGACGACGTTGCTAAACAAGAAAGAATAAATAAGAGGCACCAGAGTGAAGGCTATTCATCTAGAGACAACTGTTGATCATCCCGAAATTAGTAAAGCTTATGTTCTTGTGCAGATACGTCGTGCAGACCTCCGTTCTGCTCAGGAGTGGTTTTCAGCCCGTCCCGCAACTGAACCAGACGAAAAGACAAGGTTCTATTAGAAGGGCATACTCGTATTTTTGAAAATGGAAAAGGAGATTTAGGTAATTGCGCATAGTGAGAGGGGAGGATGGTTCAATGGACGATGACAAGTGATCAAAGGGTAGAACTTTGATGTTCAATGGAGACGAGTCATTTGGCTAAGCATTAATGTTCCATTCAAAATGATTTTGTATTATAAGCCTATCTTGCATATATCACGATACTTTATGGGAACCAAAATCATTACACGGTATGTATCATCACCGAGAAACCATATTTTGGGACTTGTTCTCACTTGCATAATTCCCGATACAACAGAACATGTAAGCAAATTTTCTCAAGTTAGACTTAAGCAAAAATATCGGATCAGTGAATCCATTTTAAAGCATAAAAAGATACCATCTAGATCAAAAAGTGTGATAGATTACCTGTTGGAGGACTTTCTTTTGATAGCAGTATCCCTACAAGATAAAACAGAAGTGTTAAAACACAATAATTTGAAGGCAAAGTATACTCTAGGAAAACATATGATGGAATGTAACAATCAATACCTTGTCAGTGCCATAAATGTAATCGCAATAGGTGAATACTGAAGCAAAATTACTCTGGCTTTGTCCACCTACGTAATGATGGTAATCATGGTAATCGGGACCACCGTAAAATGGAATATACTTTGTTGGAGTCCAAGGGAAGTCGTACCTGCAAAAATTAAAATTTATGAAGACATAATGGGAAAATAGCAGAAGAAGAATATTTATCAAAAAAATACGCTAAAACAATAGTATTGATAAAAAAAAAAGCATTCACAAAAGACAAAATATACATACATATCTAAATATGTATATATTAATTCACAAGAAAAGTTATACAGACAAAAAATTATTTCTTTTCCTACTATAGGCAACAGAATCTCTTTGCTGTAAATATGAAAGTAACACCTTCAAACATACAATATGCATATGAAATCCCAAAAAAATACTATCATTCCTAATTTGCAACCAAATTCATATTTAATTCAACAAAATATCACATTTTCTCAAATTTCAGAAGAAATGTGTTTTATTTCAATACAAGCATGCATTAAGTGACTACATACATCAACAAGGTTCAACCTTAGAGAAGCTTTGAGAAAATGGAAGTACTTGAATGCCAAAAATGTTACACCTTCTCCAACAGAAAGAAATGATTCATGGCTTTGATATTGCGTCAATTGCTAGACAATATGTTCATAATACTGTAAATAGGCCTTTTATGTCCTCTGTTATTTAAGTTGAAGGTAAAAGAACCGCCAATTTCATTAAACTTGTTTGAGGTGCCTAACCTCTGCAGCAATTTCACACGAATTATTACACATAGTCCACAGAATCAGAGTTTGCTCATCTGTCTGTCTGATTTTTCAAATAATTAAAGTTATCCTAAAGGGTATCCTATCAAATAGGTCCAGAACTTAAAGATTGATATCTATAGACAAAAGAAACTCCAATGCCAACGAAAAAACTAAGACTTCTGCACCTAACGTATCATTATTTGATGACGATAACTTTAGGGAGTGACAATTTCTATTTTCCCATCTCTTCTCAAAAAATAGAAGTTCCCCTATTAGAGTATCTAGTAAGAATATGCCTCATGTGGAACTCATAAATAATATATTAACACTATCCTTAGACATGAAGAAATATTATGAAGAACGTGGGGTCAAAATTGGAACTTAAAAGAAATAGAATAAGTAATTAGACTTAAATACTGAAGCAATAACTACATTGACTTCCCCCTTAACTAAGAACAATTACACCAATATCCCCTCTTGGATTTCAAAATTAGAAATGCCTTCTCTGTTACATATTCTCACCTTACAGTTAGCCCTTTTGGTTGATTATCACACATAGTTAAATGAGATTATAATTCAAACTTTAGTACATTTTTTAAGTTTTTCTCGCTTGTATAGATCATTTATTCAAGTTTATTAGAAGTTACTTCAAGTTCTAATTAAATTTCGATGATCAAAAGAAGGCATATGTAATATTTAATACTAAGAGAGGTTGCAGTGGAGGTTAGTGTTTTGCCCCGATACTACATGACAGTACAAGTAAATTATTCCCAAAAATAGTTAACTAGAAAAGAGAAGAACACAAATACATAAAAGCAAGAAAGCAATATGGGGGGGGGGGGGGGGGCGCGAGAATAAACAAAGAAGAACACTCCATTTAATCCTTCTCCTCGTGCACTAAAGTTAATCAACTATTATTGACCTCATCCCACCAATGCATTTTACTTTCCAGCTGATCAAATTGAAATCTCAAAAGCAAAACAGTGAAAAGAAAGTGAATAGAAACACCACTGCTTGAGCCATCATTGGGTCAAATTATCAAAAGCAAAAGAGACAGAGAAGAATGAAACTTAAAATCAATCAAGCCGGAGACTTATCACTAAATTGCATCAAATCAAATCAAGTCAAAGCATGAGCATGAAAGCATGCTAAGTGCATTACCCACTGTGAGTCTCAATAGCCTCAATCTGTCTCAAAACAATCCACAACCAGAAGGTGATCATATGCCCCGGGACCATCGCGGGCCCCAGAAAAGACGGGATCCCGAGGATCAAAATCTCGGCCCAATGAGCATACGGCGCCGCAAACCCAATCGGAGCGGTGTACTCATGATGAACCTTGTGAATTTTCTCGTAGCCCCACTTGCAATGCAAGAACCTGTGGATCCAATAGTTTGTGTAGTCCTCAACGATGAAATAAACACCCAATTGTAGTGCAATTTCCCACAATGAAGGCAATGGCAAGCTTGTTCTTACCCCTATCATCTTCATTCAACACAAAAAAACAGAGCAAAAAAGATCCCGAATAATTAAACCCAAATTTCAAGACTAAATGTTTCTCACACAATATAAAAAACACAAGGCCAATGTCAAGATTGCATCTTTAATCAAAACCCACAAAAAATTTACTACATGAAAAGGCTTACAATGACAATTACACAAAGCCCATCTCTGGATTACCAAAAAAGAATCTCAGCAGTCCCAGATTTGAACAAGAAAAATCACAATTTCTAACAGCATTGCAAGAACGAAGTTCATTTACTCGGAAAAAAGGAATAAGAAAAATTACCTTAACGGAGGGGTAGGACACGAGTTGAAGGGGGCCAACAACTAGGAAAAACATGCGCATGACCGATTTGTAGCAGCGGATAGTATCAGAGAAAGTGAGTTTGACTTTGGGCTGTATCTTGTAAGGCTCGACGGTTTTCTTGAAGAAGTGTTCGAGAAAGAGGTAATAAAAGGGGAAGAGAGAGAAAATGAGGAAGAGGAAGATGATGTTGTGGCAGTAGAGGAAGTAGTCGGACTTGGCGGCGGAGTAATTGAACCAGAGGGTTTCCGCCGCCGTGAGGGATCTGCCCAAGGCGGCTTCCGCCTCTTGTACGGTGGCGTAAGGTAGCATTGGCGCTCTGGACTAAGTAGAATAGTTGTGTTCTTTGCTCTGTGTGTGTGGGTGCGTGAGATATTTTGTTTCTTTGTGTGTGGGGGTGGGGATTTATGTGTGTGATGTGTGCGAAGAGTTTGTTAATATAATGCGGGAAGACGAAAGGGCGAATGTGTGTATTATGGTGAGTTCTGTCTTTTTCAATTTTGATATCTAAATAAAATATTTTTGGTGAATGTTTATTCTTAATGATTGTTTATGCTAAGTGAAAATTACACCCTATTGCCTTTAAAGGTTATAAGGTTGATGAGGCGTAACTAAAATTGATACCGATACTCTAAGATTGTGAAGTATTAGGTTCGATACATCGTTAAAGTATGTGAGTTTTATTTTTATTTTAATAGTAATTTATTTGATTTATTTTGATATTAATTCCATAATAATTTGAATTAACAAAATGAGTTACCGGTATAATTGAATCACATATTTTTTTTTTAAAAAAAAAAACCTTTAAGTTTCTAAGAAATTTCATCGTGTGCTTGGCACTTATGGTTTTAAGCGACAACTATTAAATTATATCCAATAAGTTGCGTGAGATTATGAAATTATTTCTTGACATTATGGTTATTTACTTTGTCATTGATATCATATCATTGATAAGGAAAACTGGTGTTGGGATTATTAGTTATTATTGTTTTTCTTCTTTTTAGTGGTTGAGTACAAATGTGACTCTTTAGATTTACTTCATACCAAATTTTAAATTAAATAAATCAATCATATATTGAAGCGGGAATTTTTTTTATAACATAAAAGAGATATTTAAATTAGACCAATTATACTATACATTATTGAGATTTTTATTCTTAACTTAGTTATATGGAGTTATAATCTTATTTATCATAATAAATATTCATCAAATAATCGAGAGTCACAAGACGATTTAATTAGAACCATCCTTCAAGAAATAAGAAATGATAGTCAACGAGACATTGCCTCCATAATAAGATAAATGAACCATAACTTCTATATTATGGATTCGAATTGCTGCAAATGCACAAATTGTTTTAATTTTATACTAATTTTTATGTATTGTTGTTTGGGCCCAAAAATAAATTTTTATATAAATTCGGAGTAGCCTGATCTTGATCATTTTTGTCATGTTGAAATGAATTAATAGAGCTCAGGTCACTTCGACGCATATAAGATAGCCCATGGTGGAAGCCCGGGCCAGAATGAATTCATGACCCAGTTAGCCAAAAATAGAAAATATGAAAATAAAAGAAATAAAGATGATAAAGTCAAAATTAAACCCTTACTTTTGTGAATTGTTAGGATAGAAAATAACAAAGTGGCTAAAGAATAGGCATTCTTATAACTAAACATGGCTAAAATAAAGGCAATGTGATGTTGAAAATTTGAAATTCAAATATGATGACATAACTGTCATGTCCAAGAAATAAGGGTAGCCATTCATTTCGAATGACCAAGCTTGGATAAGCTATCCAACTCCAAGAATAAAGGAATTCAATTGCAGCTTGAAACCTATAAAAGGGAGCTGAATTTACCGTTTGGACACAACATCAATCAAACAATAACAATAACTCTCTCAATCAAGAAGTTGACACTTTTTTGATTTTTTAGTCTAAATGAACAAAGAATAGCTTTAGTTCACTAGGTAGAAAACTATTACACGAATATTTGTAGTCATACCCCATTTGGCTCAAAGTGAGAATATTAATGTACTCAATTTGTAACGTCATGAACTCGTAGCCATCACTCACTCGAATTCAGCCCAATTCGAGGTGAGATATTAATGCGACGGAGTGGTATCCCGCATTCATATCAAGCGCATGCATGAAGGGGAGTTCCGCATGAGTCAATCAATGCTCGTCGGAATGAACAACCTTTGAATGCATCCACGCGTCGATATGACCAGAGTCATCAATGTGGCCGACTTGTAACTAGAGCTTTTAGGAGCTGCTCAATGCATTTTAATCATAGATATAGCTCGAGTCATCAATGCGCGTGTCTGTAGTCAAGTTTTCTAAAGTCCAGATGGTGAGTAACTATAGTCTTTGAATGTATTTTCTCTTCGATTCAAACTTTTTGACCCTTTTCGATTCTTAGAGTACTTAATTATTAAGTCCTATATTAAATTGTAATATGGTCCTTTGAATGTATATTAAATTTTTAAAAGTTCGACTTTGACTTGACTGGTTTATAGCCCTAGTTTTGAGTAAATAATGGCGTGTTTGCAACACTATGAAAAAGTTTTATTTTATTTTTTCCCCTATTTCTATTGAAAAAAAGAACAATTTTGAAGTTTTTTGTTTCGCTAATTATACTAAAAGAATTTAAAATAAGATAAAAATTGAGAGTACCTTTTTAGGTTGTTTTTTTTACAACTTCTAATTTATTTTTAAAATTTAACCACCATTTTTCACATTTTTTCTCCAAACACTACACACCTTCATTGCTCAACTCTTTTTTAACCTTTTCTTATACTTTTCCAAAAACAAAAATATTTCCAAAATCCCACAATAACCTTTATGGGAAAGCACCTTGTTTTTTCCCCAAAAGTTGCAAGACTACTTTGTCTTTTTTTATTAGAGAAAGTTGCTTGCATTGTAACATTTGGTAAAGGAACCAGTGGAAACTCCAAAATATAAATTACTGGGGCAAAAAATATAATATCAATCAATGAAAAAAATTATATTCTCAATTATATAGGGTCAAAGTACATAATTTCAATATATTAAATGACGTAAAGTGGATGAATAATATAATTTCTTTTTTCCTCTACATACATTTTAAAATGCTTAATTTAGATAGAGTAAATCTGCAATCTTCATCTTAGATGAAAACTCAATTAATACTTTGAATCTTTAATTATTATAGCTACTGTTGTTGCAAAATTAAGTTTATCCATTAAAAAAAAAAAGAATAGTAGAAAAATGGGCATATCAACATAAATTGATGGACATGTAGGATATATTTGTATATGCAACAAGAAAAATGCATTTGATGGCCATTTTATTCACCACTAGAAGCCGTAAAATGACCTTTACTAACAATCCAAACAGACAAATCACAATCTCCGATCCTTCTCTCCACCTGAATAATGCCCATTTAGAGGAACTCTATCAAGTAGCATTGATTAGCATAGAACCAATATTGATCAACTTTGAATGTCTCTTGTACTATACAATTTAGGTTTAACTCTCTACGTCAGCTCTAGATGAAGAGCAACTACCCAAGAAGAAATTCTACAAGTATATAGTCCCCACATTCAATGCCCCAAGTATACATGTTATTCATTATATCGATACTATGCCTTATAGACTATTCTCTTAGAGTAGATATTGATTTGAATGTCGGAAATTTTTTATCAGGGATATTCTTGATAACCTCATATTTGTTAGTATTGACAAGTTGATCCAATTAATTCTCTCACTATACAGTTACTCTCCTCGAGAAAGGTAACCTATCATATCGTTCACAAAATCGAGACATTATCTACTCATTTTTGTAGGCTAATTTATGATTAGCTTACTTAATTTTCCCTCAAAGCAACATCAATTCAAAACACATGCATTATTTAACATATATCCAACTTTTAGGGAATTATACTCTATTTTTCGATAATGCATTTTATTACATATTCAAATACAAGTAAGTTGAACATGTTCTCTCAAAATAAAATGTCAAACCACTCACTCAATTCATTTGATCAAGATTGCAACTCTATTCGGGGGACTTCTCTTTTGGATACAGAACTTGGGAACCTTCGTCTTTTTGTATTTTTTAAAAGCAGAAAAAGAAATTATGAAAGGGACGAGCGAATATGAATTCAGAGGTTTATTTCATGCGTGATAAGGCCTCACTTCTTATTTTTCATTTAGCAACGGATTGAGCACAACTGATGTATATGATTATTCTCATTGTATAAAATTAAACATTTATTAAATTTATTATACGATCGTGTATACTTTTCGTACTTCTTGAAAATATATTTATTAAATTTATAATAATCAACAAGCATAACTTGAAATAAGATAAAATTGTATGATGAAAGAAAAATAATAATGGGATGGGGGGTGTTGTTAAGATAGGAAAGAGAAAAATGAAAAGTAAAAAATTAAAAACATGTTAAAGAGTGGAAGACTTAAAGTTATCATACTCTTTTTCCTCGTCCCAATCACAAACCAAACCAATATATACGACATGTATTAATGAGTATAATAAAATATATTTTACAATTGTGTATCAAAAGATCCTAATTACCTCATAAGTCCATCAACATTTGATGCATGACTACCAAGTAGCTACTTACATGTAAATCATGTCTCATATCCAACCCATGCAAAATCCATCATTCTACCCCAAAATATGAGATTTTCACTCTAAAATCACTCCTGTAAATGTCCCTAGTATTTATTGCAGTTGGTAAGACATCAATTGCTCTTTAAGCTCTTATATCTCCTCGATATTTTCACTTAAAGTCTTACTGATTTGAGCTTCGTAAAGCCTTAATTGAGAGCACTTTTAACTAGATCATATTTTATCTCATTTTGCAAGTCAAATGTTTTCCTTGTTCAACACTACCTCCCCATGAGATCATTTCTTAGCTTGATAACAAGCCCAACAAAATTCAATTTACATCATGTAAAATATTAAACTACTAAATTAAAAATAACATTTAAATGTAATTGCGTTATCTTAATTATGTACTCTTTTATTAGGTTAAAATAGTATTTTACAATATAACATTTACCCTCCAAATGTTGGAACTTTTACTAATTAACCATTAGCTATTACTTCAAGGAACAATCTCAAATTAAGTGCAGTTAAGTTGTCTTAACACTTCTACAAATTATATAGAAGTACAGATTTCCTTTTTCTTAATGAACAAAGATTAGTTGGAGTGACTCTCGGAATCCTTTCCACTAAAAAATGTTCTTTTTGCTAATATTCGATGCGACTAAATTGAACTTAATCATCATAGCCCCATTAACAGTAGTCAAACGAGGTAAAGTTCTTTTTTTGGTAAATAAATGTGGTAAAGTTCATTTTAATTCAATTTTGTCAAATACACACAAAATCAAAAAAAAAAAAAAAAGAATAAGAATAGAAATTAATTTTAAGAGATCCACCCGGCCGGTGGACAAACAATCCCAAAATCCGAGGAGCTGACTCAGTTTCCAATTATTTGTACCTCGGTCCAAAGAGATTGACAATATACCACATATTGTTCATCATCTGTCTCATCACCATCGCAACAAAATTATAGTCTCATTTTCTTTATTTTCATTTCTAATTTTTTCTTTTTGATATATATACACACACACACTGGCAGAGAGTGAGAGAGAGAGAGAGAGAGAGAGACTCATTTGAAAAACATCATAATTACTTTTCGATTATCCTCATCGACCTTCACTGTTGGATTTCATGCCCTAATTTTCTTTTCTTCTCTTTTTCTATTTTCACTTAAAAATCATGACACTACAAAAATACAACTTTTTCAAGAACGAATCAATATATTATAAATTTAATTTTTGTGATAAATTTCATTTATAAAAACTTCATGAGTAAATGACTTATTACTATTTTTTTAAAAATCTATTTAATGATATCGAATTTTATTACTAATCCATCACAATACTTTATATTTGTAATAAAATCTTTTCGTGATAAATTTTTCATTAATGAAGAGAGTGATTTCTTATAGTGTGAGGAGGCTCACATGTATCTAATTTAATAAATACATTTTTAGAACTTATCAATAGTAATAATAATAAGGCCAAATGTAGGACAACCGAAAGTTTAAGGTCAAATTCAACAAGCTGCAAATGGAGGCAAAAGTAAATCTAGTAGAGCCAAATGCTACCACGAAGAGGAAGCATCCTAACGATGGTCAGAAAAATAATAATGCCAAGAAATTCAAAAGGGACTATTTTAAATGCAGTAAGACAAACCACATGGCTAAAGACTACCGAGCCTCGAAGAAAGGCAAAGGAAAAAAGGACCAAGCCAACTTAATAGAGGATAAAAGCATGCCGATCGGCATGTCTAAGTTGAGCCTCTCAACGGTGGTCTTCAAGGCCAACTTGATTGATAATCCGAGAGAGTGGTGGGTTGACATTGGAGCTACGTGCCACATTTGTTCAGATAAAGAGTTATTTTCTACTTATACTCTGATCAGTGGACCCAAACCATTCATGGGCAACTCAACAACCTCCCCAATTTTCGGCTTGGGCAAAGTGGTTCTAAATATGACCTCGAGCAAGGAGTTGACCCTGGTTGATGTACTTCATGTTCCAGATATTATAAAAAATCTAATTTTTGGTTCATAACTTGTAAACGTAGGTTTCAAACTAGCATTTAAGTCAGACAAAGTTGTGTTAACAAAGAATAACATATTCATAGGAAAAGGTTACCTAGCTAATGGCCTATTCAAAATGAATGTAATGATCAACTTTGATAATAATAAAATAACTGCTTCTTCTTACTTATCTGAGTGTTCAAATTTGTGGTATGTTAGACTAGGACATGTTAATTGTAACACTTTGAAAAGACTTGTAAGTTTGGAATTATTGCATATTTGCATTCATTTAACATTTATTCAAGTAAACAGTGTGAAATTTGTGTAGAGGCTAAACAAGTAAACAAGGAATGGTTAACTGTATATGTAGAGGATATACACATAACAATAGTGCATATCGTTCTTTTGTGTACAAATCAACAAGTCCTGAAATAACTGAAAATATAGTTATTGAGGCAAGGAATGGTGTGTTATTTGAAGATGTCTTTCCATGTAAAGAAAGAAAAAACGAGAGTTTTAGGGAAGAAAGTTCAAATAAAAGAATTTATGATGCTGCAATTGGTAATCAACAAGATGAAGAACCAAGGCACAATAAACGAGCAAAAAAGCTAAGAGTTTTCATTTGAATTTCTTAACTTATATATTAGATGATGAGCCTAGAACTATTAAAGAAGCCTATGAAAAGTTATGGCTAGGACAAAAAGTTGCAACTCATTAGGGTCGCATTGGTTTGGTTAAAACCAACCCGCCCTTGCATTGGTTCACACCCGTGTATATGGTAATAATATATTTAGAAATTGGTAATAATGTATTTATCCCAATAGCCACAACTTTTTATGGACTTCTTTAATGGTTCTAGGCTTATCATCTAACAGGAACAATTTTCATGTTGCTAACTGCTGAGAGATTTCATGGAAAATTGAGTCCTTTCTTCATATAACCTAATGTTCAACAAAAAATCTGACATCTATAGTTCTTTCATGCATGTAAGCTTCATTTTCTATTTTAAGAAGAATGGTACCTATAATATACAATCTCAATCAATCATGTTAATATCTTAAACTCATCTTTTTCTTTAAAAAAAATCAAACTCATTAAGTATATATAGACGATTGTTGGAAATTGGCTTAATTGTGATAAAATTTACCAGGATTAATCTAGGATGAAACCATTTTTGGTGTAAATCCATAGATAAAGTCTCATTAAATGTTGTTTGTGTGTTAAAGGATAAGTGTAAAATTCCAATTGGGATATTTAACCTTGACAATTCATGTATATATGTGGTTAAGTGTTGATTAAGTGTAAACTAATTATCTAAACCTTGGCCAGACCGTGGCTAAAAATCCGTGGCCAAGTTTTTTTTTTTTTTTTGGCGCTAAGTATGGTTTGAACTCTTCACTTCTTAGTTGAAATTAGAGCATTAAACCACTGCACCACTTTAACTTTTTATTTAATAATTACTTTTTGCTATACTTAACTAATATATGTATATTATATATATATATATTGATATATATATATATATATATATATAATAAATGATTCGATATATTACATACATATAAGGTTAGATATACTTATACACATGTGTATTTATATATAATTAGATGTATATATATCAAATATATATGTACATATATAACATATATTAGATATATAATACACTGATATATATAGATGATTGATATATTTCAATGTTTATTTTAATATTAATTCCAATGACGAATGATCGTTTCAATTATTTGACGATATTATAATGTTCTATTGAGTTAATATACAACTTAACTTTCATAATTATTTCTTTATATTTATTTTACCATTTTATTATAATATCACAATATATGTTGGATTATACCACATATATAAGTATACTTCTAATCAGTCCATTTCATCGTTTATTGTCAATTGTTTATATATAAGAGTTTATTATCTGGTTTTGAAGGTTTATAATTGATCAATTGTCATAACTTATATTATAGTTTTATTAATAATTCAACAACGTATAATTGTTATTGATAATTTATAATATTTAAGTGTAAAATAACTAGGATAATAAGGCCAAAGTGGTTTAGCCACGGTCTGACCGTGGCTAAATTAGCCATGGGCTAGCCGTGGCTAATAGCCACGGTCAGACCGTGGCCAGGCCGTGGCTAATTGCCACGGCCTGACCATGGCTAAATTAGCCATGGGCTAGCTCGTGGCTAATAGCCACGGTCTGACCATGGCTAGTTGTTAGCCATAGAATAAAATTTTTTAATTTTTTGAATCTGATGTGGTTCAAACTCTTAACCTCTTGGTTGAAATTAAAGTATCAAACCATTGGACCACTTTAATTTTTTGTTGAAGAATTAGTTTTAGTTGTACTTAACTAATATAAATTATGCGAAATTCTTAATATAAATTATCTAAATAAATTTTTTTGATAATTTTTGTTTTTGCTATTAATTTATTAAATATTTTTTATAATTAATAAATTACTTGTTCAATCACTAAATACTTTTCAATAACAAAAAAAAAAAAAGCCAAAGATTAGTAAAAAAAAAAAAAAAGAAAGGAATACTTTTCATAATGTGGATTTATGCTATAGAACTATGTGTTTCAAATTATTTTGTTAATTATATATTTAATTTAAAATATTTAAAATTGATGTATATTCATGTAATAAAGTAGATTCAACATAAATGATTTCATTAAATTATGAAAGTTATCCCATAATATAAAGATAGAGCTATACTTAAAATACATATATGAACAAAAAATGTAAAGCGAGTTTGATTTAACTAATGATCAAAAATCATTTGATATAACTTGTCAAAAATTAATTTAAATAACTAATTCAACAAAATAAATTCAAATATTTGATTTGTGTAATTAAATTGATTTAGGATTATTATTCATTTTACTCATCAGGAAAATAAAATTAGTATTTGAAATTATTGAAATAAATATTTTACCTACATATTTGAAATAAAAAATAAAAAATGGTTAATAAATCAAAAATTAGTAAAACTAATAAATTATAAAAATAAATAATTTAAAATATAACATAGATATATGTTAAATATAAGACAAATCGTTTCGCAACCAAAGATGTCAAGTGGCTTAGTGGCTTTGATGTCACAATTCCAACCATGAAGTCCATGGTTCAAACCCATGGAGTGCCAAAATGTTAAAATTATCTATACGACTTTTTGGGGGGTGGGTTTTGTTCGTGGGTTGGGGGGGGGGGGGGTTTCCTCCATGTTTTTTTTTTTTTTTTTTCAGATTAGCCACGGTCTGGCCGTGGCCATTGGCCACGGATTAGCCACGGCCGACCTTATATTTTTCAGAATTCTGTGGCCAAATTGGCCACGTCCTGGCCGTGGCTAATCCGTGGCTGAGTAAAAGCCGTGGCTAACGTTAGCCACGCCACTTTTAGCCACGGATAAAATTCTGGCTAATTTTTTGGGCCACGAATTTTTGCCAAAATCCGTGGCTAAATTTGTTTTTTCTAGTAGTGGTATGGCCGGTGAAGAACCTTAAAATAATAATAGATGATGATATTTTTGCTATCATTTCTTGTAATAATTTTCATCAAAGTGAGAAAAAAAGCAAACCCTAGTTGATGATGGCATACCATGATCTCGAAGAGGATAAAAAGAAAAAGATGAAATATCAATTTACCAACGCAGCTTTCATTGACTGCATTGTGAGACATGATTATTGTAATTCACTTTTGAATAGGAAAATATTTGCTCAAGCTAGGTGTCCGACGTTTTTCATACGAGCAGTCCGGATATACTCAATATACGTATAAAATAATTCGATCCTATATACAAATAACTCATTTAATTGATTAAAAAAATGTCGAAGTAGGAGTGAAATATTATTGCAGAAAAGTAGAATGACGAGTAGAAACTCATGCAATTAAATGGGAGGAACAGAGCAATTAATGAAAAGTTAAATTAGGCTAAATATTTTTCTAAAAAGAATGACAAATCAAAGATACTTATGGAAACTATAAAATGTAACTTTTCTAGGATACTCACTTTATTAACAGCGTGTATGCAATTATAAGTGACGAATTGAATCACAATATTGTCGTTTAAAAGTAAAAATTCTGAAATTTATAAGACTCAATTTAGTTGTTCATTTTTTTTTACTGTGATGTAAGTTATAAATTTTCTTAGTCATCAGTTTGAATATAAAAGAATAAGTAGATTAGGTAAGTGGGGGCTCAATCACTAGTTCCACTAATTAATAGTCCTTAACTGTAAGTAGAAGTCATTATTGCAAAGTAAAGAGTCAATTATACTACATATGGTTGGCACTTAATTGGCAGTGTTTCTCAATTATATGCACTAATTGTATATTAGGATCATATATAGGTCAATGTGTTGATTATCCCCTCGACTTGTCACAATGAAAGTAGTATATGGTATTGATATGAATTTTGTTAAAAAAAAAAAAACTAAAATCCAGTTAAGTTATTAAAACCAACATGCAAAAGATGGGATCAAGAAGAGAAAAATACGAACTGCTTTTTAGATATAGGAAATTGAAATGTTATTGTTGTTGTTGTTGTTGTTACCATTACAAGAAAAAATAATATTAATAACAAGATATAAAAGTGATAATGAAAAAGTTGTCACCAATAATTGTATTAAGTGATAATATCTTTTATTTTATTATTAATTAGGTTTTTTTTTATGACAACAACATTTATGTTGTCATAATATCATTTAATGGTAACAAGAATTAATAGTTTAGTTGTCACTATTGACAATTAATGATACACTTATAATGATAATTTGGTGACAAAAAAATTGTGATTAGGATGTTGTGACAAGATTCTATTGTCACTAAGTTGTCACCATAGGTGTGTCACTAATTATCAATCTTGCACTATATTGTCACATTTTCACACCATGTTATCACTATTGACATTGTGCAAACTATGTTTTATAGCAACATAACTTTTTTGAAACTCAATGTATATAATTAACAATAATTTTTCATTATTACTTGTAATATTATCACAAATTTAATCATTTTCTTATAGTGTGTGTTTGGATGTGTTAAAAAAAAAACACTTTATTTTTTATGAAAAAAGGTATTTCAAGAGAAAAAAAAATATAGTGTTTGATTGGATTTTTTTATTAAAAAAAAGTTAGAAAAATAGTCAAAAATAATTTTTTTTGGAAGTTATTTAAAATAGTTTTCAATGAAAAAAAACCATATAAAATACTTTTAAACTACTGCATGCAAACACACAACTATTTAGCCTAGAAAAATAATTATATTATAAAAAATAAGGCTCGATATGCATTATTTTAAAATCTATCCAAACTGCCCTTGTCTATTTTGTGATATTTTATTTTTAACGTGTATGTATACTTCGATTTGTATTTGATTATATATAATTAATTAATCTCTTGATGTAGTGATATAATGCATTTCGAAAAAGATATGGTTGGAGATCTCTCTAATCATTTTGTAGAACAGTTGTATCAAAAATATACATTCTGAATAAAAAGTAAAAGTTTTGATATGCATCAAGGTTGTGGTATATGATATGATGGATGCGAATGATTAAAAGTGTAGACTTATGAGAATGTAAAGTAATTTACTTTTTCTTCATTTTTGTTCTACGTTTTCAAACACATTGATTGCTTTTGTTGAAGATGGACACTTCAAAGACAGATTTTTTTCCTGAAAAATATTTTTGCTTTTCAAGATCCATGCTTGCATGTTTGTAATCCAGGGATTCAATATGAATTGTGATTTACCTAATTAAACTCAATAAATTTAAATAAAGCTAGTATGCAAAACCAATACTACTAAAGAAATGACTTAATTCGACACATTTTTTATAATACTTTAAAAGTGTCATATTTGTGAATTTATTGTGATACTTTACAAATAGTGCCACCATAAGCATTGCAAATTTTAGTTATAATGTATTTATTGTGATGCTAGTATCAAAATAGGCTATTACTATACTCAAATACATAGCATATTAGTTAGTGTCACTAAATTCAAATTGTTTCTTTGTGGCATTAGCTAAAGTGTCATGTATTTAAATGTAGTAATAATCTATTTTACACTTTTTAATATTATAAAAAATAAATCATAATTATAATTTGTTATATTCATTGAGATGCTTTTTATAAAGTATCATAATAGGTGCAAAAATGTGACACTTTTAAAAAGTGTCAAATTAGATTTTATTTTTTTTTAGTAGTTGAATAATAGTGTGAAAATTAAGAAAGCAATAAGGATTAGTATTAGATTAAGCAGTTGATCGACTTTTCTCTAGCTGTAGAATAGTAACAATATACAGAAAAACTAAAATGAATGAATTAAACTTAGAGAAGTAACCATAAAAAATCAAAAAAATAAAACAAAAACCGGATTAAACTTAGAGAAGAAGTTAAGGAAAATTCTAGCAAATGCAACATGTTGGAGATGTGGAGTTTGAATAGGGATCCTTGTTGGAGAAAATGGATAGGAACTCTTGTTGAGGATGGAGTTATTTTTTCCCTAGTTCTCTTATATAATAAGTAGGGTATAACTCTTGTAATTTTATAACACAACAAAATAATAGAGTATACTTTCTAGTGTCGGTTGTGGATGTAAGCATCTTTGTTGAAACATGTAAATCTTGTCTTCTGTGATTGTGTTTTTTTTTTTTACTTGATTCGTTCCTAACACAATAAATTATATTGCAAGTGGTATTATAAATAAATTATATGATTAGTACGTGATGCAGTCTAGAAATGGTTGATCATGGTCGAGGACTTTTTGCTCGAGATCTGAGCTGGTGGTCCTCTTTCATAAAGAGAGTAAGCGCACGTAAGACTAGTCGATTTTGGCCCAACGTAGGCTTTCACGCTCAAGTCAGTGTTTAGGATTTTTTAGTGAAGCGAAGAAGATGAACAGTAATGTAGGGGGATGCAAGAGATGAGATGTTGTTTGATACCTGCCAATTGAAGGGGTGGAAACTATTCATATGTAATGGTCATAATCTGATGTGTTTGATAGGAGTTGGTCCAGTAACCGACAGGTAGGGTACATTCGGACATGTCGGTGAGTGCCTTTTGTCTTAAGGAACCATCCCTTGAATGAGTTGGTGATAATTTGCATTTAATGGGATTGAACTTGGCATTAAATGCATAGTACATGCATTATATGGTAAAGACATTCTTCATGAGAGGGCATTACTTGCTTCTGGGACTGATACGATTACTGTAATGTGTCTGGTGGCGATTGTTGGCTGTAGATGTACCTGTTTGTCAAAGGGTCAATGGTGCTCTCCTTAAAGGTTGGTGGACCTTTTAGGGTTCTATGCTTAAGGGACCTTCTATTTGTCTTCCTCGAAGCAAGTCTGGTTAGTTGAACTCTCGAGACTCGGGCTCTTGTAGGGGTTCACTATTTATTACCGACCTCTTGAGTGGACTACTTTGTGGGATCTCGAAGCATTCTCGTTGAGAAGTTTCCCTGGATTTATTCTTATCGAGGCATTTCCCTAGACCTAGCCTGGAATTATCTTTTTGTTCTCTCGAGATGACCCTCCTTTGTTACTCGTTCGAGGGACGACATCAAATCTCTTCATGGGAATCCCATTGGGGGGGGGGGGGTTCGTTCACTCGAGGTTAGCATGGTCTGTGTGTTCCCGCCTTAGAATATTTTGGGGATAGTTGAGCATGACGTGTTTTTTTAATTGCTTGGTAATTACTATGTGTCTTGTTAAGTGAGAACGTGCCACGACATTAGTATGGATTCGTTCAAGCTTGAGCAAAAATCAATGAAGTTGTTCAATGTCGTGTTGGATTTTCTTTCCCAATAATGATAGCAAACGACTCATATGTAAGTTAATTAATAAAAGGGAAAATTACACTTAGTTATGGAAAATTACACATACCTCCCTTGGAGTTTGGGTTTAGCTAACATGTATTGCATTTCGATCACTGATACACTGTGATTTGCTTATATAAACAAAAAATTCTAGTGGAACTCCAATTTTACCCTTTTTTTTTTTCAAAAATTCAATCTTTTTTGTATACAATAATACTCTTATTGGAATTGATAATTGTCATCAAGGAAATGGACAAACTTGTCATTTTTCATTTAACCTGAATTGTGGGATTTTTTTTTCTTTTTTTTCTTAACATTTCGACAAGGATAACGAAGTCATTTCATTATCGTTTTGTTGGATGTTAGTCAGACGCTAACCTTAAGGGAGATATGTGTAATTTTTCATACCTAAGGGGGTTTAGCTATAATTTGACCAAACCTTAAGGGGTCTAAGTGTAATTTTTTCTAATAATAATAATAATAATGATGATGATAATTGATACCCCCTTAAAATCAACCCATCGGGTCTAACAATTATGAGAGGACCCAAAAACAAAAGCCCAGAAGAAATGCCTTGAAGACGGGCTTGAATCTCCAGCTAAGGCCCAGGATTCCTATGGGTTGGCCCACCACAAGAGGCCTCTAGCGGTAGCCCAACCATTCTTTCTATAGGCCTAGTCTGATGGAAGCCCAACTCGACCTTCCTCACCTAAAAATGGACCAAGTCAAAATCTTATCCATCATAAAATCATACAGATAATAACGGCTCGAGCCCTTATCCCCTTAACCAACCAAGCCTACAAGATAAGCCCTTGGGTATCCTCAAATCATAACTAAGAGATATGGAAAACCACCCTCCAACCAATTCCCATGAAATTTGGCTTTCGTGTTTCGAAGGAGAGTAGTCCGAGGATTCCTTGGGTCAGGTGTTTTCACACCACTCCTATAAAAAGACTACCATATCTCATTTGGTAAACACACTTCAGCACGCTCAAACTAAGTTCTAACTCGAACTCTCTCTTTACTCTCTAATCTGTACTCATTACATTCATCTAAGCTCACAAGTCGAGCACACTATGAACACAAATCCCTCACCAGCCCATAGGATTCCCCTACCATCCTTCCTGGCTTATTTTCATTATATTGTAATGTATTTTTATTTTATTTCTTTTTAAGGCATATACTTACTTAGTGAAGTCTCACGCTTTTTTGCAAGTTAGGCCTCCTAAAGTAGCATAACCTTCCTCGAAAAATAAGATTTTTGAGGATTCCTATACGCTCAACTGTTCCCTCGCATAAATTTTCTTTGTGATTGAAATTTGATACACATCAATAATAATAATAATAATGATGATGATGATGATGATGGACACTTTCTAAATGGACCCTTGAGTGTAGGAGTACATTATATCAGCGGTAAATAAGCCATGTTTGTACAACTAGTGCAATATTTTCCATATACAACTTATAATGCGCAAAAAAATTTCTTGCACGGTTTGTATAATTGGCATAATTTTCCTCTAAAAAATGCAAGAAGACATAAGAAATTAAAGGACCATTACTTGGTCAGAAAAATATTGACATGTTGTCATGAGCAATTCGACAATATGATGATCTTTTCTCGTCACATAAAAATTAATTTCAGTGACTAACAAATATACCACAAGAAATTAAAAACAATGTTAGTGATTAATAATGTGACAGTGGGGATTGAAAATATAGGATCCAATGTACGTTGAGGAGACACTAAATTAAGCTTATGATTGACACGTATAAATGTATAATGAACTTTTGATGAAGACCCCTCGTCAACGTGTATCAATTACGTAGTTTTACATCTCACGGCTTAAGGGTACACTTTAAATTCATTAAATGACTGGAAAAGAGATTATGAGAATGAAACAAATTCCCTAATGAGCCATCGAGTGTACCTGATACTTGTCGAGAGCATGAAAGACAATTGGGATATGTTTCATTCAATTTTTTATGATATTTATAATTTATAAGATTATTTTATAAATATATTTGATATGATAATAGATTTTTTATGAGTTATATAAGTTGTGTGTAGGGATGGAGCCAGGCTTTGAACGTTGTTGAATCTTATAGATCCGAAATCTTTGAAGCAAAATGGCTCTAGAGGAATTGAAATCATTGGATTCCAACAAAATTTGCTGAAAATATGAGAATCGATGCATGTTGACTAGAAATTAAGCGAGGTCAAATGATGTTGACCGGATTATCACTGTGGAGTTGAAAGTAGGCCTATTCTTAAGATGTGCGTTTTATGAATTTCCGGTTGGGGGGTAGCACCGCCGCTGCCACGGGGTGGTGTTGTAAATTCCATATTTGATGGTTTTTGTGTAATTTCAGCAAAACTTAAGGGTGGTGTTTATAAATCAAACCTTTGGGACAATATCGAGATTTCTTATACTCTGTTAACTTTTACACAAGTTTGCAAATCTGGAGAGTGGTTTTAGTTTTTTTTGATATGTGATGTTCCTTTTTTCTCTATTTCTTTTTTTATAATTTCACCAAATTTTAGGGGATGTAGTTGTAATTTTCCCTTTCTATTTTAGCTAATGAGATGTGCTTCTAAGTTAGTAGTATAGCCAAAACAAATATTAATTTTAGGACAAATTGCAATTTCTCTCTATGAATATTTTTAAATTTGGCACTATACCCCCTAAAAATTACGAAAAAAACACTTTGTCCCTTTTAATTACTTTCACTGGAGCATTTTGACCCCTGATCAACTTTATAGCAATTTTTTGACAAGATTAAATGCACTTTTCACCCTAATATTGTTTGAACTTGAGCACTTCAACCCCCCCTCCCCCCAACACACACACACACACACACAAAAGATTGCTGGAATTTCACTTTGTCCCTTAATGATTTTTTCAACATGTTAGTTTCACATAGGTCCTGGGACGTATACGCAGTGGAATATCAAAAATTTTATATGAACATATAACATATTATATGCTAATCATGTTGTCCCGTGACTATCGTGACGCGGATTTATTATGCAAATTACATAACCAAATCGTTTAAACGAGTTTAGTAATTAATTACCTTTTAGCATTCCTGTTGTCGTAGGGAATAGAGCGTATTCAAATACGCGGTTCACGTTCCCGAATTATCACGAACGGTTCGCGCTTTTGTAGGAATCCAATTGTCTTCCCTCCAAGCGTATCCACACGTTAACCGCACTACGGATTTAAATCCTATGCAAGACTTGGATTTAAACCGAAGTGTATATGAATCTATACTAACTTTTAGTATATGGGCTTGTTGAAAAAAAAAAGATGGATTATTAATTCTTAGTTAATTGTTTATCAATTAAACAAAACTAAGAACTAAAATATGTATATATCTCACGGCAGAGATTAGAGAGAAATAAAACAAACGAGTTTTGTTTTTCCTTTTCTTGATTGACTTTTGGCCATGGCATATGGGGTATATATACCCTTTTCATCCGGCCAAATCAAGGCCAAATATAGAGTCCACTTAGGACTCATACTATTTTTCTCCAATCTCCACCTTTTTTATATCTCTTTAGAATTTATCTTTTAACTATAAGATTTATCTCATGGTCTTATAGTCAAATTAAAATTCTAGAATTAAATTGAAACATTAAATTAATTCATAATTAATTTAATTCTAGTTTCAATTTAATCCCCAAATTAAAATCATATTTCAATTTGGTCTTTAATTGAAATCTTATTTCAATTTAGTCCTAAATCGAAAATTTATTGCAAATTATAAATCAATTGAAATCTAATTTCAAATTAATTTCATTAATTGATTCTTAATCAATTAATTTCCAAATCAATTTCCCAAATTGATTCCCATCCACCAATTTTAATGAGATAGGTCAATTGAATTAGCCCTCAATTCAATTGATCTCATTAATCAGTTCAATTTGATTAATCACTATGAATCAATTCATATACTTAGGTGCTTGGTCAATTATTGTGTGTGACCCCTTAGGTTCACCAATCGATTAGCGACGGGCTTGCAATCAAAGCAATATTTTAGATAATAAAATTATCTATGATTAATTAAACTCCTTTAATCAATCACCATTTTATTAGAACCCTTTCTAATTAATGGTCCCCATCCATCGTGGTCGATGTCTTGCAACAAAGCCCACGAATACCTAGCCAATAAGTGAAGTATTAGCGTGAACCTTTCTACTTATGACTTACCGTGCAAATACGGTCCCTTCGTTGTATAGTTTTTCGATTGAGGTTTGGGACATGGGATATGGGAAATCCTATTAACCTCAATCCTCATAATTCTATTTAAATAGTCCATTTGACAATTGACTTAGAAAACTCATTTCCTAATCATTGTCCTCCACCTTGCGCAAGGATTTAAGTGGACTAATTACAATAGAATATATATAAAAAACTCACTCGCTCAACTAGGCGAGCAATAAATCCTTTATTGACTTTCACTAGTCTCCATATATGGGAGACCTATACCCAATATAGGAGTACTAAGACTCGCCATGGAAGTCGACACTTATATCAAAGTACAAATGCCCATATACAAGACTACTATGAAATCTCAAGTCTAAGGACTAGTTAAAGCACGTCACAAGCTTGGAAACTTTCCTAATTCTTTTATTCCCATTTAGGAGTTTCCATGTAGGATCCTCAGTGAACTCATTCTCTAATGAGCACCCATTTACGCATACGAGTGTCACTACACTTGATGTCCATGAAACAAGACATCCTCCCATTTGAGATACGTCGTAAATGCAAGTCTTTTAGTGAGTCATGTCGATACCCCAGTCTCTATTAAACTCAATGACTTGGAGTAATTTTGATCACGCCTTAGAGACTTGTTTCAAGACTTCCATCTCTATGCGAAGCCAAGTCCCATAGCTTAAATGTGATCATGGAGATTCAACCACATACATTAAGAAAGTGTTTTGTTTGTAAGATTGTTTTGTTGGGTGTAGATGTAAGATTAGAGATTGTACACAATTGGTTTGAGTTGAATTTTGTGTTTGGTAATTGTGATGAGGAGCTGGTGATTTAATCGGTTTCATCTCGTTTATTATTTCGAATGAAAGATAAGCACCGAATGTGGGTCAGAAGAAGCCGAAATTACCAGTTTAACCCTGTAAATAAATCCTCAGTACCGTACATTGAGGACCAAAGGAACAGATTGACAACTTTACCACAATGTAAACACGATATCATGGATCGTGTGTTGGGACGATCAACAACAGCACACATCTGGTGGTTGGAAAGAGAAAAATACAAAAACTGTTTGTCGTTTTCACCTCCTCGCAACGGCATATATTCAGGCTAATTCATGTTCATGCTAAGTGCAACTGTGCTGCACTTGTCTGTTTTTTCTACTGGAGTGGAGTATTCTTCAATAATCAAGCAATTTAAATGTCTTGAAGGTTTCATATGCATGACAAACTAGTAAAAAGGATAGGCATTTCGGTTTGTTTCCCTTTAAGTGGACAAATTCTGCTGCATGAGACAATGGGGCTATGTTTCCACAACTATCTCCAGAGGTCTTTGCTTTAACTTTAGTTTGGTTTTGTAGTAAATAACTTAGCTAGAAGTTATGGATAGATTCGAGGACCTATTGTGGTGTCTTTTTTTTTTTTTTTTTTGTCCGCTAGGAATGAGAATTAGTAAAACAATCCGTGAACACACTGAATGATCATTTCCATTGCCTACGTAGTAGCAAGTGGTTCGCAATGAAAATTACAAACCACAATTACAAAATTGAGGCATAGGATGGACTGTGTCCGATAAATACAACAATACGATAGATATTAAATCAAACAACAATTGAACAATGCAACGAAGAATTAAAAAACACCACATGACAAAAGATAACAACAACCAAGTGAACTTAAGCTAATGAGACACAACTTTAAGCAAATGCTAATTATGTGTAACCATGAGATCGGAGCATGAAGAACATGTTTGACAAACTGTTGTATGTCATTCTTTCAGCCTTTCTAGCTCGTTCCAATTGATGAGGATGAAGTTTGTGAACTAATAGGATCCTCTTCACCCTCTTCTTTGCCCTCATACGAATCAGGCGCTACCGTAGAATCCAAAAGTTCAATGTTGTTTGGCCGAGATGGATGATAGGTCGTACCTTGTTCCCCAAATCTTATCTCATTTCGACCACGATTCAGTCCACGTCGATTCCCTTCCCCACTTAGATTCTGAATGGGTTCTAAGGATGCCCAGAATGATGAAGTCAGACTTTGTTGGGGTGAGTAATTAGAAGTCGATCTACGCGGCACCGACGATGCACTACGAGCATGAGTGTGGTTAGCATTGACAATCTCAATAGAGTCATCTGAAATCTGAATAATGTCCGGGAGATTGTTGAGATCAGCAGATACAGGAGGACCTAGTACGCGGCAGAGTTTGTCCCACTCAGGTTCGCTAATGATCATGTACGCCTCCGCAATATTGTGCCTCTATTGGGGGTAAAGTTTTACATGAAAAATAAAGAATTTTGTCAAAATGTTTTAGGTGTATTGGTAGCTGTAAATATCACTTCTAATGTCGTGTGCACTAATCGTGAGTTCAAGTGGTTTGAGCCCCCAAAACAAGTTAAAGTATGCACTATATTAATAGCAGAGTACTTCTTGTACCCAATAACCGACCTTAACATGCAATATTTATGTTGGCTTGTTTTTATTGTTGTTCTATGCAAGAAGATATCAGTCAATAATTTGAAACTATTGCTATCAAGATATTTAGGAATATGTTATATTCGATTATCGTTGGGTGTTGAATCACCAACTTATTCATTCAATCTGGTCGTATATATTAGCAGAGACAAATTTTCATTGTAAACATAATTCCCAAGGATGCTCGCTGGAAAAAAAGTAGATAACTATACTCACTCAAAAGGGTGGAACACTTACCACGTAAATGCAGTCCCAAACCACAACATTTGTTGTGATACGATTCAAATTCGGGTCATACTCAGCTCCAGGAAAGGTTGTGGCGAATCCGAATGCTTTGTGTCGCTTTTCAAGACGGTGGAACCAGAATTGAGCGGTTTTTAGGCTAACGTTGGTCCCGAACCTGCGGTTGACCACTTCAACTGACGCTCCAATGATGTTGGTATCAGACATCCTCAACGGTGCTTGACGATCGTAACTGAATTTGTCTAGTTGCTTGATGAATTCCTCATCCATGGCCTTGGTCCATTCTTCTGAATACAGAACCTGGTTCTGAGGCCGAGGGTATCGAGGTGCCATTTTGAAAATGTGCGATAGTGCTACAAAGAAGAGTGATTTGTAAGTTTAAGAACTTTTGAACAAGCACCCCCTTTTTATAGCCTTAAAAGTACTGTTTAATTTTGTTGTCCGGCAATTAAGAATAAAAGGTGGGTTAGAATTAATTTTTAAGGTAATTCTTCTATATTTTATGGTTTAATGGTGATAAGCACTTCATCTCGGTGGCACAAGCCATTGATGAAACAAATTTACTAGAAGCCAAAATTAATTAATTACTTTAATGGGCTGGAATGGTGACACAACATTACATACTGAGTCATATTTAATCAGTCATGCTAAATAACATTTATTCCAACTAAAGGTGATTTGGGCTTGGAGACGACAACACTGCAGTAGATGGAAAAAATTTCTGTAGAAATTTTTTTTGAATTTAAAATGCATTATGTCTGAGACTAGGGAATATATTCCCCTGCACTATGATTTAATTGATTGTGCACCTCATTACAGCCTACTCGTGTTATAAGTGGAAGCCTATGCTTGTTTTGTTTAATCAATGAACATATACCTATGATTGCCTTAACGAGATAGTAGCATCTGGAGTTAATAAATTGCCACAAAGCCCACATTCTTACCGTCACCCATTGCGCTCTTTGACTGGGTTTATATTTTTCACATTCATCTTCTTTTATTGCTAAGACATGTCGGACGACCCTCGTGATTTCCAAGACCTTCTATTCTGGAATCCGGTGTGGACTAAGGACGTTGAGACGACATTCATCGGTGTCATCGCGGAAGAGGCAATTGCAGAGAACTTCGAATATGGACGACCTGGACTCTAAGCAGTGCAAGATGGACGACGTGAAGTGAATAGCGAATATGGCTTGGAGCTACCGCTGCGTTATTGCTTGAAAAGGCTCCGTCGTCTCCGAAGAAGATACAATTGCTTTAAGTGGCTTCTTCAGCACAATGAATTTTATTACCAGCCACTTACGGGGGCATATGTTTTCCCCAAAGAACTTTTCAATGCGTTAGTACTGGTAATTGTTTTTCATCTTACAAAATATGTTACAGCCTATTCAGATAAATTTGAAAATAGAATACATCCAAATTTTTATGTCTGCGTGCAAAATTTAATTTGCACGTTCGCTATATCAGTTTTCTCTCCCTTAATTCGGTCATCTTATTAAAGATAAGGAAAGTGTTTTTGCTAAATAAAGTTTTAAAGTAAATCACCTTGTTTATTCGTATTCTTTAACCCGATGGACTTTTTTTTTTTTTTTACAATTTTTAAACATATGGTGCATGCGGGAAGACAAGCAATTTAGTTCGAGCTTACCGCTATCGACCGGAGCCTCATTGGGAGGACCTCCAACAAATATTGGCATAGTGAACAACTACGGTCCATTTCACCCACCGGGACTAAGGAATTTGGGAGAAGATATTGTCCACGCATTGCCGGCTAACCCGCAAGTTGCTGCTATGCCCGCAATGATAAACTGGATGGACAACGACGAGAGAGTGGCTTCACCCTTTTGGGGCGACGTTGCTGGGGGTCACAATGACAACGACTCTGATGATGCCATCTCAACACCAAACTCCAGCGACTCTATTGCGTCGGAGTAATGGAATTGTGTCTCTATATTCGTCCCCAATTTTCCATATCTGATGAGAGGGACGGACTTAAAATTACATAACCAAAGTGTTACATGTTTTCCTTATCCAAATGATGTTGCTTAATAGAATGTCTTTAAGGGCTATGTTTTGTTCAATTTCTGAATCTTATTTTGAACTGTAGTATCCTTAAGTATTACTATTTTAATTATGTTGTATTGCCATGCCAGCTCGTTTGAATGTTAACTATCCGGATCAGATTTCAGATTTAACAATCCCGAATGTTGTGCAACTAGTATATTTCTTTTGCATTGTTGTCAAGAAAAGCATGCAAAGTGCTTTCTTTTGCACTTATGTTCTACTACGCACACTGAATTCTTGCGAGTAGTTTATTAAAAAACTATACACCCAAAATGGTAAGAGAATGACCAGTTGCATTCACGATACAACCAATGAGATGACGTACTTGAAAACGGTGTACCGTTACTTTAGGAATTGTGCTTTAGCAAGGTAAAAATGCCAACAAAACCCCGCGTTGAATTGGTGGTTCATTCTCACCCCTACTTCGCGAATAACGCGCTAAGGAAATTCGATATCGAGCCTCTCACCTCTACGTGCACGATTTTGTAGTAGTTCAACAAAATGTGATTCCATTTCCTTCGACCAAAAACTATTGTAAAACAAACGTTCCGGGATGAATTTCCTGGCGCGCTCCGCAATTGTGACTTCCATAGCTGCTTCACAACATAAGTAGTCACAAAATGCCGAGGGAAGAATAACTTTTAAGGTTATGTATAAACGCTAATTGTGAAATCAATATCTAGGCGGGTCAACTATTAGCAAGGGTAGTCCTCAACTTTTGATATATAGAGGCGAGAAATTAGTTGTATTCTTCGGATAATCTTCCATCTTGGAATATCTTTTCAGCAAGAAAATGAACAAACTCAATGATCTGTAATTAAAATTTGTGGATGAAGGTGTGTTACTGTAAATTCCAAACACATTTAGTGTTTTTAAGGTTATGCTTAGAAAATTGTTCTCTTAGTAAAGCCGTATATTTCCTGTGTTATTGGTTAATTGCAACCACAATAGTTGCCGAATGGTTACATTAATGATATCAGTCAATTAAAATTGCAATCGAGATGACCATATACTGACTATGCAGCACACACTGCTTCACTCGTATGACGACAAGATTCTCTGCATCTCAGATTTTATCAAATTTGAGATGTAGATGTGTGCATATTAGAAAAGTTTCCCTGGCCAAATCTACGTCCAGATTTGGTGCTCCTACAAAAAATCCCACAAACATGACCAAACACTGAAGAGTTGTAAGAGGGGCAGAGTGTTGGCTTTCAGTCTATGACATTTCCTTTCTCTTGACTTAATGGTGTGGAAAAAAAGTAGTGCAAAGCATGTGCCAATTAATCTATATTGAAATCTTGCATGCGAAAAGTAATAGGAGGAAAAAGAGATCAAGTCGTATTGAAAAACTTTTGCCCGGGCTCAGTGGGAAATCAGAAAATGGACATCACTCAATTTGACGTATACTGTTTTTTGGGTAGTGTGAATTTTTGGACTGCATTGAAGACTGATGGTAGTAATTCGGTTTGACGTCGGAAAATAATACATAATTGTGTATTGTTAGTTCAATAGGGATGAGTTTTAATGTGCATTTGGCATGCTTCATGGAAAATTGATTACCCCCAATTTTACAGCTAGCTGACGCATTACCAATTGTAATATGCTTTTTGTAATAGGCATTGAAAAAATTCCCACTGGTGACACCCATTTAATACCTGTTCGTCTAGGAAAACTGGGGGAAATTAAAGCTTGAAATGTTGTTGCTTAATCCATTAAGCCTGTTTGCATGAAGCCAAACCAACGAGCTACGCCCGTTGAAGACAGCAGATAGTATCTGCTGCTATTTCAGATTTAGTAATATTCCAGATTTCTATTGCAAGAGAAAGTTGAGTCGAAGCCCATTAATCTTAATTGGATAAGCAAGAAGTTCTAACCAAATACAATCATCGAAGATGACTAGTCGGCTAATGCTGACTGAATTTCCTGATGATGGTCTACTTAATAATTTAGAAGTCTATCACAAAAAGAGAAGATAACAATCACCATAGTTCAAATAGGGCCTAGTAAAACAAATACGTTAATCAGCAACATAATCCGCCCCCCAGAAATCTTGTAATTTAAACTCCAAAACAGCTGCAGGTTTTTTTGTGAATGGATTGTATCACCTTACTTCGCATCGTTTGGTGCCTTAATCCCTCCTGACAGCAACAACTCAACAAATCGCGCTCTCACTGGAGCTGGCATTCCCCAAAAAACCAACATTTCCGATTCATAGGTTGCACAAATAAGTAGTGACAGAAATTAGTTGGTCCATGGAAAGGCCGGGTATGACCGACAGAGCATCGTACAAATCAGTCTTCATGGCCTTATCTTTCGACATCTTCCCCGCGACCTCGCCAAGCACCACACTAGCACGATCCATCCATCTATCTATCAGTTCCTTGTCGCCAAGAGAATCAGTATTTCCAGTCCGTTTCCTTTTTCCGCTAGTCTGACTGTTTGTATTACAAGCGCTTGGAGAAGGGGGGCTCTTAGAGCTCTCATCCTCATCGTCCTCGTGCACGAAGGGAAAATCATTTCTCTTACCTGCTGAATCCCTTTTTGAAGTCTCTCCGGTGCAGCCTGCACTTTCAAATCCATATGATTTGTTAAGTAATTCATTAACGCAATCAGCTACATCAACTTGTTCTTCACCAGTTGCCCTATGACCACCAAATATCTTAATCAATCTCTCAAAATACGGTTGTGGCTTTCCCCAGAGGTATTTCGCATCTGGGTCCACCTGTCATTGTTTAGTTTGAGACGACAAGCAGAAAACCAACAAACGATATGTGTCATGCACCTTAACAGATTAAGAACAAAGATCATTAAAAATTTATTTCAAAAGTGTCTGACCTTACAATACTCTTCCCACACTATGTCATCGGCAACTATCATGAATGATTTGTGATCCCAATAACTTCCGGTTCCGCCCGATTTCTTTAAAATTCCTTGGCAATGAGCGAGTTGTTTCTTCCATACCGTGAGCTTAGTTCGTATGTGCTTCTCGCAAAGTCTGCAACCGGGTAAGTGTTGTTGCATAATTCCCATTAGCTTGCCTATGTAACCTCCTTTGAAACCACCTTCCGTCCACCACCCTTGTCCTTGAATTTCTTCAAGCGCGGATAAGAGTCTCTCCTCCTCCAAATCAGGTCCAGAATCGACGTCCCCCAGAGGAAACCGATGATTCATCACATCTGCGTCGTGCAGGTGCTCTTAACATCCTCAGTATCTACACATTAAGAAAGGAACAAACATTAGATCAACTTTTAATTCGAACCCGCATAAAGCTACTCCAAAATCTAAACCCCTATAAAACAAATGCAACATGGCATAGTGTCGTAACTATTACTTCAATTATCCAATACTAGCAGAAACAGAGCCAAGTGCCCAAACACATAACGAAAAGATTAACGCAGAAATATTCATACATAACACAGCATGGTGGCCAAACACATAACGACAAAGATAGCCTACTAAAAGATATTACACTTCATCCATAATTCAACACTTCGAATATGGCTTAAAAATTTCAATGGTGACGATGACAATCTTGCGTGATATGGCGACGTATGCCAGTTTCAATATCAATTTCCCCCGCCACTCGGCGTACATGTTGTTGGCTAGCGTTTCTCTGAATTGGGTCCATTCATTGGAAGTCTCAATGGTTTCAATGACATCTTCATTCTCATTATCATATGTGATCTCTTCATCACCCAACTCCTCTTCCAACGGATCGATGTCCATTTCAGTCCTAATGAAGTTATGAAGTAGGGCACACGCTAATATTATCCAATTCTGAATCTTTATTGGGTAGAACGTCGTGCTTCGAAGAACGGCCCAACGTCTCGTTAATAGGCAGAATGCCCGCTCAATGACAGTTCTAGCTTTGCTGTGGCGAAGGTTGAACAATTCCATAGGGTTTTGGGGCTGTCGAGCACTCCCCCGCCACTCAGTCAAATGGTACCGGGTTCCTCTGTATGGGGTTAGAAAGCCGTCCGCGTTGCTGTACCCACAATCACATAAATAGTAATTTCCTACACAACAAAAATTACAATAGGTAAGGCTTACAACAAGATAAAAAAAAAAAGAAAAAAAATTGTTGAAACCAATACTTTACGAACTATTGAATTTGCTTACCGGTAGGGACTCTGAGGCCATTAGGTTTGCTTATTGCAGCCCTTAGTACCCAACTGTCCGCAGCCAAACCTTCCCAACCGGCCAAAACATATATGAAGTTTAGATCCTTGTTGCGCACACCCAACACATTGACAGAGACGTCACCCTTGCGTGATATATACCGGCACTGCTCACGTATCGGTACCCGAACATCAATTAGTGTACCGTCAAGTGCCCCAAGACAACCCTGCAACATGATTAAGGCATAATTAACACCAATCCATTGCAGATAATATAAAGACATGAAAAACAGAAGAAAATGTACTGTAAGGTTACATACCTGAAAATGCCTCCAAGTGTCGTTACTTTCATTCTCGTCTATAGGATTGGGTGTAATGAGTAGAAGTTGGCTAATCTTTAGCAAGGCTTTTAGTGTGTCATTGAAACACTTACTAATCGTATACCCGGATCGCTTGAAATCGATCTGAATTACCCTATTTTTTTTATGATGTGCGAGGATGGAAAGAAACATCGCCACTTTTTCTGGGACGCTAACAAATTTCTCGCTTTTCAGACCCCCAATGTGTTCTAGAAGATACGATAGCCTACTAAAAGCATTACAATTCATCCTTAAATTGTTCACGCAGGTTACATTGTTCGATTGGGTGATGTACCTAAGATGCGCGCTTTGTTCTGGCATTTTCCTAATTAGACTATAACTAATTGGGCGTCCCTCATTTCTGTGGCGCCAAGTGGCTGTTCGTAACCGTCTTTGTTTGAGCACGTGTAAGAAGAGTAGCAAATTTTGTAGCAAGAAGACTTGCGCAACGAGTACGAAAGTCAACCGATCTCTGCTCTCCATAACTGTAAAGTTTACGTTTTTGGGGGCGGCAAGGGGGGAGTTAAGAAATTAAGAGGTATGCATGTCAATGTAATAGGGATGGTTTTGTTTTAATTAACCAGCCAAAATACAGTAGGACCTATTACGGTGAAAACATAATAGCAGCTATGTAAATATACACAAATTGAAAAACAAGTAACGAGGGTTGTTTTTAAGTAATTCTTACTTGAGCATAATCATTTTGCCTTTAACATTCCATTGTTTCACCAATCATATATGGGCATTAATTGTCTAATAGACATGGGAAATGCAAAATTGTTGAACATACACCCTAAATCATGCAATCTGGTGGTTTAAAGTGTTCTAATACCTCCATGGTTCAAAACATTTCCTCTAAACAATGTTTAACACAAACTTCTATTAAAAATAAAACCACAAACGAATATTGGAAAATTAGTTTGGGCACACATATTTTAGTCAAAGGTGATTTGTGTATTTACACTTACCTAATCACGTAAATCGTTGAATTGCAATTCTAAATCAAATGCCATTATCGGCAAGAACGTTTTCAAAGATGAAAAACCAATCGAGTCTTAGGAAGGGCAGGCAAAGAGCTTTCTTTTGGAAAATTAGTACCACAATTGCAACAAAACATAAACACATCAAGAGATTCTCTAGCACATAAACACTGGTTGATAATTTGGGAGTAACCATTACTTACCTACACAGGAGATCTGCCACTAACTATTTTAATTTGCCGCGTTGCGTTGCGTCGACGAAATCAAATACGCTCAGGTAGTCCTGCACCACCAAATTCTGGCCGTATGAATGATGTGCCAAAACAACATACTCTTGGGTTTGTATGTATATATAATTAGAGGAAGTGAGGAGGCCAGGAGTACAAAATTGCAGCAGCAAGAGAGCCTTACAGACCGCCGCTGGTTTCAGAAAGAGAAGAGGCAATCTCATCTCGTGCTCTTGGGTTAGGGCAAATGTTGCTTTTCAACTTGGTACAATTGTAAAAGCCCTTGCCTTATTCAAGGACAAATAGGTAAATTCAAAATGACCTTTAACCCTAAAACACCCGTGATTGAACAATATCGCGCCACCCCCCTAAGATTCATATCTTACCATTTGAGGGGCATAATTGCGGGCCACCTATGATTACCCGCTATACGGGAGAATTTCGTCCGTGTTACCAAACATTGAATTAGCCTAGATTCGGATCCAATATCTCGGCTAATCTTACAAACAAAACACTTCCTAAATATAAATAACATAACTAATGCTATGTGATGAAGATGGCCATAAAGTGTGAAACTTCCAATTTATTATTTAATCAAATAGACTGTTTGATATAAAGAGTAATTAACAAGCTAAAATATATTGGCTTGCTGGGCACTACTCTAACACAATATATTTATGAGACTTTACCCACTAAATTTGCTTTTTAAATACACCTAACCCCTTCAAAATATTTTATTTAACATTTTACTCATTCAAAATTTTTTATCATTTTTTGTTATGTATAATTAATTTTTCACTATAATATCTATATATAATTTAATTAGGATAAATAATATATCTTTTAAATTTTATTAATTCACATTTCAAAAACCCCACTTAACCTAACCAAACCAATCTAAATTGCATATTTGGGAAGACAAATAGTCTTTTTATTTTTTATCAACCTCCATTGAACAAGGTCATGATTGAGCTATATAATACATTAATATCTTTTTTCGTTAATTTTTTGAACAGAACTATATTGTTCTACTATGTAGACTAACTACATAATGTATTAGATGATGACAAAATGATATATACATATATATATATATATATATATATATCTTTATATGTGTGTGTGTATAAACAAATGATTAAAGTTTTGAAGGTTGAAATGACACAATAATAGTGCGTTTGCCAATGGAAAAAAAATAGGGAGGAAAGAAAATAAGAGGAAAGAAAACGAAAGGAAAGAAAATGGGTCGATTTTAATTTTCCACAGGTATGTTTGGTTGAAAGGAAAACAGATGGAAGGAAAATAAAAATCTATTTATTTTCTCTTGTTTGTTTGAATAGAAAAGTGGAAGGAAAGAAAATGATTTATGTACTAAATGACAATTATACCTTTATATCATTATAAATCATAATTATGTTTATGAATTTATGTATTAAAATAGATTAATAAAATTAAACTAAATAATGTAAAGTATAATGTAAATAAAATATATAAATTAATATAATGAAATATTTGTTTACATTGTGTCAAACGACAATCACAATTTTATATAATTATAAATATAATTATATTATAAATGTTATTATGTCGTAGAAAATTTAATGAAAATAAAATAAATAAATAAATATGCGAAATACATTTTTAATGTATTATACAAATGCGCACGTCGTATTTGCTATTTAAAAAATGTAAGGATTCATGCTAGTAGAAGATGCAATATTATTTAAATATCTAATTATACATATGGGCAATTTTGAAATATAATTTTATACAGGATCTTTGTATTATTTTCCTCTCATTTTCCGTCCGATTTTGGGTAGAAAAAAAAATCAGTGGGTCCCATGCTTATTTTTCCATTCTCAATTTCTTTCCTTCCCTTTTCCCCCCACAACCAAACAAGGGAAAATATACATTTTCCTTCAAATTTCCTTCCTTCCCCTCTCTTTCCTCCCATTTTTCCACCCTACCAAACGAAGCCTAAATGTATTTTTGAGGGGTTAAATATTTTGTTAACATCTTAATTTGGTCTATTTAGTGTTGATATCACAAAGATTTGATGATTAGGATATTTACACTACGTTTGGCAGAGGAAAGAAAATAGAGATGAAAGAAAATGGGTGGGTTTTAATTTTCTACAGGTATACTTGGTTGAAAGGAAAATAAATGAAAGGAAAATGAAAATCTACTTATTTTCTCTTATTTGTTTGAATAGAAAAGTGGAAGGAAAGAAAATAATTTCTTTACTAAATGACAACTATACCCTTATATCATTATAAAACATAATTATGTTATGAATTTATGTATTAAAATAAATCAACATAATGTAAATAAAATATATAAAATAATATAATGAATTATTTGTTTAAATTGTGTCAAATGACAACTACAATCTTATATTATTATAAATATAATTACGTTATAAATATAATTATGTCGTAGATAATTTAATAAAAATAAATAAATATGTGAAATACATTTTTAACGTATTATACAAATGAACACGTCATATTTGCTATTTAAAAAAAAAATACAAGGATCCATACTAGTAGAAGATGCAATATTATTTACACTCTTAGTTATACATATGGGCAATTTTGAAAATCTTATTTTATAGAAATCCTTGAATTATTTTCCTCTCATTTTTTGTCTTGTTTTGAGTGGAAAAAAAATCAGTGAGCCCCATGCTTATTTTTCTATCCTCAATTCTTTTCTTCCATTTTCCTTCCATAATCAAATAAGGAAAATATGCATTTTCCTTCCAATTGTCTTTATGCACATATCTGTCCTTAATTATTTTTGATCACATGCTTGTATAAGATTAATTAGGAAAGATGTTATTAATTGATACTTCTCTTAGTAAATCAGACAAGTATCCTGTAGATTTAGGTGAAATTATTTGTATACTTGATCATAACCTTTCATATAGGAAAGTATTAACTTGTATTTGACTGGTAGTACTGATTCAATATGGAATCTTTCACCAAGGACACTTTCATTTCTGGCACTCATTCTAGTCGTTGCATATGTGCTATATAAGAAAGAAAAATCATTTCATTCAATATACAATTTTCAAAATAAAATTTTCAAGTTAGATTCTTTAGCGTAAACGCTTTACAAAGTTACATACACCTATCTAGCTTGTTGACTCTTGTTTGATTACGGTGTTACTGCAAAGGACCTTACGAGGTGAAGAGTGAACAAATGCAAAAGAGTTCCTTGGAGCAAGTTGAGTTGTTGAGTGGGTGTTGGATTGTAGTAGTACTCCAATGATTTCGTGTTGCAATTCATTAGAAAAATACAAGACCCTCCACCACACCCGTCACCATACTTGGGTCTCCTATTTTTTGCCATCAAAGCTCAAATTTCTTCTTATATTTTTGTTCTACTCGTCGAGAGGAGCTCAATAATGTATTTATTTGACGGATTTGGTGATGAATGAAGAAAGATTGAATTTTTGTGTGCATAGTGTGTGTTTGTAGATAGTGAGAGGGAGGAAGAGAAGGTGAAGAAGGAGACAAAAAGAAGATTTTTTTTATAACAATAAATATATTTATATTTTGGAGTAATTGAGTTAATTTATCACTTTTTAAAAGTTAAAAAAGTTCAAATAACACGCATACTCTCACAAAAGGTGCATGCATATCACTCTCTATTATTCAGGTAGAATGCATAGTATTTTTAAAAATTCAGAGGTTTTTAGCTGATTTTTAAATTTTGGAAGTTTTCATCAAGTTCGTCAAACCATAAAAGTGAGTTATGGAACCATCACTATATTAAATGCGGACTTAAAAGGTTTTCCACAATTTGAAAAAATTAATTATAAGTGAAAAACCTTTAAATATGATAAATATTTCACTCGTGCAAGTAATATGCTCTTTGGCATTATTAATTTTGGTATATAATGAATTATTGTGCAGGTTTCTAGCCTAATTAAAACAAATCAACTGGTGCATGGAAATAAATATATTAGATAGAAGTTTGGCGCGATCGTATGGTCGTAAGCCCAATTCAACACGAAACTTGTAATAATCGACCCGCAAATAATCAGGCATTTGTTGGGTTGAAACTCCCCAGTGCCGCCCTTAATCGGACTGGATTCCCTATCTCATAATAGTATTCCATTCTCTGTCCACACTCTAGATGTGTCATACGTATAAATTTTGAAGATTCACTCAACGGCAGAATGTTTAGTCCCGTTAATTGTATTTTTTCCGTTATCTAATTTGGTAAAGAAATCTCTTTTTTCGATTGAGTGAATCTTCAAGATTTACACGTGTCACACATCTAGAGTGAGGGGATAGGAGATGAAGCACTATTATGGGGTAGGGAATTCGGTCTGCAGATATGATATTTTTGGCATTTGCGTTTGACATACTACTTGATGTGTGTATAAATTAAAATAAAACAAAATAAATTCGACACTTTTTTTAGTGTGTTGGCACAATATCAACGGTATGTTTGATACTAATTTTCAAATGCATGAATCCTTTTTTCAAATATTTTCATAAGTATACGAATAATAAAAAATAATTAAAAATCAAAATTTTGTAAAACTAACTCAAATAGAATTCTAATACAGTAACTGACATGATTTATTTATTTTTAATTCATATGATCAATATGTACGTATAATATTATATTAAATATATGTGGTTTAATTAACTCTAAAAGTAATATAAAAGGGTTCATATAAACAATGTTGTATCGGAATATGTCGTGCCCAAAAGATTTTATAATCTTGCATTGACTTGTTCATGTTGTATCATATCCATATTGAGATGCCTGGACAACATAACTTCAATGGATTGATGCCTCTCTATTATCGGAAGGAGTATAGAGGCTTGGTAAGCTTATAAAATTCAATTATTCCCTCACTTTGCGTTGCGCCTTTTCATTAAATGACAAAATCAGTGCGAAATAATACCTCGTAGGATCGGACTTTCGTGTTCGGCGATGAATTTGACCATCATCAATTATTATTATTATTATGCAGTGTAGTTTTGGATTAATAATTAGGCAAAATTCCATTTTTCGTCTTGTTACTATGGATGTTTGGCATTTTTGAAAAGATATAGGATGACATTGCGAATTTCAATTTGGACAGGACCAAAAATACCAAACACTCATAGTTACAGGATGAAAAATGCAATACATTTTCATTTATATAAAATTCAAAAGATATTTTTTTAATTTTAAAGGGAACAAATTTTAAAATTTAATATATGTATATATATATGAGCTTTTCTTTTCTTTTTTTTATTAAGCTATAAAAAAAAGTAGCAGCAACCGGTGTCTTCTTTAGCTATGATATATCCGACCTTTATTATTTAACTGCGAATGTATCAAAAATTTGAATAACTAGCACAAATACTGGTTTCGTCAACGTAGCACCATCAAGGATCAAATATATTTATCTTACAAATACAATGAATTTTCTAATTTAACCTCGTTTATGTATTTTCTTGCTCACCAAAATTCAAGGTAATTGTCCCAAATTCTGCTCCAATTATCTTTCGAGGTTTATGCTATTAATTCTTTTGTTATGCAAGGCTCTTCATACCAATTCTCCTTGCTAATTTATTTGGTAAAAATTGGACAAATTAGATATTTAAGAACCAAAATCTTATTAATTTTTAGAAACTGTCAATCACCTAAGGGTGGAGCGGTATAGGGTTTACTATGATCACTTTATAATTCTCACAAGGTTTACTATACTAATTTATTTTTGATGAATTTCGATAAACCTCGTGGTCTGCATAAATGGAGATTTTAAGCATTCTTTTTAATTGTAATTAAACAAAAATGTAATTAAAATATAGACAAAATGTGCAGCATTTTTCGTCATGTAACTATAGGTGTTTGGTATTTTTGGATCCTGTCCAAATTGAAATTCGCAATGTCGTCCTGTATCTTTAAAAAATCCTAAAATTTGGTCCTTTTTTGGACTAAATTTTTGGATTTTTTAAAGATACAGGACGACATTGCGAATTTTAATTTGGACAGGACAAAAAATGTCAAACATCCATTGTTACAAGATGAAAAATGCAATTTTGCCTAATAATTAAGTATGTTAGAACCCTTGTTCAAAAATCGACTCTTTTTTTTCAAATTATATGTATAATATCGTTTTGTTCATTTTAATGAAGATGATTTTGTGAGAATCAATATATCATTGCATTGTGATGTCACATTCACCAGACTCGACAGACGACAGGGACAAAAATTGATGAATTTCGCAGAACCTTCCCAATCCCAAACTCTTTTGGGCACCATGCAATGATTTTCATGCGGCGTAGGCGTTATCCGCCAAAACTAACCATTATATCCTCGGACCCCTACACCTATCACTGCCCATGCCTCTCACAATATATATGCAACATAAATCGTATTAATGTTTGTGCTTGTATAAATATAGCATACACGTCACACCATCACAAAAACACAATATAATTAATAAAAATATCAAATTTAATACCAACAATATTTCTTTTCTTTTTAAATATTCATTTAACTTTCTCGCCTTCGATCGGAAAGATGGAGTTATCTCGTTTGAGCGGCCCCGGTGGCAGTGGCGGAGGTGGAGGTGGAGGTGGAGGAGAGAAGCGGCGGCAGCCGACGAAAGTGTTGCTGAATGTGAACATTCAGAACAGTTTGGGGGCGGTGCAGGTTGTGATGCCGCCGGAGAGCACGGTGGCCGAGCTTATGAGGGCGGCGATAGGCATTTACGTCAAGGAGAAGCGCCGGCCGTTGTTGGCGAGCGCTGATCACCAGTGTTATGAGCTTCACTATTCCCAGTTTACCCTCGAAAGTGAGTTTTCAAACTTCTCTTTTTTTTTTTAAATAAAATGTCGTCTTAATTAGTTAAAGACTTAAAGTTTAACATATTATTATGTAGAATAAAAAAGTTGGTTATGTATACATAGATAATAACATTAAAGTTTAAACAAAAACTAAAAAATAATATTATTTTAATATTGGGATAACTATCAAAAACCATGACTAAATTATAAAAGCCTTCTCATCTATTGAAATTGCAATTACCCTCACTGACACTAGAAGATGGGGGGGACTTTTTATAATTGGAAATTCAAGGATAGTAATTTTAATTTTTATAGATAAAGCGAGTTTTTTTTTTTGGGAGATAAATCTTAGGGGAATTTTGGTTATTAATCCCGTAAATTTTGAAAATAATTGTTACTTTGTCCGCTTTTGAATTATTATTTCGAATCATTTTAATAGTATAAGTACTACTTTTCGGATTTCGAAATATGATCGAGAGTAATTACGTAGTGAGTAATTTACATTTATCACATTATTAATATATAATTTAAAAAAAATAATCAATCATATAATAAATATATTAATATTTATTTTGAGTATGACTAAATCAGAATGGGCAAGAATTTTGTCCCAAAGGGGCAACCTTTAGCCTTTAGCACATCTTGACACAGGGACACGCCAAAGAAAAAACAAAAAAAAAAAAAAAAGAAGAAGTCATGTCTAATAATTAGTACGTAGCTTTAATATTTCCTTGCCTTTTATGCAAAGTTAAGTGCTGGCTAGACGGGTTCCAGCTCAACTTTATTACTAGTTAAAATTTATATGTAATTTTTTAAATTTAAAATCTTATCCTCCTAAATTATAAAAATATTTTTTATAAAAATCCCCATTCCCAGCCCCACCCCCCATCTCCAAAAAAAGGACGAATTACACTGACTATCCCTAAGATTTGATTAATTTATGAAAAATTCTCTACTTTTTCAAAAATTACCAAAAATCCCCTAAGGTTTCAAAAATATTACAAACTTATTCAAATTTTCAAAAATACCCCTTCTCTTTTTTTGGGTGATTTACACTGACCACCCTGAGATTTGATTAATTTATGAGAAACGCCCTATGGTTTCAAAAATTACCAAAACCTCCAGAAATTATACTAATATTACAACTAGCACCTATTTAGATTGACTTATTAACAATATTAAATCTTTTTTTTCCCCTCTATAATATTGGTATCATAAAATTTTCATGTAATAGATTTAAAAAAAATGTGATTATTTATTCAAATAAATATTCTGAATTTAATGCATTAAAGGTATCTATCAACACATCAAGTATGTTATATTATCGCTAATACGGAGTAAATTTTAAGAGAAATGAGTTAGAGTCCTCAAGCTAAATAAAGTTTTCAAGTGCAGTATTTAATTTTAATTTTTTATTTCAACCAATGTTTATATTTCTCATTTCACATAATGGATATATACGATGCATATAATTATATTTTTCTCAAATATAAATTTAGCACATATTACGTATATTTAGTATAAATTCATAACATTAAATTCGGAATATTTATTTGAATAAGTAATCATATTTTTTTTCCAAATCTATTAAATTAAAATTTTATGATAACAATATACAGAGGGAAAAAAAAAAGAATTAATATTGTTGATAAGTCAACCTAAGTAGATGCTAGTTGTAATATTAGTATAACCTCAGGAGGGTTTTGGTAATTTTTGAAACCACAGGGGGTTTTTCGTAAATTAACCTAATCTCAGGGTGGTCAATGTAAATCACCCAAAAAAGGAGGAAGGGGTATTTTCGAAAATTCAAATAAGTTTGTAATATTTTTGAAACCTTAGGGGGTTTTTTTGGTAATTTTTGAAAAAGTAGGGGGGATTTTCGTAAATCAGTCAAACCTCAGGGGTGGTCAGTGTAATTTTTTCCCAAAAAAAATGTCTGATTCGGTCCCCAATTACATTCTATATTTTTGTATTTCTTGAAATATATTGGAAGATGGACATGCTAATATACACACATTTATATAATATATTGTCAAAATTTTAAATAAATTCACAAAAGAAACAAAACTTGGATAAATCCAATTCTTCTAAAGTAGGTTTCGCCGACCAGAGTTTAATTTGATCAAAAACGAACCAGATGGGGTTGAAAGGTGCAGTTGTCCCCGTCCCCCAAAGTCTATATAAAGTTATCTTTTATATATTTTTTTAATTGAAAAATGAAAGAGAAGAATAAATATCTTTTATATTTTATAAAAAAATTAATTTGTTGCAGGCTTGAAGACGGAGGATAAGTTGATCGACTTGGGGTCCCGGAATTTCTTTCTATGTCCAAAATCCGGATATGCAGTGAACTCGTCTAATTCTAGTTAATCAAGATTAATAGTGGTCAATTAGTCTCCATTTACCATCACAAAATATAATTCACCCATTAATTTCCGGTCACCAATCACCCCCAAACCCCCATAATATTGTGTAAACATAATATCGTAGGTTGTGATATTATGTAAACATTGTTTTAATTATCACTCCTGCAACTCTTTTTTCTTTTTCAATGAATGGATCATTTATATATGTGATCATAAATTATAATTTATGAATCCTGTGGGGGCTATCTTATGTTTGTACGTGGTTTCTGCAACTTATCTACAGCTTTTTTACACATATTTTCAGCCACATGTGTTGGAGTTGAGCGTAGGAGGTGCTTGTTGCCACCTTTATTAGATCTCGTTTTAATTTCTTATCAATTAATTTTGTTAATTTGAATTTGGTTTTGCCAAAGTGAGTGGTTTCGGATAGTGTATTTTTGGCTAATATTTATTTTTATACATAATTAAATATAATTATTACATTTTATTACATCATACCGCTTAAACCGGTGGTCCAATCGGTCGAACCAGTAAACAGTAGAACATTGTTTCCTACCTTTATTTGATCTCGTTTAAATTACTTATCAGTTAATTTGGTTGATTTGAATTACTCAGACAGAGAGAATGTTATTGGTTACAAGTGAATAACAATACTGTATCCATCTCTTATTTCCTTCTAGAAATTTTTATTAAAATAATATAGGTTGATATTTTTTTTTTCAATCTATTCTAGAATTAAAAGAGATAACCAATCTACCATAACTCGTACACACTGTGTACGAATATATATTTATTATTTTTTAATGTATGAATAGTGATTTGTGCACACCATACATGAGTCACTGTTCATAAATTATTTTTTTATTTCGAAACAAGTAACTCGTAAATGGTGTAGGCGAATTACTGTGCATATATTATTTTTTTATTTCAAGAATAATAACTCATCAATGGTGTAGACGAGTTATTGTGCATATATTATTTTTTTATTTCGGGAGTAGTAACTCGTCAATGGTATAGACGAGTTGCTGTTCATTTCATTATTTTTTTATTTTTGACGATATTAACTTGTCAATGGAGTGGACTAGTTACTGTTTATTTTATTTTTTTGGTACAGTGACTCATTTAAAGTTTGTGTAGTCAAAATTTCCACTTTTATTTTGTTGAATCTATTTTACCAAATTATCAATTATTCTATTATAGTTAAAATGAAATATATTGATATTGTTGTACATTACGGAGGCCAGTTGCAACATTCCAATTATTTTGTTTCTTATGATCGTCCATCAATAGTAAGCTGCATTAGTCGTTTGGTGTCATTTACGGAACTTGTAGATGCACTCTACAACATGATTTGTGTGGATCAAAACTTTCATACTATGAAAATATTAGTTGCCTATTTTGTTTGTTGGGATTCTCCCATGGAGAATATTTTGAAGATCAAGGATGATCAAATATTATCCTTTTTTACCAGTCCGTAGTCAAAGCTTAAAGTTATTCAACTGTTCTTTGAAACAGAAGCCATTGCACAACATCCTACAAATGAGATACAATTGTTGCAAGAATTGGAGACCTATATGTCCGTGCTTAGACAAGATTTGCCTGCCATCAAGACTAAAGCTAATCGTTGTTGCGTCATAGAAAATTTTACAAGGACATTAACGTATATCGATGAAGGTTCATCAAACTATGCTAAAGCTTCTCAGCATGCTGGTGGTTTTCGTAAAACAACAAATAATAATAAACAGTAACTTGTCTATGGTGTAGACGAGTTACTGTTCATTTTAATAAAATATTAAAATGCACAGTAACTCGTCTACACTGTAGACGAGTTAGTGTTCCCGATTGAAAAAATAATATTAAAATGAACAGTAACTCATCTACACTATACACAAGTTGCTGTTTCTGATTAAAAAAATAATAAAATGAACAAAAACTCATCTATGGTGTACACGAGTCATTGTTTACGGATTAAAAAAATAATATATAAATAGTAACTCGTCTACACCATAGACGAGCTACGGTTCCTAAATAAAAAAAATATTATATGAATAGTAACCCGTACACACTGTGTACGAGCTATTGTAAATTAATTCACTATTTCATTTCTATGGTAGATTGGTAAAAAATATATAAAAGTATATTATTTTAATAAAAAGTCCATCTTTTTATCAATATTTTCTTTAGTTTCTTTTGTCTTTCATTTATCATTTTCTTTTAAATTTTCTCTTCCATATATTTTTTTTATATCATATATTTTATTTTATTTAAATTATGTTTAATTCTATAATAAAATACATCCCAAATATTTCAAATAGATATATTTATGTAAAAGATAAAGTATTTATAATTTTATATCCTAGTTCAACTATGTAATTAAAATATATTTTCTCTCTATTTTGCACACTCGTGTGCAAAATAAATATATAATTTTATCACAATAATAATCATTTTTATAAATGCAATACTAGTAAAATTTATATATAAATTATTGCTATTGATAATTAATGTCAGATATATGTATAATAACGATCGAAATCTTATAACAAATTATGAGTTTTTTTTTTTAATTCACTAAATTGTCACTATGCCGGTATGGCCAAATGTTAATAGTGGCAATTTAAATATGATGCATCCTTCCTCATCAATAATCAGTTCAATTTAAAAAACTAATTGTTATCACTATTAAAATTATATATAAAATTATGTGGTACAAAGTAATATTTATTATCACTTAATGCATATTAATATTAAAAACATTTTTCAAATTCTCACTTAAAAATTTTATTAACGAAAAAGTTTTATTCTTGTAATGTTCGAAAAGTTTTATTCTTGTAGTGTTAGCATGAGTAATTGAGATTTTCTGTAACCGTCCTATGTTTAGAAATTAAACTTACAAGATATATGGGCGGATATGATCCTCTATTCGAAAATAATATTTGATCTTTTATTTCATAATTCATATTCATACCATATGTATAAAATTACTTATTTAATTATACAATTAGCTTGAAATATTTATATTTGGCGTATATCCACAAATTGAAATAGGAGATGAAATATAGTTTGGAATAGAGAATCGTGTGGATATATGGGACCACATGGTTACACTGTCATAAATCTTTTATCTTCTTTCTATTGTTTTTTTTTTTTTTAAATAAGATCACCCAATACAAGTTTACATTAAGTATGCCTCTCACTAAATACCATGTGTCAATTTTTACCATTCAAACAGGTTTGGACTGACTTAAAAGAAAAATGCTTCACAACTTGAACTTTTTACAGTAGTGCTTTTTTCTTTTCCAAAAAAAGAAGTTTCGCTTTTGGATAAAGTAATTAAAAGTGATTTAAAATGTGCTTTTATTTGAAATTAATTTGGATAGCTTTTAAAAAAGCTACTTCTGATTTTTTTTTTTTTAATTCCATCCAAACACAATTTCTTTTCACTAAAGTATTTTTCTTAAAAAACTAACCGCGCTTCTCTTTTGAAAAAATCCATCCAAATAGGCTTTGAATCAACTTGAGTCCAATTGATCATCAGTCTTTTTATTTCATTTTTGGGGCAAGTTACATCTGCAACCTTTGATGTATTTTGTAATTACAAATTAGCCTTTTTTTATTTTAAAGATTACAAATATCGAGAAAATTTTATTTTTTGTCCTTCACGTTTACACCTATTTCTATTTTGGTCCCTCATGTTTACGCACTCTCACATTTGGTCCCCCATGTTATAATTTTTTATTCAATGTCATCATTCCGATAAGTTTTTTGTTAAAATCTAGCAGATTGCTCACGTGCTTTGCACATGTTTTAACAAATAAGTTATATTTTGCCCCCCAAATAAAAAAATAGCTAGAATGCCCTTGAACTTTTTATTTTCTCCCAAAATCGCAACCCCCTCCCCCTTCCCGCCCCCAAACCACTCCTGCCCCCTATTTTCTCAAGACCCAAATCCATGGGCAGCCTAGTATGGGACATTGGAGACCAATGTTTGTCAATGCCAAAACCCACGCATCCTTCCCATTGCCGGAATATTCAAACTAAAATTGAGAGAGATATGAAGAAACGAATATAGATCTAAAGAGGGGGGTGGGGGTGGGGGTGGGGGGGTGGAGGGAGGGAGAGCGAGAGAAGAAGAAGGAGGAGGAGGAGGGAGAGGCGGCGGCGGCGAGGGATGAAAAATGAAATTTTTTCATATCTTTTTGAAGTTTAGGATCTCTTTATAAAAATGAAATTTTTTCATATCCTTTTGAAGTTTAGGATCTCTTCATAAATATTAATAGACATGTCCAAAAAATAACTTTCTTGTAAACATAATAATCAACCTAACTGTCAAAAGATGCACCTCATCAAGTTTTACAAAATCCCTTAGTCAATTTTATTATTCCACCAACCTTCGCGAATTAATTTCATTTTATACCACAATAATCACCTTGAGACATTATCATCTATAATTAGATATCAGTACTGCGTATATTTATTTTTCTTAAATTGACTTCATATATAATTTTTGCATATTGAACTTATCAAGATCATATGGATCCTATCTTAAACCCCAACCAAAAATACTATAAATAAATTTCACTTTATACCATTACAACTATTATTGGATATCATCTATAATCCGATATTACTACTACTTATTTTTTCAAAATTAATTTCATATATTACTTTTACGTCCTGAATTTGTCAATACTTTGCGAATTCCATCTTAAATATCCGTCAAAAATACCAAAAATAAATTTCGTAATTACGTCTCGCTTTGATGAAGGTTGAACTTTATGAAGCTAACACGTACCTTAAACTGTGTTTGTAATTTTTAAAATAATAGAATTAATTTATAACTACGCTATATTTTAAGTGGGTACTAAATATAATATCGATTAAAAGGGAAAAGGGAAAAAAAAAAAAGAAAGTAGAAAACAAGTCCAATTAAATTTCAACCTACTCAACATAATACGGAAAAGTAGAGAAACATATATGCAAAGCTTTAAATTGGACCTATTTTCCAAAGCTAAAAGGATTCGGTGAGAACAACACCGGAACACTCCTCCTCGTCTTTCTCTCTCCTAGGGTTTCAGCTCCGATCAATCTCCGATTCTTTTCTTGCGAATTCAAGCACCAGGGCGCACTGCGCACCTGGCGCTTTGTGTAAATCCCACCCATTTTCTCTCTCTACTCTGTGCTCAACTCCCTGAGAGAAGAAAACTAAATATTCCAAAAAATAAGGAAAAAAAAAAGGAAGAAGAAGAGGATATGGGAAGTGTTTTCGCATGGCTTCTATTCTTCTTTATGCTAATAGCTCTTCTTGTCATGATCGTATACCAGGTTATTGTCTTTCAAAACCCTGTTAATATATATTGTATTTTTTTTGATGTAATTTTGTGACATTATGGGCAAGTTCTGTTCTTTCTTGAAATTTTGTACGATTGGTTGATTCTTTAATTCTGCAATGTAGAGTAAAGAGTATTCTTTTGTTTTGAATTGTGATGGATTGAGTTGAAATTCGACTTCTTGGGTAGGAATTTGAAATGAATCAAACTACTTGAAATTCGTGTCGAGATCCATCATTGAAAGCTCTTTTGAACTCGGTCCATTAAGCATAATGAATCAAGCTTGAGCATCCCCTTTTTACGCTAGATAAGATTTGAAGCTCTGATCGAACTTGACTCAATAAGTTAAATTTGAATTATATGTGTGTAAACTTATCAACTACTCGAAGCTCGATTAAGCTCGCCTTATTTAATAATCACACCGAGCTCAAACTTGATAGAAATGTCAAACCGAGCTTGAGCAACAACTTGTGTGGCTCGGGTTGATTCGTCTACACCCTTGTTCTCGGGTGGGAGGATTCAGTTTTATTAGGATTACTCTGAAATAGTAAAGGGGCTTTTGTTTGATGGCATGCTATTGTTATCCCCCTTTTCTATGTATTGTTGAAGGGTTGCCTAGTCTTTTCTTGTTGTTGCTCGAGGGAAAACAATGTAGTATTTTGAACTTATTTTTCTTGGACTGTGGTACATGTTATTACGAAAGACTTTTGATGTATGTGGGAACATGTATGTAATTTGTTAACACTTTTTTACATGTTCTGCAGCTCATGTGCTTGGCGGATCTAGAGTTTGATTATATAAATCCTTACGACTCTGCATCTCGAATAAACAGAGTGGTTTTACCAGAATTTACTACGCAAGGAGTTCTATGCTTTCTCTTCCTTGTAACGGGGCATTGGTTTATGTCGCTTCTCTGTGTTCCGTACCTCTACTACAATGTTAGATTGTAAGATCTCCTATCTTACGCTTGTGCTTTGAATTGAATTTTAATTGATCTAAGAAACAAAAAATTGGTGCTTGCTTGTACGTAAGATGCATTGCCAATTGTCTGGTTGCCTATCAGACTATATTTTCGACATTTCATTTTATTCATAGATGTATATTGTTATCATCTTAGGTTATAATGGGGAAACAACAATTTTTTCAGTTCTGTGGCAATCTTTCCCAAGGATTTTTATGCACTTACACTATCTTTTCTATTGAGTCACCAGCGAAAATTTCACGAGTTTCTTTGTATGTTGATAGGAGTATGACAATTCTCAAATGAGGAAACAAACATGTGCATACTTTGCCCATAGTTCTATTGAATTCTATGTTACAGCGTTTTATTGTCATGCATTAATGTGGAGGGATTTTTCTTTCATTCACTTCCTACTTTGCTTTTGAACAATTTGCTTGTCTTAGTTCAACAGTTTTATGTGAGCTATTATTGTGTGTTTGACTTCGAAATGACCTCACAATCATATTTGAGGTCTAGAGCCTTTCTGCATTTTCGCGATATTCTTGATTTATCAGGTAGCTCCACATTTCAACTTTTTCACTTGCATATTATGTGTGCATTCTTAAGCTGGTTAAGTAATTGAGCGGAGAAGAATCAACATGTTCTTTCTGTATTATTACGGTATTTTGAAGCAAATTAGTAGCGGTGTTCAATTGTCACCCTTTACATTTAAGTACTTCTATGCTGTGATTTGTGGGGTGTGGGGGTACGTGTACTGGTGGGGTTGTGTATGACTGGGAGTTGGATGAAGGGGTATTAATAGACTGAAAATCTCATTAGTTGATTATTCTTTCTGCTTCCTGCTTTATATCTTGTTCTTAATAGAGGAAATAGACGAAGCATTCATTTTTCTTTAAGGATAATGACACCCGCACTCCCCGATGTTGGAAATAAATGCACTTAGACACTCTGAGTTTGCCCCAGCTATCGACATTTATGTTGCAGTTACCTTTCTGAGGTTTGCATAATTCAGGCACCGCCCCTGCCATCAACTTCTGTTTTACAGTTAGCCCCCTTAAAGAATTGACTACGGGAGTGGTTTCTGTAATTATACACCCATTAGGAGATCTAAGTTCAATCATACCAAACCTCAGGTGGTGGAGGTGTAATTATCCCTTTTCTTTTCTAGCTTTCTTTTTCATGCGGATGTGTTGCTTCAGGCTTTCCCTCCAGAGGTTATTTAGTCATCGTATGGTTTTTGAGCAGATATTTTGTCGTATATTACAGGTACCTTCAAGGACAGCACCTTGTTGATGTAACTGAGATCTTTAACATGCTCAATTGGGAAAAGAAGCAAAGACTATTTAAGCTCGGTTACATCATACTTCTTCTCTTCATGTGCTTGTTCTGGTATGTTTGTTCATTTTCTGCCGCTTCTGTAAAACCATTATATGACAAAGCCTCAACTCTCAAGCACAATTTCTATTTCTTGTAGGATGATTTACTATGCACTCGAAGAAGATGATGGATCATTTTAGTTTTCTGTTGATGGATATGGCTTCAACAGGCTTGGTGAGTTTTATTCCTTTGTAATTTTAGAATTCTGGAGTGGCTAAGTTCTGAAAGCGGGCAAAATCCGGTTTTGATTGTAAACCTGAAATATTGTACAAGTAATCTTCAATTTGTTTCAGTTCTATTCATATCGAATCCGAGACCCCTTTTCTTCTCTGTTGTTTTAATGCTGAACAGCATCCATCTGTGCAATTAATCTTAATTTGGTTCAGCAAAGATGTACTATGTTCTGAGAGCCTGTGGTTCAATTTGAATACCAGATATCCTGATGAATAACATTGTATGGAATATGTGGATATCTGGACTTATTCTAAACTTGATCAGATGAACTAGGTCTATACATTATGGGTTGTTCACTTGATTCGGCTGTTAATTTGGTAAAAACCATACCAAGTTGACACTAATTTTTGAAAGTTGGCACCAAACTGATTGAGCCGACAGGCCTAATTTATTTGGCGAAGTTGAGGCCCGCTAATGCACTTATGGGTTTTTATTTCTACTTTAATACTGAAGGGATTGAGAAAGGTTCAGTTTGATGGTTATCGGATCTTTTTGGTAATCTGATTTGGTATTCGGTAAAACTGAATAAAATTAAAAGAAAATAGAACACTTAAATTATAAGTTTTGCAACATTGGCCTCTTTCATTTATGTTGTTTAGGTGCTCAGCAAGTTATGAAGTAAAATACCCATCAAAGATTCAAAATTTCACAATGAAGAAGATCAAAACCAAGAGAAAAAAATCAAAAAGATATAAATGAAGAGACTTTGATTTTGTACGTGACCTGAACAGAAATTTTAACTTTGGCTCAAATGAAACCAAGAAAAGAACTCATTTTTCTCTCGCGCAAACAAATTCTTCATTCAAGAATGAGGACACACCACGCATGGCGATTGTTGCCGGAGAGGACCATCTGATCTATGCATGACATTGGCAGAGTTGGGACTTCGGAGTTGGAGGGTACATTTAACCAATTTCAATTATTGACGATACAAATAATTAAATTTTAAAAAAATCGAGGGTTGCATTTACACCAATTACAAACTACTGACAATAGAAATAATTAGATTTGAAAAAATTAGGGAATGTACTGAAGGACGATTAGAAGGTGCACCAAAAGAAAATTAGATGGTCATTCAAATTTAATCATATATATATATATATAGTGTAATTTTAAAATTCGAGAGCGCACGTGCACCCTCTAAATTATATGTTGCTTTGCCACTGATACATAGCCATTCAATCTTGGAATGTCCAACATATAAAATATCTTCAGAAAAGAGAAAAAAATGACCCGTTTGCGTCATAAATTTTTGAAAGCGAAATATTGAAGAACATTGTTGCCTTTTTTTTTTTTTTTGGTTTTCGGTTTTCTTTGAAAAGTGATGTTACCTAGATCCTTCACCACATGTACACACCTAAACACAAAGAAAAAAGCGAGAAAATGAGAAAACGTTGTCCACTTTGTCGATTCATCCATTCTGCAAATGTTAAGCGCGTTTGAATGAACTTTTTTTTTTTCTTAAGATCGACACTTATTTTTCTTTAAAAGAACACTTTAGTGGGAAAAAAATGAGCGATTGATTGGGTTTTTTAAGAAGTCGGAAAGGGAAAGCCCAAAGTTAGCTTTTTTCGAAAGCAATTTAAAGTAGTTCTCAAAGTAAAATATTTTTAAGTTACTGTATTCGAACGCAAAACTGCTTGATTTTTTTTTTTTAAAAAAAACACTCCATTATAAAATGTACGGTTAACAAGCACTTTTTGTTTATTCTTAAACTTATTCAAAAGTACCCTAAGTTTTCTTAAATGTTATAAAAAACAAATATTGTGATAATATTGATACAGTATCAAATATCTTATAGAATGTTGCATATCATATTTCTGTTAAGTTTGAAAAAAAAAATTGCCATTAAAAAAGTTATTCAGCGTATAGATGACATTGTGGAGCTAATATAATATGTTTAATAACGATTACTAAATATAAAACAAATTAGTTTGATTTATTAGGATCCTAATAACTTCAGTAAATTACGTTAAGCACCGCAACCTTTAGAGTATTTTGTACTTTGGTACCCAACTTTTGTAAATGTGCGCTTTAGTACCTAACATTTGTCATTTGTGCGCCCATAGTATTGTTTCACTATTCGATGGAATCTTTGTGGAATATTCGGGCATATTTTGGGAAATATTGAGCAATATTCCACCGGAATAGTATAAAAATACCATCGGCACACAAATAATAAGGTTATGTACTAAAGTGCACATTTACAAAGGTTGGGTACCAAAATGCAAAACACCCAAAAAGTTGGGATGCTTGATGTAATTTGCTCTAATAAATTTTATAAAACAAATTTAAAATTTTTCCCCACAACCCCGCACAAGTTTATATCGAATTAAAATTTACATACATTTTTTTTTTGAAAGTTTTAAATTGGGCTTGTGCTTACACAATTTGAGTTTCTTATTCCCCTTCAATACCTAAAAATTCCATCCATTAATATTAATAGAAAAATTAGGTACAATGTTTTATTATATTATTCATAATCTAGTATAAAATATAAAGAATCAATTACTAATTACTAAAAAATTATTGCCGATGACAAATCCCCACATTAAAGGACTAAACTCAATAATTTTTGGGTGAATCACACTTAGACCCTCCCGAAATGGTGTGATTATCAACTCCTCTCCTTATCAACACTTTCTCTCTAACCTTACTCCCATATGAGATCAGAATGGATGCTATTAATTTACCATTCTATCATTGGTGCATTTCTAATTTTTAAGCACGTGAAGGGGTATATTTGTAATGTTGATGAGTTAACACAAAGGGGCTAATTCAAGGTAACAGAAGAAATAAAGGCGAAATTGTGATGTTTATGGAAAAACATGAGAAGTAACTGAAATACAAATCCTAAATGTAAAAGACCTAATTGTTATATCATATATGACTAATTATCTCAATGTGTGGATATGATTTTTATACAAAAATTCACTTAAATTGCTAGTTTGTAATGAATAAACATGCACTATAAGAAACGCATTGTACATCTAATATATCTAATACGAGAAAAATGCATTTTTTATCCCATAATTTATATGTGGTTGCATTCTCAGTTCCATAGTTTTCCCAAAACACATTTCAAGAGTTCCATTAAATTTTGGACAGAATCAACACATGATTTTCATATGGTGTTGTTAGCACTCATTTTCTGTAGGGTAAAAATGCACTTTTGGTCCTATAATCTAATATAAATATTTAAAATGGAGTTCACTTTATGTGTTCATCCCTTGCTTATGTGAACAATGAGATGAACAAATTGTCCTCTCACTATTTTGCCATGCAAGATGTTTTTAATATTTACATTTTCAATCTTTACTTCACATTAAAGTGATCTAATTCCATTAATTTCAAGCATGTTTATGATTAACTCCTTAAATTACTCTTTATTACTTAATTATTTTTTTTAAACATAATTTATAATTATATCCACTAATTAATTTTTCTCTGATTAACTCTTTATCAATTAGTGCAAATTTTTAGATTTTGCACACACACACACACGCACATATCTTTTACCTTAACTACTTTTCGTAAATCAACTCCTATTATTCGTATATTGTATGAAGTATCTATATATATAATGTTTTTTTATATATATGATTAAACTCATTATCATAATCTAAGCTAATCTAATATAATCTAATCTAATATTCTAATATATATTTAAAATGGAGTTAACCTCATGTGTTCATCCCTTACTTATGTTTAATATTTCAAAACTATTGCTTCCTGTCATAAAATAATATTAATGCCGAAAAGAAAAACCATAAACTTTAAAGTTAAAAAGGAAACTAAAACGAGAAAAGGGTATTATGTTAATGCCTCATACAATGTGTTTTCTGCAACAAAAGAAAAATAAAAAAATATCAAAAATCGACTTTTAGCGCACTAATCATTAATTTCTCAAATTATGAATAGGAGTAACACGATCAAAAATCATCCACAATTAGATATGCCTCGGGATACATCTCTCACTGAAAGCAAAAAAAGAGTGTAATTATGATAAATAATGCTTAATTTGATATCCAATTTGGGGGTAGGGGTAGACAGAGGGAAGATTATGTGAGTTGTTGCGAAAGACAAAAATTTTAGAATATATAAACTGAAAAGTGAATGTTTTCAATGAAAAATTAGGAAATAATTAAAGAAAAAGAAATTATAGGGATAACATAAGAAATTGATACTAATTTTGAGGGAATGATTGACTTAGTTATTATGTCATCTAAAATTAAAAAAAAAATTATACACCAAATTTAAGAAAAACTAGATAAAGTTAACTAATTATGGAATATACGACAAATTATAGATTGCACCGGTAAAAATTTAACCGAACATGCGCGTATTTAAATGTTGCAAAAGTATTAGAGTTCGACGGGAAGTGTTGGTAATTACAATATTTTAGAGGGGGTCTAACTGTGATTGATCCATATTTTTTTTGCCATTAGGACAAGGAATGAAAGTATTTCTTTAATTTCTAGATTCCCAGATTGGAATATAAACCGGTCAAATAAATTAAAATGTACCTCCTTGAAAATTCTGCTGTTAAAGTCGCATTTCATTCCATTCTTGAAGCAAATTTATTCTAAAATTAAAAAAAAAAAATTCCTGAGAATGTTCATCATATCTTCTTTATTTTTCTATATAACTTAGATTTGGGCTCCACTTTCAAGATGATTATTCTACCCGTAAATTCTTTTTCCTTATCCTAGCCAACAAGAAATTAAAAACAAAAGATAGTGGAACCTTTTGACATTATATTTTTGATCACTTATTTTGTCCCATTATTAATTAACTCAAAACCAAGGCCATGATAAAGATTGTCACTCAGAAACAAGACAGCAATTAATTATTCATTAATCATTTACCACTTTTATCCAGTTGGTGTCATAAAATCAATTAATTTCGAAGTACTAAATTAATTAATTTAGTTAAATAAATTCGAAAAATAATTTAGCAATAACGATGTAATCTTTTACTCCCTTTGTCCCATAATATTAGTCGTGCTAGAGATTTTTTTATGTCTCATAATATTTGTCACTTTGAAGATTTCAAGAGAGCATTGAATTTTGTTCCCCCCACCCCCCACCCCCCCACCCCCCCCCGCCAAATTACCCTTATTCATTATTTTTAATGGAATTTGATAAGACACGAGGAAGGTAATTTTGTCAAATCATTTTAAATTTAGCTAAAAAGAAGACTATTTATTAGCGTAATCGATTTGTGTGAAAAAATCTAGGACGACTAATATTATGGGATAGAGGGAGTACGAAGTTAAAATAATAAACTAATAAATGTGACATATTTATATGCAGAATAGGAATAAGTATGATATTCAAGAAGAATAATAAATTAGGCAAGAGCCGCTAGAGTCGAAGAAACAATATGTGTGCTTTTTGAACGGGGAACAAATACAAGTGGAATGCAAAATGACCACACTTGATAAAGAACAATGAATTACTGTGGCTTTCTTTTTTATTTATTTAATATTTTATGGCAAAAGAGAGGTTGTATTTCTGAACTAATGGAGGTGTTCTGGAAATATCGGAAATGTTGGATTCCCGAATTAGAAAAAGTGAAAATATCTTAAGAAATTAAAGTTTTTGGTTTCACTAATAAGCCAAAAAACAAGGGCAAGGAGAAGCATAAGAGTACTTGGATCATGTTTACTTCGTCCATACCACCATCCTAGTTGTTCAATAATGGAGTTAATTATTTCTATTTTAAAATTTAAACTTTATGAAAGATACAAAAGTTGTTGGTTATTTAAAGATATTATGACTTAGAAGGCGTTGGCCCTATAACACTTGATCTACTTATAATTGGTATGTGTGTTATTGGAGTGCAGGCAACGTTTTGAAACCCGAATCGGTTATCAAATTGGAAAATCAATTGGGGTAAGGGTCATTGATTCCACCGTTGAGTCAACCGTAGTTAAATCGGTGATGTTATAATTATGTCATAAATAATAATTAATAATATTAAAAATAATATAAAATAAAAACAATAAAATATGTTTATTTTCTATGAATCTTTCCTCTTTGTAATTTATATCTAAATCTAATATAGTAAGAAAATTTGACAAAAATATAAATAAAAATATAAACTCAATCAAGTATACAAATGGAAATAAAAACATACAAGAAATTAAATGTAAAATCTTTAGCAACAGACAATAACCACAGCTAAACTTGGAACTACACGTTTTTTAAGTTATTTTTTTTTGTTATATTTTCTTTATTATGTTTTAAATTATACATGTGTTTTTAGTATTGGACGATAGGATTTGTTTGATTTATTTGCTAAATCTTTTTATTTAATTTTTATTTTATCTATATCTTTACATGTTTCATATTTTTTGCTTAATTTTCATTCTTCATATTCAAGTTTATTTGATATTTTTTTCTTAAAATCCTTTGATTTTTTTGGTTCATTCAATTACCGGTTTAAGTGTTTTATTTATCTAATCAAGCTTTTATAGACATATTTTCTCCTTCTACCTTTTTCTGTTGTCCTCGCGTCATTACTTTATTACTCAAGTTCTCCACTTGTTTGCTTGAATTTTTATTTTATTTGAATTTTCATTTTATGCTTTGTACTTAAATTAAGCGATTTGTTGTATCTTGATTGGTACACTTTTTTAAGTTGATCAAATTAGTCATTTAAATTTTTTCCATTAAGGTCTTTATTTTTTAAAATATTTGATTTTTACAATCATGTTTCGATAAATATATTTTAAGTAATCTCTATGACACAAAATTTTTGTGTTTTTTCTTTGTCTTTGTTTTATTATTCAAATGCTTTATTTGTTTTGTGTTGATTTTGTACTCTCTCTCTCTCTCTCTCAGCTTTTTTAAAAATTGAGGGGCTGTGTTGGCCCTTGCGATCTAATTTTTTTTCCCCATGTGTGAGTACTTATGTACCTATTAATTTGGATTTTTTTTTGGGAATATTTGTATATTATTTTATTGACTAATGAGTATTGAATTTTCGTATTGATCTATTTAATACTAAAAATATGGACATGATTTGTACCAATGATATTACAGTTTTCTTTTGTTATTTGCTTTTTTTCCTTCTCCTTCAATGTATGCTCTATAAAGCTACATAGGTGTAAAATATCTTAATGATAAACAACTTACTATAATAATTCATTTTTGCTCCATTTATATATATATTTTTGATTTTAATCTTCCTCTCATTATATTTGCTCATTAGTTGCTATTCTATAATAAATTTTAATTTAATAAAATTCTTTGTAATAATAAATTGTGTATTCAAATTTATTAACACTACTAGAAAAAAGGCTTTTAGCCACGGATTTGGCAAAAAATCCGTGGCCAAGGAGATTAGCCACGGATTTTTTCCGTGGCTAAAAGTGGCGTGGATAATCTTCGCCACGGCTTTTTAGCCACGGTTGGGCTTAGCCACGGCAAAGCCGTGGCCAATTTTGGCCACCTTTTTGTTGGACGGGCGTGGCCGTGGCTAAGGGCCATGGCTTAGCCACGCTCCGACCGTGGCTAATCCGTGGCCACTGAAAAAAAAAAAAAGCTAATTAGACCGTACCCGCAACCCTACCCGCGCTCGCGCCCGCGCCCCCACCCGAAACCTGTACCCGCATCCCCCAAGCTTTTTTTTTTTGCGCTCAAGGAGATTCGAACACGGGACATCAATGTTGTAATTGGAGCATGCAACCGTTGCGCCAAAAGAAATATTTGGTTATGGATTGATTTTTTTTATACTTAAACTATATTTTACAATATTTTAAACTTAAATTATCTAATAAATTTCATTAGTATTATCAATTTTTGTAATTTTATTGTAGTAATTTTTATAAATTACTAACCAATTATTTTTTTAAAATTAAAGATATTTACCTACGACTTTATCATTCAATATTCAATATTTCTTTTTATGACAAATATTTAATAAATTAATATATCAAAAACAAAAATTATAACAAAAATCTATTTATATAATTTATATTTAGATAATAGCAACTTTAATTCGTGATCATTTGCCAATATATTCGTATATGTGTGGTATTATATATATATATATGTCAAGTATACATATCATATATATATATATCAATATACGTATCTATTTTAAATATGTCCAAGTATATATGTATCAATATATATATATATATATATATAAATGTCCAAGTATATATAGATAATTTAAATTTAGATAATTAAAATATCAATAACAAAAATTTATATATGTGTGGTATTATATATATATGTCAAGTATACATATCATCTATATATATATATATATCAATATATGTATCTATTTTAAATATGTCCAAGTATATATGTATCAATATATATATAAATGTCCAAGTATATATATATGTCCAAGTATATATAGATTATTTAAATTTAGATAATTAAAGTATCAATAACAAAAATTTATATATGTGTGGTATTATATATATATATATATATGTCAAGTATACATATCATATATATATATATACATATCATATAGATATATATCAATATATGTATCTATTTTAAAGATGTCCAAGTATATATGTATCAATATATATATATATATATATATAAATGTCCAAGTATATATATGTCCAATATCTTCGTTTATGTGTGGTGTTATATATATATATATGTCAAGTATACATATCATATATATATATATCAATATATGTATCTGTTTTAAATATGTCCAAGTATATATGTATCAATATATATATATATATATAAATGTCCAAGTATATATATATATATGTATATGTCCAAGTATATATATATATATATATGTATATGTCCAAGTATATATATATATATATATGTATATGTCCAAGTATATATAGATAATTTAAATTTAGATAATTAAAATATCAATAACAAAAATTTAGATAATTAAAATGTCAAAAAAAAAAAAAAAAAATTAGCCACGGATTAGCCACGGCCTGGCCGTGGCTAATTTTTTTTTTTCATTTTTTTTTATTTTTTGCACCACATATAAATTTATATATATATATATATATTGATACATATATAAAATTATTTTGATACATATATATGTGTATATATATGTATCAATATATGTGTATATATACATCCAAGTATATATATATCATATAAATACATATATTAATATATATATGTCAATGTGTATCTTATATATATTAATATATTATATGTACATTCTAATCCTCTATATATAGTCTATATGATATAACTATATATCTATATATAACATATCTAATATATGTTAGCAATGTGGAGTACGTGTATATCGATCATATATATATATATATATATATATCTAATCATATGTACTATATATGATCAATCATCTATATGAAATAAACATATATTAGTGTATTATATATCTAATATATGTTATATATGTACTTATATATCTAATATATATACATCTAATTATACACAAATATACATATATATAAGTATATCTAATCTTGTACGTATGTAATATATCGAATCATTTATTATATATATCAATATATGTAATATACATATATTACTTAAGTATAGCAAAAATTAATTATTAAACAAAAAGTTAAAGTGGTGTAGTGGTTTAATACTCTAACTTCAATTAACATGTCAAGAGTTCAAACCATACCTGGTGCAAAAAAAAAAAAATTGCCCAGGAATTTTTAGCCACGGCCTGACCGTGGCTAATCTGTGGCTAAAAATTGACGCCAAATTTCGCACTAATTTTAGCCACCAAAAATAGCCACGGATTGGCCGTGGCTAATCCGTGGCTAATTATTTTTTTTAATTTTTTTTTAAATCGTGGCTAATCCGTGGCTAATAGCCATGGATTAGCCACGGATTTTTTCCGTGGCTAAAATCCGTGGCTAATTTGTGTTTTTCTAGTAGTGTAATATTATATTTTCCTCGATTGATACTAAATAAAAATTTGAATAAAATATTATATTTTTCTTTGTCATACATATAGTTAATAATAATGTTAATATTATGTCAATATCTTGATTGAATTTTTATTATAATTAATATTTTTGTAAAATAATAGAAAAAAAATTGTTTTTATATGAAAGATGCTACTTTATAAAGTTAATTAATAATTGTATCAATTTGAAATATCGGAATCAAACTTATAAGTTTTTTTGCAACAATGATATCTTATATTTTTAATTGTTGAATTTCATTAGTAATTTGCCATATCTAAAACCAATTGATTTTATTTAAAAGAAGGGTACAATTGATTGGAAAATTAGTTAATTATTCTTTTTAAATGAAATATGCAATATATTTGAACAAATAAATTACAATAGAAAATAATAATAAAGATATTCATTTCGGAATACAAATAAATTATGTGTGTACAATGTCCCCTAATAGCAAAATCATAATGACATTTATAGTATAGAAATGATTCTCCAATATGAGATGATTTTTTATTTGTTGTCTTTTATAAATTCTATTCGACATTTCTTTCCTTCTTATCTTTTTTAACCACATTAAAAAAAATTATAAAGAATCTGCAGTTCCAACTCTATAAGTTGAATTATAGTTTCTTTATAATTATCATGCATAAAGAAATGTAAATTTGATCTAACATTTGGGTAATTATAAATTATTTGTACTTATTATTGGTTTGTTCCTAAATTCAATTATGTTTCCACTTTTATGAAAGCTTGAAGTTATTTATAACGCAACTATATTATTCATTGAATTTTTAATAATTATTTCATCTGACAACTCATTATTCAATTCATTGTGTGCTAATGCGCACGGGTGTAATACTAGTAGAAATATCAAATGCTTATAGCCACAATATTATATAATAAAGAAAAGAACAAAGAAATCTAATAAATATAGCCAATTATTGTAATATAAAAATAACTAGAGTTCTCTTAATCAAGAGTTAAATTGCTTACTAATATAAAGAACAAAATATAATTTTTTTTGACCAAAAAAGGGTTATTATGTAAAAATTTAAAATGACTAATATAAAAATAAATGAAATTAAATCTTTAATAACATCATATAAGGGATACTTCAAGAAGAAGAAGAAGAAATCCAATTTTAGATTATTAACGACAAATTGGAAGTGTTTGTTCTCTTGTATTTTGTTTTCTTTTTTGGGAGTTTTTGTCAGACTTGTATTCCTACTAGGGTTTTTATTGTGTCAACCGGTTGTCCTCTATGAGTCTTTTTTCTCCCTTCCATTTTCTTACCTGACTAGCCCGATTCTGTTTTTTCTCCTTTGATCCCTTGCACATATCTTGCCTTTCTTTCATATTTTCTTTTGGTTTTCTTTTTCTGGACGCTTTTCTTCTCGGAGGCGGCTGCGGGCACTGCTATTAGTGCAGTCGATGACTCTTAGATCTGCTCTACCATCTCTGGTCTCTCGATAAAGGGCGAACTTGCATGGATGGACAAAGCCCTAAAGTTGGCTGATGAGGAAGCCGTTAAAGTGGACGTCCTGACTACAACATGGGAAGGTGATACTAGTGGAGAGAGTTTTCTGGTTGTGGGGAGGGTTCTGAATAGGAGGCCAATCAATTTTTAAGCCCTCCGTTCGAGTCTACTGAGTACCCTAAACCCTATGTTGGGCAAGGTGGTGTGTCGTCTTGTAGAAGGAGGTTCATGCTGGTTTTTCATCACAAAATTGATCAACAACTGGTTTTAGACGGGTGTCCATGGACTTTTGAGAACCTTATCCTAGTTCTGAGAGCTATTGTAGAGGAGAAGGACCCTTTAGCAGTTAATTTAAATTGGTGTGACTTTTGTATTCATGCTCATGGTCTCCATTTCAAAATGTTGACGAAAGAGATGGCTACCGTTATCGGGATTAACATTGGTGAATTCATGGATGTGGATTTTGATAGAACCAATTGGATTTGAGGGAATACTCTCCATGTCAGGGTGAAGAACTATATAACACTGCCTCTCGAGAGGTTTATGCATCTTCGAGGGCCGAAAGGAGCGGAGTTGCGAATTGGATTTACATATGAAAGGTTGGGGAAAGTTTGCTTTTTGTGTGGAATACATGACAACATTATAAGGGTGTGTAAGCTGCAACTTCAAGAGGAATTACCAAACATTAGTCATGAATATCCGTTTGGTAGAGAAGCTATCTATCATGTCCCGGGCCTAAATACCTGTGCTCAAGGTTGACTAGGGCCCACAGAATCAGTCTTCTTTGGAAAGGATTTCACCAAGGAAAGATTTTGGGGATGTAAACTCCAAGAATAATGCCCCTTAAGATAATCTACCTAATTTCCCTAGATCTGATTTTCGACCGTCTAAACCCTAGTTTGCATTGTCCTGCGAATCAGGGGATTCTAGTCCCATACCAATCCCAAACTTTACCCAAACCTACTACAAAATCCCATGCTGCGCTGGGCTGCATGGCTATCTATTCTCTACTTATTCTTTATAACTACTTTCCTATCGACTGAGAATCCCTTCTCATCAATCCCCACTCTAAATCCTGGCCCAATCTACCCCACTCTCAATATGGCTAAACCTACATCACCCGCCTCCTCAAACTATACCCATGCATCGATGTCTAAGTCCTCATACAAGATGTGCATGAGTGTTTCCACGGTGTTAATACAACCACAGAAAACCCTAGCCCCTACCCACATCGCTCAGCCCCCACATTTATGACCCCCCCCCCCCCAATTTCTATTATCGATAACTCATCTACGATCACAAAATGGCCTCGTCCCCAGTTCCAGCACTCACCCCTCGCATTTTAAGGGATTCTCGCATGTGTAATTTATTGCACTAATCCCTTATCAATGTCCCCTTAGCTTTACCAACCCCCTTACTATCTTTACTCCCTCTCAGAAACCCAGGAAAGTCAAAATCCTCATCCAAAGCACTCCCCACATAAAGCTCAGCCCTTTTTAATGAAACGAAAAGACCAAGCCTCCTCTTACACATTTCCCTCTAAACCCACCATCTCTAAAAAAATATCGAAACAACTTGAATTTAAAAATTCATTTGAGTCAACGACGGCGACTACCCAGTAGTCCTGCTAAGAGCAATGAGTATCCTATATTGGAACTGTCAAAGGTTGGGGGGACCCTGGACAGTTCATGGCCTTTTGAAGCTCCTTCGGGAGTTTCAACCCTCCCTGGTCTTCTTATCTGAGACAAGATGTCATACTAAAAAGATTGAAGCTTTGAAGACCAAAATACAACGAAATGGAATTTGTGTGGAGATTGGCAAGAGCGAAGGTCTCGCATTATTGTGGAATAGTTCTCTTGATGTTACTCTATAGAGTTACCCGACCTACCATATCGATGCGACGATTTTAGGGGAGAATTGTGTAGATAATTAGCGATTTATAAGGTTCTATAGTAAGAGTCATCCTCAAACTACTGCGACCCTGGCTTTGTGCCGGGGATTTTAATAAGGCACCCAAGGTAGAGTCGTGCTTTTCATAAGGCACTGAAATAGGCTGGATTAGTTGATTTGGGTTTTTAAGGTCCACATTTCACTTTGAGCAATAAACGAGAGGAGCCGGATACTATTAGAGAATGCCTCGACCCGAGGGTTGCGAACTTGGCATGGTGCACCTTGTTTCCAACGAGCAAAGTGACGCACCTGGAATCTCTTCATTCCTATCACAAACCAATGCTAATCGAGCTTTCTTCTCCTGTTACTGAAAAATCTCCTAAGAAGAGGAGTTTTCATTTCGAATCCATGTGGGTCAGATCAGAAACTTGCTGAGAAGTCATAGAGCGTTGCTGGTCTAATTAGCCTAGCAATGGTTCGGGATAGATAGTGATTGATCATATTCATGAGTGTTGGGTGGGCTTACTCAAGTGGAGCAAGGCAGAGTTTGGGGGGTCGTAAACGTGAAATTGAATCGCTTGAGAAGAAGTTGAGCACACATTAGGAAGGTCCCATTACAGTTGATAGTAAATCCAGAGAAGCAGTGGCTCAAAATCATCTAAAAAAGCTCCTATCCCGACAGGAGTTACAATGGAAACAATGAGGTAAAACGGCTTGGCTCAAAGAGGACGACTGTAATCCATGGTTCTTTCATTCGAAAGCATCTTGGAGATGCCAAAACAACAACATTAAGGGGCTGTGCGATAAGAATCGACGATGGTGTGATGGAGAGGAGGATATTCGTTCGGTTATTACCAAATATTTCTCAAATTTATTCGACACTATTGGCGTGACGGACGAAGAGTTAGATAGGGTGTTGGATGCTGTGTTACGAAGGTCACTGACGATATGAACCAGTGGCTCCTGGAGTCATTTACGTTAGTGGAGGTGTCTTCATCCATATCTCAAATGGCCTTGATGAAATCCCTGGGGCCGGATGGTATGTCCCATATCTTTTACCAAAAATATTGGCCTATTGTTTCTAATCATGTGACTAAATGTGTGCTTGATTTGCTTAATCTTCATATTTTCTTGCCTAAGATGAACTTTACCCATGTTATGCTCATTCCTAAGTGTCGTAATCCTATGTACCTCACAAAATTTCGCTCGATTAGCCTGTGCAATGTCGTTTATAAAATCGCCCTTAAAACCCTTGCTATTAGGATCAAGCGTTTCGGCTTTTATACCCGAACATTTGATTACCAATAATGTTTTGGTGGCTTTTGAGATTAACCATTATCTGAAATTAAAGAAAAAAGGTAATGACTATCTCTTTGCTCTCAAGCTCGATATGAGCAAAGCATAGGATCATATGGAATGGTATTTTTCAGACAAAGTTTTATATAAATTGGGGTTCCATCTTTTTGTGGTCCATATAATTATGCTATTTGTTTCTACAATTACTTACTCTTTTATACTTGATGGCGATCAATTCGAGTACTTAACTCCTAAAAGAGGTCTCTGGTAAGGAGACCCCCTTTTCCCATACTTGTTCCTATTATGTGCAAAATTTCTTAGTTGCTTGGTGTTAAAAGGGGAAAGGGAAGGAAGGCTCACGGGCATATCTGTGGCCTGCCCCCCCCGGGAGTATATCGCATCTTTGTTTTGCAGACTACATTAATACAATATAAATTAAGAAGAGTATGCAATATTGATGATTGATCAAAAAGAACAAAATAGTAATTAATTAAAATTTGCTTTGGCATTATAGATTTTGTTTTAAATTTATCATTCGCCATTTATTGTCAAATATTTGTACATAGAAATATTTGATTTAACCATCAATTAATTAAATATTTTATTTATTCTTGAAATTTAATTTAAAATATTTAAAATATAAATAAATATATAGTGATTATATTAAACCATATGACTCATGTCAATTCTTAATTGGCATAAAAATTGAATGTCTACAAAGTACAAACACGAAAAAATAATAACGTGTTAGTATATTAGTTGTCTAATATACACGTGTTTGTATGTGAAATCCTATGGGATTGTGCCACACTTGGTACTAAAGGTAAAATGCGAATTAATTGCATGTGTAATTCAATACTATGCACATGGGTAGAATAAACTTTTTGAAAATTCTAAAGAAGCAAATACCATGTGTGCATTATATATATATGTATTTAATATATATATATATATATATATATATATATATATATATATAACACAAGGATGAAATCAAGTGGACTAGAAGGTGGGATCGCACTGGCTTGAATTTATATCGAACTGAAATTTACATATAATTTTTTTTGAAAAAAATTTTAAAATTTATCCCTCTTAAATTATAAAAATATTTTTAATATTTTATAAAAATTGATCTTATCCACCAAACAAAATATTCTTGTTCCGTCCCTGTCGGTCTACATATCTTATAAATGGGATATATGCTTCTACATTTTGCAAAAAAATACAACGGTTTTTGAATATGCTTATTTTCATTTGACACTGATCTTATTTTAGTCTCCGGAATCAAGGCCTTTAGACGTCTAGCCATCTTAGAAAAGTGTGAGAATCATTCCCTAATAAACCTAAATTCGATTCACACAATCCACCAAACGCATTAGTTAATGACATTTTATATTTTTTAAAAAGCAAAAGAAGTCGATTCTATTATGCTTTTTAGTGGATTAGTTGCACAAATATCAATTGTGTGAAAAGTAACTAACAATCATCAATCTATCATAAATTAGCATTGACGTTAACAAATACTTATGTACAAATGAGACTTAAATTCAAAACCTCTCAGAAATTTTGGTTTCTTATATGAGTGGTAAAGATCTTAATAATATTAAAGGTTTAATTGCACTTTCTATATCACATTTATCTTCTTAAACTACAAAACATAACAAATCAAATCTAATTTATAGACAATACTGGCTGATTTGTTAAATTTCTACTATTACAAGGACTAATTTGTTATTTTTGACCAAAATGTGCAATTTTGATTAAATTCTCAATTCTTAGAATTTTGAATTAATTTTAATTGTTAAAGATGAACTATTTGATTGGTTTTGAATTAATTGCTAATTTCTCTCTCTTATTTATTTGAGTCCATTAACTTTTCATATTTAATTCCCCCCCCCCCCCCGGCTCTCTCTCTCTCTCTCTCACACACACACACAAAATAACATGAAAATATAACAGTAACTTTCAATAAAACATATATAGATAATGAAAATTTTAATTAAAATATTGTATAATATCATCAAATTAGTTAGGATTTAAGAAATATTATGAATGTAAATGTCAAAATAATGTTATTTGTGAAAATTTTCTCCTCAATAATTGGAAAACGTATTCAATTAAAACTTATATAACTCAAACTTGAAAAAATATCTTTAATATGATATGCCATATCACCAAAATTAAATTATAATTTTAAAAGGATTAAAAAATTAAAATGTGGATACAATATTATCTACAATTTTTTTTATCTTTTTATTTCTATCATTTTTTTATATAGTTTTATTATCCAATTTTTTGTTTGTTCATTGTCGTATTTTTATCTTCAAGTTTTTTGGTATTAAATTGTTAACATATTCAAATTTTATTTAGCTATTGTTATTTGCTTTTGTTTGATTGCATTATATCATTTTGAGGTTCATTAGATGTATAAACTTTTTATATGCACATTATAGAATTTCTACATCTAATAAATCACACAACATGCATCTGATAAATCACAAAATAATTTTGACAGTGGTTTTTGACAGCAATTTGGTTAATTTTGACAAAATAGAATTTTCTCAAATTTTTAAATTTTTTATTTAAAAAAATGGTTGGCTAGGTCTTTTAAATAATAATAACAACAATAATTAAAAACTTTATCATCTCACTTACCCAATTTTCTACGATTTTTGATTCCCACCAAGTAAGAGATTTTATAATTAAAATATTAATCAAAAAGTGAATTGATATTTGAAAGAAAATTATTTATCAAAAAGTGAATTGATATTTGAAAGAAAATTATTTATCAAAAAGTGAATTGATATTTGAAAGAAAATTATTTATCAAAAAAAAAAAAAAAAAGGATATGGAAGGAGATTTAAAATATTCACGACATTTAAAATAAATCTAACTCACAAATTTTTTTTTCGGAGATTGTAGAAGGAGATTCACAACATTTGAATTAAATCAAGAGTAGTTGGTATTTCTTAATTTAATTATTATTTTATTTATATGTTGTTATTATTATTATTATTATTAATTATTCTTTTTTGTAAACTAAATTTTAATTTTAATTTATTTTTCGATGATTCACATTCATATATGTTTAGGTGTGTACAAAAAATATATTGTCACGTATTCCAATGTGGATAATAATCCATTATTTTATGATTTATTAACTTAAAGTAGCTCATAATTTATCATTCATAATTTTAATATATCTAAAAATTTTATTTATTACTTTAGTTTTGATCACATATTTAGATTTTAATTTTTAGTTTTTATTTTTGATATGATTTTTTTGGCATGACAATACTATTCTTTTTTAAAATAACTAATAGCTTCAAATATGAGTAAAATATTATTTATTTAACTATTGAACTACATTGAAAATTAGTTAGAGTAAATGTTATTTTAATAAATAGAATATTTTATTTTTATCTTCTTATACAATAGAATAAATTATGATATACGTGCATAGTACGGGGTATATGCTAGTGTATATATATATATATATATATAGTTCATAATTTATGAAAATAAGCACGACATAAGTTATAGTTAAGGGTGCAAAGTGTCACACCCCAGGCCTACGTACTCGTTGAACACGAGAGTTACATTAAAATGTAACCTTAAATTTGATTATAAACAATTAACTCAAAAGTGATATCCAATGATTCACTTGAGTTCTTTAACTTAAAACTTATAATGAGTTCAATTTTTCGAAGGCAAAGTGTAATTAACCATTTTCTAAAAATTGCTAGGAAAGTTCCTAAATTTGTTACAAATGCCATATACCTCACTCTGTCTTTATTATTATCGTGTTTAAAATAATGTCATCTCAAGCACCCCATTTGATAAAGCTTAGATTGATTGAGAACCATTTGAAGGACCACAAGTATCGCTGCACTCTCCCTTTTAAGAACAAAAAAATACCCACCATTATCAGTTTTGTTATCTTCTCCAACTTTTCATTGCAAATCATTTATGTAATAATTTCTTATTCAGGACCTTTTTCGTGTGTCCCACCAATCAATACAGTGAGATTCCTAGCTCAATAAAGACTCCATGATAGGTACCATTTTGTGCCTTTTTTTTTTTTTTTTTGGGTCCTTTATCTTGAAAGGTTCGATTTGCTTTTACCTCTGTTAAAAATTAAATTTGTTTTTTGGATTTTGTTCAATTCTTTTGTTTTTTTTTAATATTTTCCCCCACGCATATATAATGTAACGAGACTACTCAGATCGTACTATTTTATTAACCTGAAATAAAATAAATAGTTCATGCTATTAAGAATTATTTATAACTTTTTTTATATTTGATCGACAAGGCACACAAGTTATTTATCTACTATGAAGAAAGTAATATGATGTGATAGTGTGATCAAGTTGGGTTGTACTAGCATTAATAACATGACCAGTGAATTATATTTGTCGTATAATTAATGGATATATGTTTTAGAAAAACAGACTAATTACTTGATAAATATTAGAGAAAAATACTAAAAAAAACCCTTAAAATTAACTTTTATATCCAAAACACTCATGCAAACACTTTTCAATCCAAAAATCCATTTCACCATTGTTTTTATTTTGAAAAGCCCAGGAAGCAATTTTTTTTAGCTAATCTACCCTTGTACTTTTAAATTTAAAAAGACTAAACATTTTACCTTTTTTTTTTCCTTAGACTAATTATATCAATGATAATTTTAATAAATTAGACATTTTTTTTTCTAAAAAACATAGTTTTTCTTTGAACTTATTGTATAAAATAAAAAAAATATGTTCTTGAACCTTTTAAGATATATAAAATATGATTTGAATTGCTTAAAACTAGTAGAATAAACAAAAATACTATATCTTCATAAATTTACTTTAACATAATATTTTTTTTTGAGATGTAAATCTGTATAGGTAAATAAAACTAATCAAAAGTTAGACATCAACAAAATTAATGTAAGAAATCCAAGAGTAATTTTTTTTCTAAAAAGGACTCAAAATCAATAATTGGGCATTTTGAGATGAAAAATTAGCGGAATAGATTCTTCCGAATCAAAAATCACATGAATTTTGAGATATAAAACCTAATTTTACAGTTTTTTTTTGTATTTTGTTTTCTAAATATTATATACTTAAATAAGTATTTTGTTGGATGCAATCAAATCAAATTCAGAAAATAGTTTTTCTCCAACGAAGAGTAAGCATTATATATTCCCTAACCAGACCATTTCATGCAACTGAATAGTAACAGATTCACGTGCGCGAGATGGTCTCCCATCAAGACTACCTAAATTCCGAAAGAAACAATGATGATTTTTTTTTTAATATTGATTTTATTGTCTCCATGATCTATCTTTTTTTTTGGGGGAGGAGGGGGGGGGGGGGGGGGCGGCGGTGGCGGCTGCTGTAAGTGTAGATACACCGCAGCCAAAAAAAAAAAAAAAGATGCGACACTACCAATTACATAAACAAATGCTTTAGGCTATGTTTGGAACAAAGATTTTGGTGAGGAAAAATGAGAGGAAAATGAAAAGGATTAAAAATAAAAACATAGAGTACTATCATTTAAAGCACAAAAAAATTTTTCCATCCTATTTTCCTCACCAAAATTCTAGAACCAAACGGAGGGTTAGTATATAATCAAAATGCTTCCCAGATGCCTTAGTATTTTTATTCGCACTTGATTTGATCGAGTCTATTAAATCATATGATAATGGAATTGCACTTGTCAATCATTTGGTTTATTCTCTTTAACTTATACACGAATTATTGAATACGTACAAAATACTCATCACATAATTAATACTTATTTGATCGAATCAGGTATGGATTGGAATATTCCCAAATTTGACCTATTGTAGGGCTCATCAGAATCGTGTTTTCAGATGCTATTATCAAAAAGTAATAGTTTTAATCATCGAATTAAGTATGATGATGGAAAAATTTTACACAAATAGTTGAATAATAAGTTCAATAAAAGTCCTCTTTATTAAATGGGAAAAAAAATGAGTACAAGGTATTAATGTAATGGAGGTACTAATTATTCAATTACAATATGTATCATGGGTTTTGCATTCTCATCACGCACCAAACACCCCCTTGGCTGTTACAAAAAGCCTCCGTGCGTTTTTCTTTCACATCCTTTGGAAAACAAACACCTAATTCACAAATCCCATGCACTTACCTTGCATTAATCACTCCTCTCTGCCTCTCTCTCTGTATATATATATATATATATCATGACAAAGCTTGCACAACTCTCTATTAAGCAAACACTACATATCATCTCCACATTACAGACTTAAGACCACTGTTATCTCGTGTTCATCACTGAAACATATCCATGGAACGAACAACATTACAAACCAATAACCACCCTCCTCCACCAAAATGGCTTGCAAATTTCACGCAAACAAGCCTTTACTCAGAGCTCAAAACGCAAAGCCAAATGACTGCTCCGCTAGTAGCCATGAATCTGACATGGTTCGCGAAAATCGCCATCACCACCGCCTTCCTCGGCCGTCTCGGCGAGCTGCCTCTCGCCGGTGCCACCCTCGGCTTCACCTTCGCCAACGTGACTGGCTTTTCGGTGTTGAACGGGCTCTCCGCCGCAATGGAGCCCATCTGCGGCCAGGCTTTTGGGGCCCGAAATTTCAAGCTCCTCCACAAGACCCTTGTCATGGCGACTTGTTTGCTTCTCTTAACATCAATCCCTGTTTCTGTTCTGTGGCTCAATGTTGATAAAATTTTGATCCACTTTGGGCAACAGAGGGATATTGCAATTGTTGCAAAGATGTATTTGATTTATTTGATCCCCGATTTGGTTATAACTTCATTTTTGTGTCCTCTGAAAGCTTACTTGAGCACGCAGAACATAACTCTGCCCATCATGTTCAGCTCTTCTCTGGCCGTGGCCCTGCATGTTCCGATCAACATGTTGCTCTCGCGGACTAAAGGGCTCGAAGGGATATCCATGGCGGTGTGGGTTTCTGATTTTGTAGTAGTTTTTATACTCGGATTATATGTTGTGATTGCAGAACAGAGGAAAGGGGGAAAATGGAAAGAAGGTGGGTGGTGGGAACAGAGCATAGGCGAGTGGCAGAGGCTTCTCAAGCTATGCGGGCCGTGCTGCCTCACGACATGCCTCGAGTGGTGGTGCTACGAGATATTAGTCCTTCTAACGGGCCGTCTTGAAAATGCGAGACTATTGGTCGGAGTGTTAGCCATCGTCTTGAATTTCGATTACTTGTTGTACTCTGTCATGCTATCTCTTGCCACTTGCGCATCTGTTCGCGTGTCGAACGAGCTTGGTGCAGGCCGGCCCAAGACCGCCTACCGATCGGCTTATGTTTCACTTAGTGCCAGCATACTGTTGGGATTTCTTGGCGGGTCGACTATGGCGGCCGCGAGAGGAGTGTGGGGGCCTCTGTATAGCCATAACCTTGGGATTGTGAGGATGGTGAAGAAAATGATGGTTTTGATGGCGGTCATCGAGGTGGTTAATTTTCCATTGGCGGTGTGTGGGGGGATCGTGAGGGGCACAGCAAGGCCGTGGCTGGGTATGTATGCTAATATTTGCGGGTTTTATTTGTTGGCCTTACCTTTGGGGGTGGTTTTGGCATTTAAAATGCATTTGGGATTAGGGGGATTGTTGATGGGGTTCTTGGCTGGAGTGGTGGCTTGTTTAGTTATTCTTGTCGCGTTTATTGCTAAGATCAATTGGGATGATGAGTCTGAGAAGGCAAGAATAGTAAATGGTCATGCAGAGGGCGTGGTTAATGGAGATGTAGATGAAGATCACAAGAATACTAGAGCATTAGATGGTATTGTGTTATGAAATAGTTGGTTGTTTTTTTGTTTTGTTTTACTCCCTCAAATGGGATGACTTGCATTAGTTAGTTATCTCTTTTTGTGAATTCATCGTGCATCTACTCCGAGGGACTAAAGAACTATTTATCTTTTGAGAATTCTTAGTTTAAACTTGATTCGGTCGAATTAAACTCGTATAATTTAAAGCTAGAGTCCGGCCAAACCTGACTTAGATAAGATTTTTACTCATCTTTGAAGTGAAGAATAGGGAAAACAATTTTCACCAATGATATATGTGTAATGTGTTGACATACGCAATTATTGTCAATACTATCTTTTTAATAAGAGAACACAATTGACTTATGACTTGTCGCTTGATCCATGAGCTAATGGAGATGCTACCATAACATATCAACCGCGAACTAATACAGTGTTTTGTGCTGTGAAATATATAGGAAAGCATATTTGCACCTTCACCAACAATTATAATGTTTGGCAGAACGTGTAAGCGTTTGATTCTATTGGTATCATATTGTGGTTATGGGTTCAACTCTCTAAAGTTGGTGTTGTGAGGTGATTGTTGGTATTTATCGTTAGCACCATACAAACACAGCAACTTATTTAGAATGTGAAATAGTTCATATCAAGAGAGTTTTAGTGCCTCAGAGTTAGGCCAGGTTATATTGACGCTCCATTTGAAGTCTGAACTACTTAGATTACTATATCCCATATCGTGGCCTTGGCTTCACTTGTTTGTAGAGTTGAAAAATGAATTAAACTACTTGATACTTGATTTAAAATTGATCAAAAAAAGCTCGTTTGAGAACATTAAGCTTGAACATATTTTTTGTTCGATAAAATTTGTAGCTCAACTCAATTAATTAAAATATGATAATATATGTGTAACAATATCATATTATCTAACTCGACTCGATTATGGTTCAATTAAAGCTCGTATGAGCTTTGCTCATTTAATAATAAATTAAATCAAACTCAAACAAGATTTCAAACTCAATAAAAAATTCAAATTAAGTTTGGACAGTATTTTGTTCGGTACAACTTGATTCATTTACACCTCTACTTGTTTGTGTTCAGTAGTTTTTACTAGTTCTGTAGTCGCTAATATTGCCACTAAATGACATTAGATAACCCGTGATAAACCCAAGACTTTGGATGATTGGCCGGATTAGAGACATTAGCAATCTCACCTCATGGGGTGAGATTCTTTTGTGTCATTCGGTTGCCTAGTGCTGATTTACAAAATTGTCCTTGCCTTTCCTAAAATAGGATTTTAAAAGGGTATTTTGGTCAACGAACACAATTTCGGCTGCTGCAAGAAGATCCATCTAATTCTATTCAGATCATGTGCTCCAAAACGGTACTACATCTTCTCCTCTATTCATCAATATACGCCATATGTATTGATGAGCGGTTGAGATAAGGAAAATGTAGCGTGTATTGATGAGCGGGGGAGGAGATGTAGTACCTTTTGTAACAGAGGATACATACTGCTATCTAATTAGGAAGATCAAAAATACTTATTATAAGAGACTCTGGTTTACTTATATAGTAGACATATTGACAACCTCTCTAACTTCTCATTTCCTCAAATTTTTTAGTAGAAAATGATGATATCATAAATTTTTTATGTAAACTTAATATTTTGCCCCTTTTCAAAGATCATCATATTTTTGTTGACTAAAATATCCTTTGTAGTATTTCAAAACTTAAAGATGATGTAAATATAACATTGATATAGTTGAAAGGGGATAAATATAATAAATATCAATGGAAGAAAAAATTTCATTGATGGCCGAAAATATACATCCCAAGATTTTTTAGCCATCCTTAGAATGTACATGTACTTATGATAAATTTAAACACCACAAATTATCATCATAAGTGGATGTTGTAACACTTACTATTTGTGAGAGTAGTTAAAATATCATGTGTTTAAGTGCCCTAAACTTATAGTGACATTGCACAGTGTCTGTAGAACATATTTTAGTAAGTAAAACATTTTGATAACATATATTTATAGTGATTTTTTTTTGGTGAAAGTGCCTCACTATAGTTTTGAAACATTTTTGAAAAAGCGTCATTTTAATATGTCCAATTAAAGTTTTTTTTATAATTTTTAAATATCGTTGTGATTAGATATGTCAAGTGGTTCTTCGAGTGTTGCATGTAAATTTGAACCACCAAAAGAAACGAAAAAAACAGAAGTTTCTTAAGACGAATTGTAGGAAGAGAATGTGAGCAATGATTTTGAAAATAACATATCTCGAAGATTGTTGTGTTGCCGACTGGGACATAGTTCGTCTCTTTTGCGTTTGTCATTTACAAAAGAAAGAGGCCAAAAAGTTTCAGAGCCCACAACAATATATCTATATATATATATATATATATATATTGAAGATGCACCAAATTTTTAAGAAAAGGGAGCACATAAAGATACTTCAAATTGAACTAGTGTAAAAGTTATTGACAATGAACCTAACAATATTAATATTAGTAATTTATTTTCGAGCCTAGTTTGTACCATTATTTGCAAAGTAATGTACTTAGTTTAGGGGGAAGTTTTTTGCTACCTACAATTGTATTGCTTAAATTAGAAACGTTACAAATATAATCTCGTTTGTTTTAATATTGTTCAATGGAGTAGAAAATAATAATGTAAGTGAATTCTTGTATAGAGATTAGTCATGCATTGAAATAATAAGAGTCATATAACAATTGGGTCAAATTACGTCTACAACTCTCAAGGTATGGTGTAATTACAAATTAATCTTTTTTATTTTAAAAATTACAAATATCTCCTCAAGGTTTAGAACCTTCTTGTAAACATTTATAAAGATGTCCAATAATCAACTTTCCTACAACATATGGTAGTCAACCCGACCAAAAAGAAATGCATCTTGTCAAACTTGATAATATTTCTCAATCAATTTTGTTATTCCACTAGGTTTGTAAAGTAATTTCACTTTATACTACTACAACCATTGTAAGAGATTACCATCTATAATCCGATACCGCCTCTACTTCTTTTGCAGAGCGAGAAATATGAGAAATGGTCCAATTTGGCCACTTAGAAAGGATTATTTTTACTGTTTTGATGGTGGTTCTTGCACTCCAGTCAATATCATCACTGGGGCCCAAGATTATACTGACCATGAGCAAACAATCAGTCTCAAATAAGGCTCTTGAAATCTTGTTGTTAATTGCAAAAATAAGCGCATCAAGGAGGGCTTCCGCTGCGCCTTGACTAGCACTGTGAGTCCAATTTGATGTGGCTGTTGCAAAGAGGATATAACCAAGATGATCACTTTGAACCCAAGCCAAAGTTGCTTTCCCATCAACAAACGCAACGTCAGAATTAAATTTGGTCTAGGTTTGTGGTGGAGCTCCCTAGAATTCAGGTAGCTTGAATTGGTGAGCCTTGAGCAGCTTGAGAGTTTGGGCTTCATGATGTTGTGATGCACACAAGGACACCGATTGAAGAAGAGATGGCAACGAAGTCTATGTACCTTCATGAATGAGAGAATTCATTAATTTCCAAATAGCTTCGAACATGCAAACTGTAAAGATGAGGAATTCATTATGGAATGTTCTTAGAAGGAATAAAACTTTGCTTTTGATCAAATGTGGTCCAACACCAATGTTCAAAAGAGTTGATGTTAAGCAACTCAATTTTGAGAGACCAATTGGATTGCCACAAAGTTGTCACAGTGCATGGGCAATTGAGGATTAAGTGGTCCACTGTTTCAACATGAGCATTGCAAAAAGGGCATGAAGAGTCAACATTTCCAAGAATGAGGGCCAATCTTGATCTTGTGGGGAGAGAATTTTCAAGAATTCTCCAGATAAAGACTTTGTGCCTAGTCATGGATTTTGGATGACCAAATCAACTTATGGATGTTACGAGGAGCTGTCTGACTAACTGATGTTTTGCAAGAGATGATTGTGGAAAAGACACTCTTAACTAAAAATTTCTCCGACAATTTGGGTTTGGCGAAATTTCAAAGTATCTAATTTTCAACGAATATTAAACAGGATGGATATACAAAATCCGAATCCGTATTTGATTAATTTTTTCAATATCTGTGTCTGGATCCGAATTCCACTGACATTCAAAATCTCATATCTGAATTAGAATTCAACGAATATTTTGCAGATTTGAATGTATCCATATCCGTTTAATATTCTTGAAAATCAGAAAAAATTGTGGATATCCGGATATTCAAATATCCGTTTTCAGCTTATAATTATCCAAATATCGATTGAATATCCAAATTCATTTATCCAAATCTGTTTATATAAATAAAATAAAATAAAATAAAACTTTTATAACTTATTTAGTTGAAATTTTTGTTTATGTATATATAAGTATAATATATGCTTATTAATATAAGTAAAATTAATTATTTACTTATATTTCTATTTCATTACAAATATGAGTCAATTAGATGTTTTTTTCTATTTATTTTACTTATAAGGTGAGATTAACATATATGTATATATATACTACTTTTGTTACTATTACTGCTACTACTACTACTACTACTACTACTACTACTAATAATAATAATAATAATAATAATAATAATAATATTTTTAATTTTATTTATCGGATATGGATAATAGATATAATTAAACGAATATAACTGACATATACTTTTGGAGCGGATATGAAATGACCATATATGTATCCATTTGTATTTCATTACAAATAGGAGTCAATTAGATTTTTTTCTATTTATTTTACTTATAAGGAGAGATTAACATATATGTATATATATACTACTACTAGTACTACTACTACTAACACTACTACTACTGCTACTACTACTACTACTACTACTACTACTATTACTACTACTAGTACTAGTACTACTACTATTATTACTACTACCACTATTACTACTACTACTACTACTACTAATAATAATAATAATAATAATTTTTTTTTAATTTTATTTATCAGATACGGATAATGGATTTAAACGAATACAACCCACGGATACTTTTGGAGCGGATATGTAATGACCATATATGTATCCATTTATTACTCAGATACTTATAATCGGATACGGATAATATCCGCTTTATACATATACAGAAACTATACCTTTTAAACAGATACCGATATGAATGATAAACAAATTTTCAATTATCCATTTACAGCCCTATACATTATCATAGCAGCCCTGTCTGAAATATATAAACATTACTATAAATCATAAAGATGTGAAAGAAAAGCCTTTTGCAAGTATAATTTGTATGTCATTTAGGTGTTTAGGATTGCTTTTGCTTTTGGCAAAGTTGGAGTTGTTGAAAAAGTTGAAAAAAAGTTAAGCAATAAAAGTTGGTAGTGTTTGAAAATAATAGTGAGAACTAGTTAAAAGTTAATAGTAAAAGTGTGGAGTGTTTAAAAATAAAAGTGAAAAAACAGTTAAAAGTTAGTAGTTAACAATTCAAAAAGTTTAATTTATTTACGAAAATACCAACAAACACTTTTAAATTAATAGAAGCAGCTTCTTTCTAACTTCTCAACTTCTGATTTTTTTCAACTTAATTTAAGTAGAAGTTGTATAACCAAACACTCAAAATAATATTTTTAAAGATAAAAGCAACGAATTGCATTTTTTAAGCAATTGCAAACACCCTTAATAAGCTTCAAAGTTTTTGTTACTTTTTTAAATTCTTTTCAATTCAATGGCAATTTGATTACTTAATAGTTTTTGTCTGGAACTCATAATTATTCAAAATTTCAGGGGAAACTCCATAATCAAGTACGGAAGATAAAAAAAAAAAAAAAAGGAAGAGAATGATAATTTACATATTTCCATGGGGAATGTGATTGTAACAAACTATAAATGCTACGAATAAAGAGAATTTTCAAGTGAAAAACAGAATATTCATGCTACCCATTGGATTCAATGAGAAGGGGTGGCAACAATATCATCATCCCACTCTTGGAAAATGATTGCCATGAAAGGATTCCAACCAATTGCCTTTTGTTTTAAATCAATCAACTGCACCAATGACATCAATAAATACTAATCCAAATCAAATTATTATATCAATAAATAATTATCAAATTATATAAATAAATTATTATATCGTAAATCATTTACAACTATTTAATAAATTAATACATTGAGGGATTCAAATTCACGATTTTGTGATCACGAAGCTTTCCATCATTATTGGGACAAGGACTCCTCGGTCCAATCAATTGCTTCAAGTGGGAAAATTGTGGGGGGGATAATTTTGATCACGAAAATGAGGAAATGGTGGAAATCCAACAAGGAATCCTGAAAATGCTCGGGTGGTCCACCAGGATTAATCATCTGTGGATAACTAGTCATCATTCACTAGCCTGAATTTTCATATTTTTCAGATATTAAATAATATCTCTCTTTTTTGAATGGTTTTTATTGATAATTCTTCTTTTTAAGCTTAATGCTTTAGATACACTTTGGGCAAGGGTGGAAATGAAACATGTAGAGCCGAGGTTGGGCAAAACTTGCCAACTCGAGCTCGACGAATCTAAATTTGTTGAGCTTGAGCTAAATTTGACGAAACCCCAAATTGGCTTGACTTGATTCAATTTAGCTCGAACTTTAAAGTGAGTTTAATAGTCTCTAAATTGGAGTTCGAGCTCATGATTTTAATATATTAAATGATCAATTTCCTAGCTAGGAACTGATCATGAGCTAGACATGCACAAAAAGTTCAATATTAGCTTGATGTTAAACTCGAGCTCCAATCGAGCTAGCTTGGCTCGTGAGTCTCAAGATTCGGCTCGACCAGTATCTAGCCTACAATAGGGTACCAAAGCCAAGTCAAATAAGAGGTTTTCTATTCAAATTTTACAACCACCATTTATATAAAAGAGACACATATGCTTTTATATAAAAGTGGAAAAAAAAATCCTATGCATAACGAACATATTTAATATATCTCCATTTCAATAGTTTAAAATTTTTAGATGAAACAATAATTCATTACTTTCTTATTTTTCTTACGATGACTTGGGGTATATCAAAACAAACCGCCATTTGTTCAACCGAATTGCAAATGACAAGTCCAAGACTCAAAGAATTTGTTATTGATTGGTTAGATATATGTTGTTTTTTTTTGTTTCAATTTGGATAGTGGATGAATGAGGAAGAGAAATTTACGTCCTTCTCAAGCAATCAAATTAAGATGGATAGATTGAAATTGCTTGTAAGCCGGAAACACGGGCTGATTGGCTGGTGCACATACCAATTTTTTTTTTTAAAGAACTTTCTTGCTGTCGGACAATAAGTGTTAAATCTTAGTGAAAGAAAGATTTAAGTACAACTCATCTAATATGTTTTCCCCTTTTGTGTTCCACTTTTGTATCATCATAGGGTCATATAGGGTGCTATAAAGTAGTCTATATATGAGTTAGCAGCCATCTATCTTCAATCACGGCTTTTACAATAATGGTTACTTAATCTTCGACCATATAATTCCCATTTGCAAATAAGTTGATAGAACATTGTTATGATCTGTAGTTATATTTTATTGAGAGTAGATAGTTAAACATTAAGACTAAATGGGTGCTTGGCTGAGCTTATAAACTCTTAAAAATATCTTATAAAATGTTTGAAAACTTATGAGATATGATTGAGCATTGACGAAATTTTAGAGGATAAGCTACTATAATAGGATGTTTAAGATTATACCAAAAGAATAAAGAAACACCAACTTATTTTTAAGATTATACCAAACATTTTTCTTTTCAATCAAAGTAATTATAATATTGTCATTACAAACACCTTATAAGTTACACTTATTTTATTTATTCAAATATTTTAATAACTTATTTTTTAAATATGATCCAACATCTTATAAGTTCTCAAAAATTAAAACAACTTACGAGGAGCCGGAGATTATAAGACATTTAAAATGAGCTTAGCCAAACACCGTATAAATGCAAATAAGATCTCCTATTTCAAAATGATGTTTTATCTTCTATTTTATAATACATATTCATGCCACGTGTATTAAATTATTTTATTAATTATATACTTGGCCTAGGATTTTTACATTTGGATTCGGATCTTTACATTTTGCGTATATCCATATAATAAAATAGGAAATAAAACACAGTTTGCAATAGAGGATTTCAAATGCTATAAATGCGCAGAATCTGGTTGCTTGGGGCCAAATGATAAAGAAAGAGTTAACTACATCTAAATGCAGTGTGATTACCAACAGCTCTCCTTAAATTTTCATAATTACCAACATCGAACTTTGCTTCATTAAGACTATAAAAAATGAAAAGAAAAACAGAAAAAAAAAAAAACACTTTGCTTCGTTAAGAAACCAAAAATGATCATATATGTTTGGGGGTCTTCATAATAACTTACGATATTTGTTGTTGTTTCAAAAACTTTAGCACTCTTGTTTTCTTTTTTAGCAGTTCGTTCAGAGAAAGCTCTTTTTACTACATATTAAACCCTCAATACTAAGGTAATCTTTAAATCTATTCCATATCCATACAAAATTGCGAAACAACTTTTAATGGCTATCTTTGACCTCATAATACCAAAGTACTTTAAATTATACTTATCCACCCGTAATAGGAAGAATATTACTTTTAAACCCCCTATAAGTTTCACAATATTACAAATAGTTTGTCAGCTGGAGGACCATTACATCAAGTGTTCAATTAGAAGCCTACATAAAGATTTCGGTAAAGTCAGCATTTTGCATTAAATGCCCAGGCCAAAGGGGCAATATGTTGAATGGTAAAAAGCTAAGAGGTCAAGTGTACGTAATTATGGAAGTTCGGAGGGAGAATTAATTAAGAATTTAGCAATTTTGCTGTTTCGTAGGGGATCTTAGTGTAATTACCCCAGTATAAAAATTTTAAGCAACTTAAAATAATGTGATGAAAGCCGTGGAAAATATTACACCAACATCAACTTTTTGTTAGTACAATAGGAAGGACTGGTTACAATTTCTAAGATAACTTATCAACATTGCCTCTACAAATATCATTCCAGGAACACTTGATCCACCGGAAAATAATGGAGAAGACTTGAATAAATATTTAACCTCAAATATTGGATGAAAAAAATATAATTTTAAGACTGTATATTGTACTCTCTAATAAATTTAGAATACTAATTTGTCCTATTCCAATTTTACGACACAAAATTAACATTTTTTTGGCATATTTATGACTTCCGTTATCTCTTTACCGGAAAAACTCACATGACTAGTCGTAAATGTTTTCTTTGTTTTGATAGATTCCAATTGCTAAAAAAATGTTTTCTTGAGTCATGTGATACTCATAAAACAAGGTGTTTTGACAGATTTGCCCCCAAATCATCCTAGGTGTCACGCTAGTTCATTTCAAATGGCAAATAAGGGCCACCTACCGTGACTTGTAAATTAACTATTCCCAAGTGATTTGCTGCCGTTCAAAAATTCCGACTAATTCTGTTAATTTTCTTGCAAAAAATCTTAAATGTGTAAAAACAAAAATGGTAAATTGCATCCTAAATTTGTAATTGGACAAATTAGTGTACTAAATTTGTTAGAGGGTGCAACATACAATGTTAAAATTATAATTTTTCCAATATTGCAAGAAACTGAATTACAAGAATTTCAAAAGACATAAATACCAAAATTCATTATTATTTATTAATTATTAGATCCTTAATTAGGAGAGATCACTCTCTTACATCACGGACTCAAATTATCCAACAATACAATCATTTAACATTATAACAAGAAAAAGACAAGGAAAAAAAAGATAAAAATGAATTTATCACGCACGCTTGTATTTTTCTTTAGTTGTTGTCTGACCAGAACTGTCTCTGAAGATATTCGATCACATTCTTGTCAACCTGGAAGGCCTTAGTGAGACAATCAGCAGAGATAGGCAGTTCCGAGCCAAAAACAACATTTGCAATTGTGATAACTCCTGGATTTTGGCTACTCAGACCAACAAACGCGATAGCATTTGTTTTTCCCGTGTTAAATTGGAAGTGAATGAGACCTTCGGGGAACACGAACACGTCTCCTAGATATAATGTCTTTGTAAAGAGCTTATTTTTCATGTTCGGATTTGCAGGATTCGAAGTCACAAAACCGACATATAGAGTTCCTTCCACGACTACAAGGATTTCAGTGGCACGAGGGTGCGTGTGAGGAGGGTTGAGTCCGTACGGTGCATAGTTGATATGAGCCAAAGAAATGCCAGGGGTGTTGAGCCCAGCTAGTTGGTTCACGGTTACTTGAGTGACTCTTGATCCGAGCGGATTTGATGTGTTTCCGGGCTTGTTCATGCCCGAGAGGAAGAAGTCATTGGCGCTAACCATGTTCGGATTCTTGCATATCTTTCCATTCACAAAAACTGCATAAGAAAGGATGAATAAGTATATATGACTTGAGAAATGCAAGGGGAATTAATGCTGGCATAACAATGTATAATTAAAATGGATTTTTTTCCTTTCTGTTTGAAAATTACAAATACCACCCCCCCCCCCCCCCCCGAACATTAATTTGGATTTGATCAAAACTAATTAAATTCATCAAGAAACTTGAATCCATATGAATGCAGGACAAGTTAGGGAATTTGTCAGAATTTGAATATTAAATAAAGAAACAGAGGGGTGTATTTGTAAGGAAGAAGGAAGTTATAGGGAAGATTTTTATAATTTTAAAATTAAGAAACAAGATTTATGTTTACTAACCGGAAGCTTTGGAATCATTAACTGCAACACAAAAATCCTGAAGAGGGCTAGGATCAGATGCATGCGCTAATGAACAAGCAATGCAAGAATGGCCAAGGCTGTAATTAAGACTCGAATAATTGCCATCTTAATTCATTAATTAAAGAGAGCTCAAACTAGCTTGATTTCACTATACGAGGAGAGTTGATTAAATTGATTGTTATTAACAAATTAAGCAGGTATGCTAATTTATACTTTATCTTGTTTGAACCAGTCGATTAATTGTTCGAGTTTAAATTAAGATTTGAGTTGGTCATTTAATTTGTTAAGGACATTGTAACCTTGCCAGGTCTTCAGTATGGCTAGTTCTTAAGAATTAATTCTCTTGCAAATTTGTAATAGCCCTAAGACTCGGCCAAATTAATTAATCTAAGTACTGGTATGGTAAAGAAGTGGTCAATTTTTTGTATCAATAAAAAAAGGTGGTCAATTTTAATATCTTTTTGGATTATATAATACTGTTGGCATATTGAATATCTCCTTTGATTATCCAAATTTGTTAATAGACTTGCATGTATTCATATATATATATATATATATATATATGTATATTTAAAATTTTAGTAATCTAATATTTTAAAAGAAAGCAATGAAAATTATGAAAATTGGGCACATACTATGTTAAGTAAAAAGGGGGCGGGAACATATTAAGTCAAAGAGGGGTTTTCCAGTTAGTTAGCACCTAGCATCAATCGACCCGCATCATTGGCATAAACTGTGTTTTATATTTAATTAGTATTCGTCCATGTTGTTATGGTAGGCAATTTTGAGCAGCCTATAAGTTTTCTTTCAATCAATTTATGTTAAACTTGCTTATGTTTTTATCTAGCCTTATGTTTTTAACTAGTCTTAACAAGTGTATCAAGCTTTAAGACTCTTGAGTCTTGACTGCATAATATATGTTTTAACATATGTTTTGAATAAGCGGCGGAGTTAGAACTCCAGTGTTTGGGGTGTACCTATCACCAATGAACTATCGATAATATAAATAATTAAATTAATAAAAGATCAAGAGGTGCACGACTAGAGAGTGAACTAAAAGACAATTAAGATGATCCTCGAATTGAATGACATTATGCTGGTGGCCCACCTATCAAATAGGGAGAAACGCACGTGAAACTAACCTGTTTTGCCCCGGCGTAGGCTCTCCGACGCTCAAGTCAGTTGAGGATAGAGTGAAGAAGATGATGAACAGTGAATATGGTATTCTTGTTTTGCAAGTAAGAGAGAGCCTTTTGTTATTTATATGAGAGGTCTCCTAATGACATGGATGATGGGGGCTGGTTAGCCCTCTTAGCGCGTAAGGTATAGGTAGACGTGCTTTTTGTCCCCTATTGAACTCTCGAATACCGGCTGACCTTACCCTCTTATTAATGAGGGGCCTAATTAGCATTTAATGTGTATCTTGGGCATTTATGACCAAGGATTATATTTATAACTAGGCATTTAATGCGCTGGAGATAGATGGGATGGACCTATATGCCACGGGCGCGTTAGGTGGCGGTAGAGACAAGGCTTGTCATCAGTCGCTAGCTGGGCTTTTCCCGTTGGCCGATAAGCTTGGCGGAGGTTAAGTATGGGTTCGCGCCCTTGACATAACTGCGTTCGAGAACCCCTCAAGCCTTTAAGCCACCCATGCCTTAGTGTCGCGGGCCCAACTTATGAGCCCTCAAGGATTCTAGGTGTCCATTGTGGCTTTTTAGTTCCAAACTTGGGATAAACCTGGGGGTAGGTACCTCCCTCCTCGTGCCTCGTACTTTAGGGCCCACTCTTTACGTGGACACACTTTCGAGGACCTTGAGTCACTTCGATGGCATCTGTTCTCACCCTTGGTGAGTTACGGCTTACAACCTCATGATCGAGGACAGCCGGGCTTAAAACCTCATTCGAGGGCAGCCTATCAGGTCGAGGACTCTGTGGCCCCACAATTGGCATCCGGACTGGCCCATCCCGACTGACGTGTCATCATTAGTCCCCCACTCTTGATTTGACAATGACGTCAGCTTCAAGAGTGATTCTCGCCTGTTGGCATGCCGGGCACCTTTTCAATTTTGAATTTGGAACACCTTTTGGGCACAAAAGGTCACGCCTCTTTACTTCTAATGACTCACGCGCCTTTTTAGGGGGACGTGGCATACGCCCACTCCTCCATCTCTGGCGGCGAAGCGCCATGATGGCAGGGGCGTGTCCTCTGTTATAATTGCTATAGCCATAATGGCATCAAAGTCTTCCCCACGCCACATTCTCTTATAAATAGTAAGGAATTCTCCCATATTGGGATTTTACCTTCACGTCCACCTGGAGCAATTACAGAAGAAGTACTGAAGACGCTTGAGTCTTGTGAGTTGTCGTTGTCTTCGTGTTCTATCGCGCACCCCATCTTCCAGGTGAACTTCTTTACTTTCTTCTATCTTCACTTAGAAACCTTAAAATCACCAACCCTAGCCACCATGCCTCCGAAGAGAAAGATTTTGGACGACTCCGACCTGACGCCTGGGGACTTGGCGGCGGAGAAGGAGGTACACCTCCCCTCCTAATCGGTTTCAAGCGTAGGGGTGAGCCGCCCCATGGAGGCCATCAAACCGTCTGAGGTTGGGGCACCGCAAAGTGAGGGCCTTCGAGAAGGGGTGCCAGGGAATACGCCGGAGAGGTCCCTGTCCAAATCCAAAAGAAAAGCCTAGGGGGTTGCCAGAGGGGGAGCCAAGCCCATCGGGTCTCCTGCCAAAAGTCCAAAGCCCCAGGGAGGAGGAATGGGTAAATTTCAGACCTCCTCTCTCTCTAGGGATATCTCAAGTAACATTATACCGGCGGAGATGGAGAGGATCAGAGAGGAGTTCGGGGTGCAATTCCCTATTCATATGCCTGGCCCCAGTGAGAATATGATGGAGCCTAAAGCTGGATGCACAACCTTTAATCTTCACCATTTCGAGGCGGGGCTACGCCTGCCGTTTCCCCTGGAGGTCCGGAGGCTACTGGAATTCACCAGCGTCTGCCCAAGCCAGTTGGTGCCCAATTCCATCATGATCATCGTTGCCTTTGTGGTGATCATGAAGTGTCTTAAAGAAGAGGCAAGCCCGGCCCATTTCCTGGAGTTCTTCCACTCGTATGAGTCAGCCATGTTTGGTCCTGGCGAGGCGACAGAAGACGAGCCTGGCTTCCTATATCTATCTACCCATTTGACTTCCTCTAAGGTGCTAGACGAGTTCAAGTCTTCCCACGAATCCGGGTGGAAGAGGAAATATGTCTTCGTGGAGGATCGAGGGTAACTGGGCATACCCTCGAGTTGGCGCCAACCTCCTATACTCAACCGCAACTATTATCACGAGGAGCCCAGTTTCGACGAGAGGAGGGTTGTGGATTTTGCGAAGATGGGAAGAATGTGCGCCCTCTTCTTAGCTTTGGAGGAGGTGCTTCAAGCATGCCGCCTTTCGAGTGCCTCAGGCGGCCCTAGCCCCAGTGAGCGGCCCTAGACTCAGTCTTTTAAAATCATCCCCTATCCCTCTTTGCTTGTTTTGGCTTTCATGTTAGTATGTTATAACTCGTTTGTTGTTTGTTTGTTGTTGTTGTTTCTCCTTTCTTCTATACAGGCCTTCAAGTACTGATGGACACCCACTAGAGCGTTGTTGGCTAAGCTTGACAAAAAGCGGCACCAGATCCAACCCCCTCGGCCCAAAGTCACCACCTACCACAAGGTTGTGATCGAAAAACACGGCGGCCTAGAAAGGATCAAGGCACGGGTGAAGGGTTAAGCTAATGGGCCGAAGAGGTTTCCCACCCCAAGGGTGAAGTTCGGGACGAAATCCTTCGAGGCGAGGGAATCGGGGTCTCCATCGGCCAGGAGACGGCTGCAGAAGGCCCTGAGGGGGGCAAGCGAAGGTCCCCTTCAACTATGCAAGAAACCACTGTAGGCCCAAGAGCCTTCACAACCCTGGAGGTTCCTATCACCCCAGAGGCTTTTGTTATGGAGAATTCCTAGTTGGGCCCTTCATTAAGTGAGGCGGTGCCTCCATCTCAAGGGGCAACCCCGATCGGGGGTCCCTCTGCCGCAACCCCTACAGTCACTGCCGGCAGTTCAGCAAAGTCCCTCGCCCCACCCAATCGCTCCTTGATGGGCAATGCCCGGGGTCTCCATTCGTGAGGGTGGGACTGAAGGCTCTCGGAAGAGGGTTGCTGAAGAAGAGGCCTCGAGAGGAGGCAAGAAATAGAAATCCGACCCAAGGGCAAGAGGAAAAGTGCAGCCACCCTCGAGCCCTCGGATTCTAATGAGGAGGAGGAACTCCTCAAGTGTGCGGTGCGGGGCCCAGCAACCCCATCAATTTTAGAGACTATACTTTCAACCTCCACATTGCCGGATTTGGCGCCAACGAGACCAATACTAAAATGAATCTGGCTCTTTTTCGGGGTCTCCAACTGCCTGGCCACCTAAGGGCCCTTCTGAAATGCTCCATAGCGGAGCTTGAGACAAATCTGGCCAATGCCTTGATCGGGGTAAGGATGCAGTTTAGAGCTCGAGAAGAAATGCGAAAACCTGGACATTCAGGTGAAGAAGATGGCCAAAGCTTGGGAGGACATGCGGGAGCAATGTGAGGAGCTGGCCCTCGACCACGATTTCGCCAAGGAGCACCTCGAAAAGTAAATAGGAAAAGAGTCGAGGCAGAAAAAAAGGCCTTTCGGAAGTACGACGAGGGCATCAGGACAGGTCTTCCAAAGGCGGAGTGGACCTTCCTCGCAAGGTGCCGTAAGAGGATCAAGCGTACCTTTTCTAGATTCTTTTTGATCGAGGATTTCGAGTACATCCGTACTTGCCTAAGCTTTCAAGATTCTGCGGAGGCCATCGATCTTGTCCTCGACCAGCTTCAAGTTTGGGGGGATCTCCCCGAGGATTTCTATCGGGAATCTGTGGGGCTCTCTTTCGACCGCAATAGGTTGCCATCTGAAGAGAAGTCTCCAGTTTCGGGGGCCTCCAAGGACTTCAACTTTCTTGGGGCCGAGTTTAATTTTGCCTTTCGTCGCCTCGATGTTCCAGTTCCTGAGAGCGCACAAGGGGAATCTTCCGGAGAGGAGGACCTCCCGCTTCCGTCCGTACCAGCTTTGGAGACTTGGAAGGATATAATGGCCGGGCCGAGCTCCCCTAACAACGCCGAGGACGTCGGGGACGATAGAGGTAACAACAATGAGGGCGGTGACGGGGGCTAGGATGAAGTGCCCATCGAAGTCAGCGACTAGATAGAATTTGCTTCCTGTAACCTTTGCTCCTATAATTTTGGTCCTGCCCTTTGTAGTCTTTTTGCCCTCGGGCTTGTTAATAGTAGCTTGCTCTTGTTTTTCCTGAATAACAAGTTTTTTAATTAGCTTCTCTCGATTTAGCATTTACCCCCGACAATAATTTTTAATAATCTTTTGAGGGAATTGCTCTCGATTAGCTTAGCACGTTGAACATTTCCCAAGTACTTTAAAGATTTCGAGGCATGCGGGGAAATATGCATTGAAACAAGACAAGGATTTGGATAATTAATGAGGAAATCATTAATTGGGGATTCTTAATTCAAAACAAAACAGAGTTGCAAGCATATCTGAAAAATGAAGAATTCATTAACTAGGATAATAAACTCCCTTTTTTTTTTCTTAACAAGGAATGACCACTTAACAGCGCAGTCGGCCCCTTCCTCCCCTCAAAAGAAAAGTGTCCTCAATACCAACGCAACTTATTTTGGCAAAACATTAAAACGAGGTGAGAATAAACTTATCTTGTCTTATATATAAAACTTCCTGAGGTTCAACGCATTCCATGGTCGAGGGAGTTCCCTTCCTTCCATGTCCTCGAGCCGGTAGCCTTGTTTTTCGAGACTTTTACAATTTTGTAGGGTCCGTCACAATTTTGGTCTAATTTCCCCACGTGTTTGGATACTTCAACCTTCTTTAGGACTAAGTCCACTAGCTGGAAGTTCCTGGGATGCACACTTTTGTTGTAGGCTCGGGCCATGCAGGCTCGGTACTTTTGCATTCTTGACCATACTTCTTGTTTCGTTTCCTCAAGAAGGTTCAGCTCTGTAGCTCGCTTGTCGTTACTTCGGGTCTTGATAAAATGGGCAACCCTACCAGTATTGTGCAGGATTACTGCTAGGATCACCGCCTTGGTTCCATATACAAGGGCATATGGGGAATCCGCTAATGCCATTCTAGGGGTCATGCGGTAAGCCCATAAGACCTGGGGTAACTCGTTTGCCCTATCCCCTTCGAGGGCCCCTAGTGACGTCTTCAAATTTTGCAAGATGACCCTGTTAGTAACCTCGACCTAGCCATTAGCTTGAGGGTTTCCCACTGACGTAAACTATTCCTCGACGTCGTGGCTTCTGCACTATTTTGTGGTGGCGCGGCATTGGAACTGGGTGCCATTGTCTAAGATCAAAATTCAAGGAAACCGAATCTATAGATGATGTTCTTCCAGATACAAGCTCGAATCAAGGTATCGGTAATTTTTGGGACTACCTCTACTTCGGCCCATTTTGTAAAATATTCGACATCAATTATAGCAAGCTTCCTTTAGCCTTTGTTGGTTGGGAATGGTCCCACCAAGTCAATTCCCCACTGATCAAAAGGCTACGAAATCTCAACGTTCACCATTTCTGCAGCTGGTTTATGAGGGAGGTTGGCGTGAAATTGGTAGCTCGCGCACTTTCGTGCGTAATCACAAGCATCCTTTAACATCGTTAGCCAGTAGAAATCACTTTGCATGATTTTCTTGGCCAGGGATCTCCCGTTCGCATGGTTGCCGCAACTTCCCTCGTGGATTGACTGCAAAACTTCTTTTGCTTCGGAAGGGGCGAGGCACCTGAGTAGGGGCCTGAGAAAGGACTTCTGGAATAACCTTCATTCTTTATCTAAGGCATACCTCGAACATTGCCTCCTCAACCTTCGAGCGAGTATTTGGTCTGCCGACCCTTTCTCCCCCCGCAAGAAGGCACAGATCTCATCCTCCCAACTTAGTTCGAGGGAGTGAACATGGAGAGTATTGGCAGGCTGCATTTGGATCGAGGGGAAGTTCGAGATTTTGAAATTAATGGCTTGGTCCTTGGTTCCTTTTAGGGCGTTGGCAAACTTGGAGAACGCATCCGCTCGCTCGTTCTCCTCCCTCGGTATCTGTTTCAGGCTAAATGATTTGAACATGAGTTACTTAGTCATGGTAGTATCCCTTGCTTCATAAGTGCCGCCAATCTGACTAGATACTAGCTGGGAGTCGGTGAAAGATGTGAGATGGGAGACTCCTTCCTTAACGGCCAACTTGAGGCCCGCAATGAGGGCTTTATATTCAGCTTCATTATTGGTGACTGGGAACTTAAACCTGACGGCGAACTCTACCACATTAACTTCTCAGCTTCTCAAAGAAATCCCCGCCCCCCTAGGTGGTGGATGAGCCGTCCACATGCAATGTCCATGGGGTAGTGGTGGGTGGGTTTTCTTCTGGTAGCCCCACCCATTCGAGGAGGAAATTTGCTAATACTTGTGCTTGGATGGCGGTCCTTGGTTGGTAAGAAATGTTGAATTCTCCCAGTTCTATTGCCCATTTAATCAACCTGCTAGACATATCTGGCTTTGAGATGACTTGTCGAAGGGGTTGATCCGTGAGCACCACCATTGAGTGCGATTGGAAATACTGCCTTAATTTCCATGGCAAACTTTTCTACTTCGAGGTAGTTTTTTTCTGCCCCTTGTAGGATTTTACTGAGATAATATACGGGGAGGTGTTTCCTTTCCCTTAGAACTATGATCACCGAGCTGATGGCCTCAGGGGACACTACGAGATATACATATAGCTTTTCCCCTGGGTTGGGCTTGGCAAATAGCGGGGGCGTAGCCAGATATTTCTTGAGTTCTTGTAGGGCCTACTCACATTCGGGAGTCCACCTGAACTCCGAGAGTTTCCTCAGCTTTTTGAAGAAGGGTAGGTTCTTGTCGGCCGATCGTGAGATAATCTGTTGAGAGAACAATTCGGCCGCATAGCTTTTGAACGTCCTTCACTAATTTGGGTGTTCTTATCCTCTGTAACGCCTAGATTTTTTTAGGGTTAGTCTTGATTCCTTTCTTACTAACCATATATCCTAAGAATTTCCCCTTCGGACCCCGCAAGTACATTTCGAAGGGTTGAGCTTGAGGCCCAAACTCCCTCAGCACTTGGAAAACCTTCTCCAGGTGTCCCAAGTGGTCCTTCTCCTCGACACTTTTAATGGTCATATCGTCCACGTATACCTCAATAATGTGCCCAATTAGTTCTTCGAAGATGAGGTTCACTAAACTTTGATAAGTCCTGGCATTGTTCAGCCCCAAGGGCATTGCCAGGAAACAGGAAAACCCCCATCTCCACCACAAACGAGGTTTTGGGTTGGTCCTCCGGGGCCATCGAGATCTAGTAGTATCCCTGGTAGGCGTCTATCATGCTTATTATTTCGCAACCCGTGGTAGAATCCACAAGCTGGTCTATTCGAGGAAGCGGGTGGGGTCCTTAGGGCACGTCTTGTTGAGGTTTGTAAAGTCGTTGCATATCCTCCATTTGTTATGTCCTTTAGGGACCACCACCACATTGCATAGCCACTTAGGGAACTGGATGGGCATAATATATCCAGCTTCCAGTAACTTGCTCACCTCGCTTTCTATTATTCTGTTTCTTTCTGCTCCGAAAACCCTCTTCTTCTTCCTAAAGGGCCAGAAGGTCGGGTTGACATTTAGTAGGTGCACAATCACCTCGGGGCTTATTCCAGGGAAATCGGAGGGTTGCCATGCAAACACATCCCAATTTTTCTGGAGGAATTGGATGAGCATCATCTCTTTCGCTTTATCAAGTTGTGATCTGATCCTAGTTGTCTTCTCGGGGTTCTCCGGTTCTAACTCGATTGCTTTGAACTCACCAGTGGGTTCGATCCTGATGTCCTCGAGCCTCCTGATTTTTAAAGACATTCCCACAGGTTCTCCTGGATCGCTATTCAAGTCTACTTCGGGGGACTTTCTCTTATCGGACCTAGGCTTCATCCCCATTGACACCGAGTAGCAAGTCCGTGCGTCAATGACATCACATTGAACCTGCCCAACCCTGGCATTGGTGGGGAATTTCATTTTGAGATGATAGGTCGACACCACCACCCGAAACACGTTAAGCGTGGGGCGGCCCAAAATCATATTGTAAGCGAATGGGGCGTCCACCACCAAATAATTGCACCATCAATGTTCTTGTTGGTTCTCGGCCGAGAGACATCGACAACTTGATTTGGTCTAAGGGTGTGATTTGGGATCCCCTGAAACCTATCAAGGGTGTCTGCACTGGCTCCATGTCTATCTTACCCATGTTCATCTTCTTTAGTGTAGTATAGAATAGGACGTTCGCCGAGCTTTCGTTGTCAACTAATGTCTTGGTGATTGCAAAATCGGCCACGTCCGTTGTTACTACCATCGGATAATCTGGCTGCTCAATTGGCCCCTCCAGGTTTTGCACCGGGATCTTGTCACTCTCGCTGAATTCTATGACACACCCTTCGATCACGTTGATTAATTGGGGGCGTCTTGGTCCTTGAGGGTAAACCGGTCTTACCGGAGCTTCCTGCCAACCCTTTTTCAGGAAGACTTAGTGTCTTCCCCCGCAGGGCCCCCGACGATCATGTGGATCGTGCCTTTGGTGGGTTGATTGCTACTCATTGGCCTCTTACCCGCCTTCTTCGAAGACTCAGGGTCTTGACCTCTGGGTTGATTGTTGTTCATCGGCCCCTGAGTGATCTTGACCTCTCTCGATGCACGAGGGAAGCTTGGGCATCATAGCACTCCAATTTTTTAACGAATTCCTGAAGCTTTCCCCCACAGATCAAGGTCTCGATCTCATCTTGCAGGCCGTAGCAGTTCTCGGTATTGTGCTCGAATTGCTTATGGTCGGCACAACAATTTTCGCTCCTCTTAGCTCTCTTCCTCTCGGGTATCCTCTTAGGCATTGAAAACATGTGGCTCCCTATGAGGGAGAAGATTTCTTCCGGTGTCTTCGTGAGGGCAGCTTAATCCTTATACTTCTTCGAGGGTTTCTTCTTTTATTTGCCCTTCGCTTTTTCCTCTCTCAATTTGCCGCCTCTTCACTTTTTGCCTTAGGAGGGTATTTGATCAAGTTGAGCTCCTCCACCTCCATATATTTCGAGGCAAACTGTTGGATGCTAGCTATGGTCCGAGGGGCTTGCATGATGATAGCTTTTGCGTAGCCCTTATTTTTCAAGACTTGGTCAAGAGCGTGCCTTACGAATTCGACACCTGCATCATCCACTTTAAGGAGCTTGTTATTGAAATGCTCCATGAATTTTCGGAGGGTTTCTCCTTCCTGCTGCACGATCCCATACAGATGCGTGGCTCCATTTTTTTGGCTACGAAGTGGTTAAAAAAAGGGTCGGCCAAGTCTTCATACGATGAAATGCACTGTGGCTCCATTTTTTTGAACCAGGTAAGGGCAATTCTCTGGAGGGTTGTGGAGAAGAGGCAAGCCCTCACATGCAGGATGCTGGTGGCCACCCCCGACCACGTCTTCATAATGGGCTAAGTACTCGATGGGGTCGATGGTATTGTCATACCTGGGCAGGCTGGTGGACATGCGCTCATCAGGAGCTAAGCGCGACACCACAATCTCCAGAACAAAGGAGGATCTCTCTAACCAATGGTTATAGGGTGGTAGGTAGTGGGCGCCATCTTCCGGTACGCTCTTCCCCTTTTCATGCTGCCGGGAGAGGCGTTCTATCTTAGTGTGGAGTTTGCTGACTTTCCGACGGATGCGGGCTAGCTCTTCTGGTCCTTCTTCGCGTCAGGGGCGAGGGCGTTCCCCTCCAGTCCTAAACCTGGCGGGGCATCTACGGTATTGCATCGGGACTGGTCATGGCGAGGAGCATGGTTGCCGGACTCGGCCACCTCTTCCCAATGGGTGTGCCGGCAGCTCCCCTCCCACAAGGAATAGCTCCGGGAGGGAGTAGATTGTTCACTTCGACGGGAAACGACGGAGGCCCCTATCTCATTGGGAAATGGGGATAGTTCTCCAAATGGTAGCCTTATTAGGGCCTGGTCATCGTAGGCCCCCAGCAACTGTCTCACGCAGCTGACGGGGTGGGTGGCTATTTGTTCCACCTACTGTGTTTCTATCACATGGGCCATCGGGGGATATTAAAGGGTCTCGCGATCGGCCCCACAGGTGGCAAAGGAGCTGGATGACCTTTGCCTTTGTCGATGACATTAATGTTTCCTCCAGCCCGCTGAGTGATTTTGAGAGGGTCGCAGTTGGCTCTCTCCGACTGGATGCTGGATATGTTGGTTTGTCGCGTGTTCACCATTTTTCTTCTTCAAATCATCTCTTTTGACAAGATTGGCCCTCCTTCTAGTGCCAAAATGATGTGGTTGCTTTTTGGTTTGACCACGTGTCGGAGTCTAACTCGCTCTGGGTGATTATGCTGGTGGCCCACCTATCAAAGAGGGAGGAACGCACGAGAGACGAGCCGATTGCCAGGTATAGGCTCTCCGATGCTCAAGTCAGTTGAGGATAGAGTGAAGAAGATGATGAACAGTGAATATGATATTCATTTTTGCAAGTAAGATGATTCAAAAAATGAATGATCCGTTACCTCTACACGGGAGAGCCTTTTGTTTTTTATATGAGAGGTCCTCTGATGTGACGTGGATGATGGGGGTTGGTCAGCCCTCGTGGCGCGTGAGGTATTGGACGTGCTTTTTATCCCCTTTTGAACTCCCAATTACCAACTGACCTTACCCTCTTATTAATGAGGGCTCCAATTAGTATTTAATGTATATCTTGGTCATTTATGACTAAGGATTGTATTTATGACTAGATATTTAATGTGTTGGAGACTGATGGAATGGACCCATGTGCCACAAGGGCGCGTTAGGAGGCGGTAGGGACGAGGCTTATCATCAGTTGCCAGTTGGGCTTTCCCCATTGGCTGATGTACTTGGCAGAGGCTAAGTACAGTGTTTGTGCCCTCGACACAATTGCGTTTGAGGACCCCTCAAGCCTTTAAACCACCCGTGCCTTAGTGCAGCGAGCCCAACTTATGAGGCCTCGAGGATTCCAAGTGTCCCTCGTGGTTTTTTAGTCCCAGACCTGGGATAAGCCAGGGGGGAGGTACCTCCCTCCTCGTGCCTTGCACTTCAAAGCCCACTCTTTATGTGGACGCACTCTCGAGGACCTTGAGTCACCTCAAGGGCATCGGTTCTCACCCTTGGTGAGTTATGGCTTACAACCTCATGATCGAGGACAGCCGGGCTTAAAACCTCATTCGAGGGCAGCCTATTAGATCGAGGGCTCTGTGGTGCCACACTTGGCATCCGGACTGGCCCATCCCGGCTGACGTCTCAAGAAGAAGTGGCACTTGGCGCATCGAATTATAATATGCAAATAATTTGATGGGATTTTTTTGATAATTAATTATTAATTATAAAAGTTAAGAAACTAAAGAAGTTTACTCTTAATTGAACTCTTAAAATTAATTGAACCCATTGAAAATCTGAAACTCAAGATTTAACTTTTATTTGAACTCTAAAAATAGATTAAATGCGTCAAAGACAGATCATAGTGATCTGTTGTTCTTTAAAATCGTTTTGGTAATAAAATCAAACAAACTCAAGAATTATAATTTTAACGGCAAAATGCACTTAACGTATTTCAACTATACTTGTATAACACTTTACCTCCTTATGATATAATAAACTTCACTTAACCCCTCCATCTTAATTCTTACACAAACTAGGTGTTAACTATTGTTTATAAAATAACTATTATAACGTTTTAGTCTTTAAAACTCCAAGATTACTTATATGAAATATATAATATACAAAAAAAAAAAACTTGAATTGTTGATGTCAAGAAAAACGATATACATTTTCATATTATGGCACTGATTTATTTTGGTAACGAAAGTGCCAACATCAATTTTGTTCTCAACCTCACAAGTTTATTATTATATACAAATGTAAATTTTCAGTTGTTTCACAATCCCATTTTTTGATCCAAAATACTTAGCTCAATTATTGCACAATTTCAACTCTTTTTATCATAAAATTGGACCCATTGTATTTATTTCTGTGTAATAAAAGTTAGGAATTCAAAAGAAATTAAAGAAAGCATGAACTATTAAATAATAATAATTTGTTAAGATCTAAAAATTTAATTATGACATTCTTAGAATAAAATAAGTATTAACTAACACCCAAAAAGAGTATTCATAAATAAAACAAAATAAAATCCCAACAAAAACTTTGAAGTCTATTACAAACACCTGCATTTACGTTATGATAGTGTTATAATATAGATAGAAAAATAATTGTTGTTGTATAATTTCTCTCTCACAATAATGAGAGTTCTATTTTATTTATTTATTTATTTTTGTGAAGAGAATAAATTACAAAAGGTTAAAGTTCCTCTGCTTCAAGACTGGCCAAAACCTCATGAGGAGGCTCTTCCCAAACTGTGACAGGGGTACTAATAAGTGTTCTATTGTTTAAAAGTTTAGAAACGAAAAAAGTGAAAGGTTTTAATAGATATTTTTCAAGTAATAGCTAATGCCTCGTTTATGTACGAATTAAGATGAAGGGTTTAAATGAAGTTTATTATTGTACAAGGAGGTAAGTATTACATTAGCATAGGTCAAGGGGGGTTAAGTGTATTTTGCCTTAGTTTTAATTGAACTCTTAATGTTAAAACTTTAATACACCATACACCAAGATTTTTTTTTCTTTTAATGTGTGCTCCCAAAAAAGAACCGAAAACTCCAAAAGTTGCTGAGGTAAAATTTGTGACATCTTTTAGTTTATAGTAAATTAAACATTAGTAAATCACATTCTATATTTAGAAGGTCCATGATTCCAATCATTTATACCACTTTTTCCACCACAACACCATTATCACTATTTTAATATAGTAAAGTTGAAACTTATGTTAATTACATTACTCTCAACATATCTACCACAATTTTCATGTCTAAATTCTTCATTAGTTTCATCAATACCTTTGTACCATTACCTTTACCCCCATCTTTATCGCCAGTGTCATCTTCTCCACCATTACTATTAAATGCACCTCTCATATTGTAGCCGCTATTTAACCACAACCTCCACCTTCCTTGCATCATCTCTCTACTGCCTCGTATAGAGTAACTCTATTACCAAATCCACTACAATGTCAGAGCACTTGCTAAAAAAAATAAAAGGGAAGAAACGCATAATATCATTTTTTCAATTATTATGTTTAGCTTTTTATGATTACCGATAGGTTTAAATTTACAATTATTTAGATTTCACATTAGTTTGCTGAATTTTTGTTTATCTATACAAATTTTTGAACATGTATTCCACACAATAATTGAAATAAGTTGTCTAGGTTCTTTCAACTTATTTTTATTAAATTAATGTAGACATTGAGATTCTATGTGTAATTTTTATTACTATATGCTTTTTGAGAATTTGCCAATTGTCTCTTTTTTAAGGTTATTTTATGTCCTTAATTTGTTTTTTATTTTTTTGTTTTGTTATTTTTACGTTTTTGCCATCTTATATTGACGTTTACACAAAACACAAGTTGATAATTTCTTACTCTATTAATTGCATATTTACGGTATTTTCTTGCATCTCGATAAATGGTAACATAATATTCTATAAGATTATTGTGTTTTGTACCTTTTTTTTAATTTAACAGTCCACAAAATAAAAGTACGAATACTTTGAGTTGATTTGTGTTTCTTCCTTTACTTGTGATAACTAAAATAATCTTATACAATTGATAATAAATAATATTTATTCAAGGTCAGTCGGTAATTTACAGAGTTAAGAATTAGATTTCCAATGAAACACCAAACAATTCAATTACCAAAATTATGAATAAAGAGTTGGGTTTCTAATTGGACTTTATAATATTGAATTGTGAACAAAAAAAAAGAGCTAACATTTTTAATTGCTCTCTTTCAATCCGCTCTATAAAAGTAATTTATTCAGTAAGCTGCTAATTCTATGCAATTTTTGTTATCAATTGAAAAATGAATTTTCCCGTCAAGTTTAATGTATAATATTACATTGTATTGTATTATATTTTATTGAATTATAAAAATACGAACAAGTCATGGATAGGCAGGGTATCCTTATTCCTACATTTTAATTATTTATGTATTTTATTTAGGTATAATTGATAAAGATTTCAATAATCATATCCAATTCACAATGGCCCAAGTGTACAATCTTAATATAAATGAATTTGAAATATTTATTTACTAGCATAAAATTCATATTATTATCTTACAGTCATTAAAAAATATAATATTTTTAAGAATCATAAATTTACATGTTAAATTTAAATATTCTGAGTTATTTATGGATGTAAACTAATGCTAAACATATCGGATATGTTGTTTTCCATATCGTGTTCATTTGATTTTATTGAATATCGGTATGAAAAACATGTATTGGCGGATGTTTAAAATTAATATCCATATTAGTATTCGTCAGATATCGGATATATTCACAGCCGATTGTAATTTAAAAACTAAATTAAATTATAAATATTTGATTATCAGTGTCCAATTATAAATATTAGAGTATTTTATTCAATTGTAAATAATTGATATTCGGCTAAATTCCGCCACTACCCCCTGTGTTTTGAGAAATTAGCTAAAAACCCCCTGTGATTAGAATATAGGCGAAAACAACCTTGTGTTATTATTTTATAGCAAAAAACCCCCATTCCGTCCAAAACTAACGGTGGTGTTGGCACACGCGCCTACTGTGCGAAAATGAATGGTTTTGGACATCTTTTTAATTTAAAATTCAAGTATATTGACTTATTTACCCCTTTCACTAGTGAATTTAATAATATTATGGTTTTATACAAAATTACATACAACCCCCTTTAATTTATTAAAATTGATAAAGTAATATAAACTCCAGAATTTAGACAAAACATGTTCTTTATTATAATATGATAACAAAAATTTTAAAATTCTATTTTAATATTCTTTACTATTGCGTACTATAAATATCAAAATTAAAATTTTCAAATAAATATTTAAATACAAACAAAATAATTAAAAATATATATTAAAAAATTTTAATTATTCAGAAGTACCAAATAAAAATATCAAAATTAAAATTTTCATCTTCTTGTTTAAAAAATTAAACAATTAATAATTCTTATAATTTTTTCTTTTTCCTTTTTTTTTTCTTTTTTTTTTTCATCTTCTTCTTCTTCTTCAACTCAATGTCTATGCCCTAATGTCTCACAAATCTTGAAATCTTCTTCTTCTTGCCATCACCACAACCCCAAATCTCGTTGCCCAAGGCCGCCGCCGCTCAGCCAAGGCCGCCGTTGTTGGCCCACTGCTGGTCGAAGCCGCTGCCACCACCCGCCGCTCTCCCAAGGCCACTGCTGTTGGCCCACTGTTGGTCAAAGCCGCTGCCACCACCTGCCGCTCGCCCAAGGCCGCTGCGGTTGGCCCACTGTTGGTCAAATCCGCTGCCACCACCCGCCGCTCGCCCAAGGCAGCCACCGCCTACCCGCTGCTAGCCCAAAGACATTGTGTGTGTGTGTATGTATGTATATATATATATGTGTGTGTGCAGATCTCTGTGTGTGTATGTATATATATGTGTGTGTGTGTGTGTGTGTGCAGATCTCTGTGTGTGTATGTATATATATATATGTGTGTGTGTGTGAGCAGATCTCTGTGTGTGTGTGTGTGTATGTATGTATGTATATATATATATATATATGTATGTGTGTGTGCAGATCTGTGTGTGTGTGTATGTATGTATGTATGTATATATATATATGTGTGTGTGTGTGTGTTTGTATACATATATATATATGTGTGTGTGTGTGTGTGTGTGTGTGTGTGCAGATTTGTTTGTGTACATATATATACACTTTTGAATGTGTATGTATCTCTATGATATTATGTGTATTGGTATTTGTGTGCATATGTTTATATATTATATAATTCAAAAATCCTAATTTTTTTTGTGGCTCTATTTCTCTCTCTAAAAAATGAGAGAGAAAAATGGTAAAGTCAAAGGGACAAAACGGTCAAATTGGTAAAAATTTAACGCCGTTAATTTTTTCCGTCAAGTAGGGCAAGTGTGCAAACAGAAATAAAATACAGGGGGTAATATGCCTATTTTTGAAACATAGGGGGTTTTTTATGATTAAAACATAACACAAAGGGATTTTATGCAAGTTTGCCTAATTTAGTCATATGTTTTTATATATAATCTACTCATTTACAAAAACATATCTATATGCATATACATAGATATCATACACTTTTGTTAATAACACTTACAATGCGTTTTGCAAAGAAAAGAAAATAGAGAGGAAAAAAAATGAGAGGAAAGAAAAGAGAATGAAAGAAAATGGGTGGATTTTAATTTTCCACAAAATTATTTGAACAATAGCAAAATGAATAGAAAGAGAATGAAAAAAATAGATGTAATCTTTTCCTCTCATTTTCCGCCCAATTTTAGGAGGAAAAAAAATGGCGGGCCCCACAGCAATTTTTTTCTTTCCATCCACTTTTCCACCCGCAACCAAACGAAAGAAAATCATTTCTTTTCTCTCATTTTCCTTCCTTCCCCACCCTTCCTAGTTCCTCCCATGTTACAGTTCCTCTCAACCAAACATACCCTTAAAGTTCTTATTTATTTATTTACATACTTTTTTTATTTTTGTAAGTTACGAGGATATCCATTAAAGCAACATTCATGTGTTTTATTTGAAACAATAATTTATCATGTATCATTCACATAATATGAATTATTTATTTTTTATTTCTCTATATCTTATAATATGTCAAATTTAATGCATATGATTATTAAAACTATGATGTTTAAAAAACTATTAAGCATGAGATGAATTTAAGAAATGATATCATAAATACATCAATTAATCTTAAAAAATTAAATTTTATTAAAAACACATAAAAGTTTTAGTATACATACAAGTTGTTATTTTTTTCAAACATTGTTTATTGGATGTAATTAACAAATAATATAACTAAATTGAATATATGTATACACGGGGGATATTAAATGCACGGATATCTAATTATTATATTTGTATCCATTTATAATCAAAGATATCTATAATTGAATGCAGATAAAATCTACTTTCGATTATCCATTTACAACTTTACATAAAAAGTTGACATGTAATTTATGTTGCACGAACACGGACACGAACACGCCAACATGGATACACTACGACTTGGATACGGCACGACACAAACACAGTGACACGTAATTTTCAAAAAATTTATGACACGACATGACGCTATTTTGATAAATATTTTTATATTATTTTAGTGATAATATTAGATAATATGCATATACTTACACATTTGTGTGTACAATTAGTGCAAATTTCATATATAAATATTGATACAAATACAACAATGTAGAAATTCATATTGGTGATTATATCACAATTCTTTTTGTGTGATATATGAACTACCTATTTTTTTTAAAAAAAAAAACAAACAAACAAAATTAAGTTTCAATTTTCAATAACTATTCATACAAAATTTCGAGTCTGTAAATTACAAATTACAAGTCAAGAAAAAAATATGTGATAAATATTTGAACAAAATATGATTTTGTGGAAAATAATCCCTAAAAGATTAATCCCCTGATTATTTTCTCCAAATTTGATTTGTCACTCTAATAACGCGATTCATAGGCTGAGCAACTTGATTACGAGTCAAATGCCGAAAACTCTGATGAATTCCTTGAAGAACACCGCGAACACCGTTGACTTGTTTTAAATATAACTTGGGGGAAAAAAGCCGATTCGCAAACTTAGCACCTTGATTGCGAATCAAATGCTTTATTTTGATGATTTCTGTAAAGAATGCCTTGAACGTCGCTTTGATCAGTGTGGATTTGAGTTGGGAAAAATGCCAAAATGCAGTGCTAACACCTTGACCATGGATTGAACAACTTTATTTGATGACTTTCGCGTAGAACGCCCGCAATTGCACCTTTGATCTTCACAAATCTGCTGCTTCTCTTGCTCTTGAAAACTTCTTTATCCTCTTTTGAGAGCCAAATGACCCCTATTTGTAGGCGTTTATGTAGGGTCTTCAGGTTGCTACCAATTTCTGCAGTATTTATCTCTTCAATATATATTATTATTAAAAAGAAAAAATATAATTTACGTGTCATTATTTGATTGACCCATATGATCAAATGCGCCAGTTGTCACCATTTGATTGGTTTTGGACTTTCGGGATGCAAGACTTGATTCAACTGACCCGAACACCTCATATTGACACTTGACGACCTCTTATTCATCGATGAAATAAATATTAAAATTTCAATTAAAATTAACTATTTAATATGGGAATTAAATTTAAGAAATTCCAAAATATAAAATAGAAAATTTGATTAATATTTAATATTTTAATTTACACTTGTCAATTTTTAATTGGATGAAATTTAATCGCCAACAAATGTCCACTACTTCAAGGTTCGGCAAAGAAAATGTCGAATATTTGCATGTGAGAGGCTAGACTTGAAGTATTCTGTTTTTTTTTATTATTATTGTTAAGGGAAAATCTAGTAGCTTTGAATTTATGTTGGGCGTCAAGCAATGATTGTGGGCTCTTCTTGAAGAATTAAGCCCACTAATATATTGGTTTTAATTAATTGGACCCCAAAATTCCGATCTCAATTTGTTGAAAAAAACTCGGCCCAAAATAAATTTCAGACTATTCCAACTTTCATAGCTCAGGAATTAACACCCGGATTTAGACATGAACTTTGCTTTGAGACTTTTGATGCAACAATAACTCTATCTCAATGCAGCTTTTCATTATTGTTGTAGTCATGAAGATAACCCATTTCGGAGCTCTTTTCAACCTCAAACAACATCATTTCATTTTTATTTTTTAAATGGACACTATTGGCAAGTTGGCAAAGGCCGCCCCCCCCCCCCCCCACCCGGGGAATTTAGTGATTTTCCATTTACAGGATTCCAATTCCAACTTTAACTCTTTCTCATCTTCATAGAGTAGGATAAAAATTCAAATTGCACGAATTTCAATTGGGTTCGATATCAATAATAGAAACTCTAATACAGACCAAACAAACTTGTTATCAGCATAACTTTATGAGCAGCAACGACAACAGGTTGTAAGTTCAAGAATTGAATTTTGCTGCACATTCTTGTTGTAAGCAATATCTTTTATGAACTATTCCATGTATTGGATTTTAGTTCCGGCAGCCAATTCAAGATGCAGAGATTTTTCCTTATTGCCACTTTGATATCATGGAATCCCGCTCCTCGTCTTCTTGTTTTTTTTTTTTTTTTTTGGTTTTTTTTCTTTTCTTACTATTTCTGCAATTGCTTTGCGCATCAATCTAAGATCTCCAGTCAAAATACAATATTGTTTTCTTCCTTTTATCTGTGTTTGCTGACTTTTGTTTTGTTTGGCAAAGAGAGCATTCATCAATAATTTGCTTTTCGACAGCAACTTCGTGCTTGATCAAGGAATACAGCTAACATTATTCGAACAACTCTTTTTTTATTTGAATACTTTATTTATAATAAATTTAAAATATTCACACTCCTTTTATTCTGTCTGTCACGCTAACACCTTTGTTTGGAATTTGATAGATTACAACATGGTCTTTTTCAAAGATACACGTCCCACTTCGGAGAAAAACACTTGATGATTCTCAACGATGAAAACGAGCTCATTGAGAAGGATACATTCTTGACGGTCCATGCCCCCACTATTGGCCGATATGTAAAGAAGTGGCCGAGATTGACAAACCCATTGCACATGGAGGATTGGTCCCAAGAAGTCTTTTTGAGCAAGACATCCAAGGCGTGGACTTTGCAAGCAACTCATCACGAGCAAGTGGACGAGCTAAGCTTCTCACAATGTTTGGTGTCAAGTGGCCGAGATTGATGAACATGGAGGATTGGCCCTGAGAAGTTTCTTCAAGCAAGACATCCAAGGCATGAACTTTGTAAGCAACTCATCACAAGCAAGCACACGAGCCAAGCTTCTCACCACCGTTCGGTCAGCGCATCATAGAAGGCAAGGTCAAGTAGCCGATATTGAGGAACACAGAGGATTGGCCCTAAGGAGTTTCTTCAAGCAAAACATTCAAGGCGTGGACTTTGCAAGCAACTCATCACAAGCAAGCAAACGAGCCAAGCTTCTCACTAACGTTCGGTCGGCGCATCATAGAAGGCAAGGTCAAGTGGCCAAGATTGATGAACACGGAGGATTGGCCCTAAGAAGTTTCTTCGAGGAAGACATCCAAGGCGTGGACTTTGTAAGCAACTCATCACAAGCAAGCAGACGAGCCAAGCTTCTCACCAACATTCGTTTGGTGCTTCATAGAAGGCAAGGTCAAGTAGGGGAACGCTGTTCAACTCGCCGGTGAATTCGAGTAAGTCGGAGGCTATTGGGAGTGGACAAAGGACATCCTTAGCTAGTATGAATGCAAGTTGGCGGTGATCGGGATATATGACGTGGTGCATGCTTCTTTGTTTATGTACAACCACAACCCGAAGATCTTGAAGGTGTTTCGCGAGGCATGGTGTCCATCTACCAATGCTCTTTTGACTTCCTTCAGAGAGTTGTCAATATCGTTGTGGGATTTGCACACCTTGGCAAGCTTTCCAGCGATAGGACTTCTACACGACAAGGTGATTTCTAGCACCATAGAGCTAAATGGAGTTGACGACAATGGAAAGACATTTATTCCCTACTATTGCAAGTACTTGTTTCATCCTTCCACCTACTGCAAAAGGAGTGCCAACAGAGATTAATATTCTCCAGTCATCATCGGCAATTAGGTGAACTTTTGGTGCAAGAAGGACGTGAAGGATTGCCAACCACTACCGCAGAGAGAGAAAAAGTCAGCCCGTTTGAAGCCAACTTACAATCCTCCTGGCAACTTTGGTGCTCATGAAGGATGGTCCATGGCGGAAGAAGAGTTATTCTCAAAGCTTGGCATCATGGGGGTTTGAAAGAACATGTATATTTGGCGACTCACTTGGCTTGCTGGCTTTGCACCTTCATTCTTCTCAGTTGATAGTGTTAACTCAATACGCTCAAGCACCTTCAAGATTGCAAGTATTATGGCGAGCGAGCCAAGATTAGGCCTTGTAGTCCCTATCTGGGCGAGAATATACAAGATCCTTAAAGGAAGTAAATAGACCATTCCTACCATAAAAAAGATTATCTAGTCATGGGTCATGGCCCAATTCTCTACCGCAAAGGTGCTAGGAGACTGTGGTTTGGAGATTTAGCGCTCCGGTTGGCTCAAAGACTCGGTGTGCACATGAAGCCGATTTATAGAACTTCAAATGCAATCAGCTTAGAAGCCTATTAACCGCAATCGAAGACCTGTAGAACTTGGAAGAACACATGAGGAGTGCAATCGGCCTAAAAGCTTAAAGACCTCATCTTGGAGATTGGTGGAGTGGACCGTTCAACCGACTCAAAAGCTTGTTGACCACATCTGAAGATTTGTAGCACTTCGAAGAATGCTTATGAAAATGCCTGATGATTCTCCTACTTCAAGCTTGGTGAGGTAATAGCCTACACGACAAATGATTTTATCCAAATATCGTGACTGAACTTAGAAATTATCTAAGCTGCCTATGTATCCAATGAAGAGATCAAGTCATAACATAGTAACGACGACAAAGATGGTTTTGAAGGGGGAGCAGTACACAGTTTATACCCATGCGGGCCAGGAGTATCTATTGCTTAGCCACCCTGGACTAGGTGGAGTATTTTTATGTTTACCAACATGCAATACCTTCATTGAAGTATGTTAGCAGTTTAACCACATGCATTACCATTGGTGGGTCAGGAGTGTGATGCAGTTTAGGCTTGTGCATCAAGAGCAATATGCCGCTTTAGAGTAATATCTTTTCAAAAATTTGCCATTGATAGGGCCAATTCGTGACCTATCTTTATCAATCAGCTAGTAAGCACCATTTGTGTACACCTCTTTGACCACGTGAGGACCATCCCACTTCGACTTAAATTTACTTCCCATTTTTCTGGGTAATGATGATGGGTCTTCTTACTGCCAAGACCAAGTTGCCTATTTGAAATGTTCTCGAGTGGACCTTTTTATTGAACGCCCTTGTCATGCGATTTTAGTAGCACTCAAGGTGTTGTTGTGCCTCAAGACTTTTTCTTATCTAGTGCCTCCAACTCTTCGAGTCTGAGATGAGCATTGTCCTCAATAGTGAGTCCTTCTTGAATAGCTATGCGGAGTGAAGGTATTTGAGTTTCTCAGAGAGCACGACCTCAACACCATACCAGAGAATATGGAGCTGGCTTGGGTGGCAGTCCGATATGTAGTCCAATATACCCACAAAGCCTCCCCAACTTTCTCCTGCCAATCTTTCTTCGATTTCGACACAACTTTTTTAAAAGATTGCACAGAGTTTTGTTGAATGCTTCAGCCAAGCCATTTGCAGCAGCATTATACATGGAGGAATTGTGCTGCTTGAACCCAAACTGAAGACATAGCTTATCCACCAACTTATTGTAGAAATGCCTTGCGTTGTTGGTGATGATATACAGAGGAACTCCATACCTGAAAATTAAATTGCAACAAATGAACTCAACTACAAAGTTTCCTTCTGCATTTCTTTCAATGGGATCACCTCAGCCCACTTAGAAAAGTAATCTAGTAGCTGCCAATATATAAGCGTGCCCGCCAAAAGACTTGGGGGTAATTGGCCCCACCACATCAAGGCCCCATGCATCAAATGGCCATCAAGCCACTGTAGGGTATAGAGGTTCTGGAGGCTGGTGTATGAGGTTAGCATGCATCTGACAAGCCTTACATCTTTTTGTGAAATCCAAGCAATCTTTAACCATCGTGGACTAATAATAACCTATCCTTTTGATTCAAGAGTGGAGCCTTGGACTTGATTGATGAGCTCCACGCACTCCAGAATGTGCTTCGGTCAGAGTTTCGACTGCTTCTTCATCATCTAAGTAGTGTTAGTAGTTGCCTTCAAATGATCGTTGATATAATATATCTTTGTATTTGATGAGCGAGATGATCTCCGTTGCACCTCTATTTTGTGGCGCGGGTTTTGCGGTAGCTTTTTGTGCTTCAAGTACTCAATCAACAACATTCTCCAGTCATCATCTTCACATACCATGGTGGACATGGCCATTGATTCTTCATGATTTGGTTCGTCCAGTGAAGGCAGCACCCATCAATTGCATACTGGCACAATTGTTGTTTGTCCTTCTGACAGTGCTAGAGTACTAGCTAGATTAGCCAGTGCATCTGCCATCCTGTTTTCCTTTCTTGGGATGTGGCTCAGTATGATATTATAGAATTTTTTCACCAGACTTGAGGCTTGTCGGAAATAAGGAATGAGATCTTCCTTTTTGACTTCATACTCACTCAAAAGCTGGTTAATAACCAGTTTTGAATCGCCGTAGACCTCGAGATTCATAATTTTCATTTCTACAGCCATCTGGAGCCCAATTATCAAAGTTTGATACTCAACCACATTATTGGAGCACAACTCACTCAAAGTTTTGAATAACTTGATTTGATGACTTTCGCGAAAAACACCGGGAATTTCGCCTTAGATCTTCACAAATCTTCTTGAAGCTTGCCTTGAGAGAACTTCGGGACCTTCTCAGCTTCTCGTGCTCTCGAAAACTTCTCGATCCCCTTTTGAGAGCCAAATGACCCCTATTTATAGGCATTTATGCAGGATCTTCAGGTTGCTACCAACTTCTTCGGTATTTATTTCTTCAGTATAAATTATTATTAAAGAAAAAAAAATATTATTAACGTGTCATTATTTGATTGGTCCATGTGACCAAATGCTCTCTTGTCACCATTTGATTGGTTTTGGACTTTCGAGATGCAATACTTGATTTAATTGGCCGGAACACCTCATATTGACAATTGACGACCTCTTATTCGTCGATAAAATAAATATTAAAATATCAATTAAAATTAACTATTTATTATTGGAATTAAATGTAAGAAATTCCAAAATATAAAATAGAAAATTTAATTAATATTTAATTTACACTTGTTAATTTTTAATTGGACGAAATTTAATCGCCAACAATAACATGAAACAACAATCATATTGCAAATAACTTTAGAAAATTTTGTTTTTCATTATCTAAAAATGCATGGAAAAAACTCCGTGTATTCCAAAATTGTCAAACACGTTGCTGAGAGCGTGTCCGGCACATCCTTAGAAGTGTCTATGTGCAAGGGAAGATGTGTCTATGCGTAAGGGAAGTGAAGAAGCGAGCGACTTTAATTTTAGAAGTGTTCGTGCATTATAGCACATAAAAAAATTGAAACATTTCTTTGTCAAATGATTAGGAAACAGTATATTTCCAGTGCCGAGAATTGAACCCGGGTCTCGTGCATGAAAGCCAAACATCCTAGCAATTGGATGACAATGAATCCACGCCTAGGAAATTGTTGATTAAACAATAACAGTATTCTGTTACATCATAATTCAAGGAGAACTTTATTCAAACATATTTTATTACCTAAAAGCAAATGTGAATGAACTTTATACAAATAATGTAAGCAAATTACGATTACTAAATATCATGTTAAATTATATACACATTAATGAGAAAATTTTAAAAATGAACAAATTTAATTTCAATATGAGTGATCTTGAAATAATGTGAAAGAAATGTTTTTTTTATGGAATAGACATACCAAAAAATTAATTAGCATTGTTATTTCTACAGTGTCATATATTCACAAAAACATGTAATAATTTTCTATTTGTTTTTTTAACTCAAAATAATTTGTTAAAAAAAATTAATCAACCATCTTCTTTTGGCATTTACACAAAACGCATGTTGATAATTTCTTACTCTATTAATTGCATATTCACAGTATTTTTTTACATCTGGATAAATGGTAACATAATATTCTATAAGATTATTGTGTTTTGTAGCTTTTTTTTTTTTTTTAATTTAACAGTTCACAAAATAAAAGTAAGAATACCTTGAGTTGATTTGTCTTTCTTCCTTAACTAAAATAATATTATACAATTGATAATAAATAATATTTATTCAAGGTCTTTCGGCAATTTACAGAGTTAAGAATTAGATTTCTAATGAAACACCAAACTATTCAAACACCAAAATTATGAATAAAGAGTTGGGCTTCTAATTGGACTTTATAATATTGAATTGTGAACCAAGAAAAAAAAAATCTAACATTTTTAATTGCTCTCTTTCAATCTGCTCTATAAAAACAATTTATTAGGTAAATTGCTAATTCTATGACAATTTTTGTTATCAATTGGAAAATGAGTCTTCTCGTCAAGTTTAATGTATAATACAACATTGTATTGTATTATATTTTATTGAATTATAAAAATACGAACAAGTCATGAATAGGCATGGTATCCTTAATTATTTATGTATTTTATTTAGGTATAATTGATAAAGATTTCAATAATCATATCCAATTTACAATGCCCAAGTGTACAATCTTAATATAAATGAATTTAAAATATTTATTTACTAGCATAAAATCCATATTATACCTTAGAGTCATTCAAAAATATAATATAAGCGTGGAAAAAGCTTCGTGTATTCCAAAAGTGTCGGGCACGTTACCAAGAATGTGTCCCGCACATCCTTAGAAGTGTCTATGTGCAAGGGAAGATGTGTCTATGCGTAAAGGAAGTGAAGAAGTGAGCGACTTTAATTTTAGAAGTGTCCGTGCATTATAGCACATAAAAAAAAATTGAAACACTTCTTTGTCAAATGATTAGGAAACAGTATATTTCCATTGCCTGGAATTGAACCCGGGTCTCATGCGTGAAAGCTAAACATCCTAGCAATTGGATGACAATGAATCCACGCCTAGGAAATTGTTGATTAAACAGTAACAGTGTTCTGTCACATCATAATTTAAGGAGAACTTTATTCAAACATATTTTATTACCAAAAGCAGATGTGAATGAACTTTATAACTTTATACAAATAATGTAAAATATTACCGATTACTAAATATCATCTTAAATTATATACACATTAATGAGAAAATTTTAAAAATGAACAAATTTAATTTCAATATGAGTGATCTTGAAATAATGTGAAAGAAATGTTTTTTTTTTTTTTATGGAATAGACATACCAAAAAATTAATTAGCATTTTTCAAATAGACATTTAGAAAAGTATTTTGAACGTACCTAAAATAAATTGTGAAGAAAACTCTACTAAAAATATATTAGGACTCTATGTTGCTCCCTCTAATAAATTTAGAATACTAATTTGTCCTATCACAACTTTACAATATGAATTTAACAGCTTTTGACACATTTAGAACTTTCGTCATCTCAGTGTCAGAAAAACTCACGTGATCAGTCGTAAATGCTTTTTTTTTTTTCCTTTTGTACTGATAGATTGCTATTGCTAAAAAAAATGTTTTCTTGAGTCACATGATACACACAAGACCGGGTGTTTTGACATATTTGCCCCCAAATCATCCTAGGTGTCATGCTAGTTCATTGAAAATGCCAAATAAGGGCACCTATTGTTGACTTGTAAAATATCCCAATTTGATTCGTTGTCGATCAAAAATTCAGACTAATTCGGTCAATTTTCTAACAAAAAATCCTAAACGTGTCAAAAAATGCTAAATTGGTATCCTAAATTGGTAATTGGACAAATTAGTGTACTAAATGTGTTAGGGAGTTCAACATACAATAGAAACACGTAATTTTACCAATATTGCAAGAAACTGAATTGCAAGAATTTTGAAAGACAAATACCAAAACCCATTATTTATTACATCCTTAATGAGGAGAGAGCAATCCACTACATCAGGGACTCAAATTATTCAACAAAAGAATCACGTAACAATACAACAAGAAAAAACAAGAAAAAAAACCATAGAAAGGAATTTATCACACGTGCTTGTATTTTTTTCTAGTTGTTATCTGACCAGAACTGTCCCTGAAGATACTTGATCACATTCTTGTCAACCTGGAAGGCCTTAGTGAGAACATCAGCAGAGATAGGTGGTTCCGAGCCAAAAACAGCATTTGCAATTGTGATAACTCCTGGATTTTGGCTGCTCAGACCAGCAAACGCGACAGCATTTGTTTTTCCCACATTAAATTGGAAGTGAATGAGACCTTCCGGGAACACAAACACGTCTCCTGGATATAATGTCTTTGTAAAGAGCTTGTTTTTCATGTTCGGATCTGCAGGATTCGAAGTCACAAAACCGACGTACAGAGTTCCTTCCACGACTACAAGGACTTCAGTGGCTCGAGGGTGCGTGTGCGGTGGGTTTAGCCCGTACGGCGCGTAGTCGATACGAACCAAAGAAATGCCAAGGGTGTTGAGCCCGGCTAGTTGGTTCACGGTTACTTGAGTGACCCTTGATCCGAGTGGATTTGATGTGTTTCCGGGCTTGTTCAGGCCCGAGAAGAAGTCATCGGCGTTAACCATGTTCGGATTCTTGCATATCTTTCCATTCACAAAAACTGCATAAGAAAGGATGAATAAGTATACATGACTTGAGAAATGCAAGGGACATAAATGTTGGCGTAACAATGTATAATTATACAGTTTTTTTCCTTTCCGTTTTAAATCATCAGACTTTGAAGATTAAATAATTAAACAGAGGGGTGTACTTGTACCGAAGAAGGGACTTATAGGGGAGGTTTATATTTTTAAAATTAAGAAACAAGATTTATGTTTACTTACCAGAAGCTTTGGAATCATTAACTGCAACACAAAAATCCTGAAGAGGGCTGGGATCAGATGCATGCGCTAATGAACAAGCAAATGCTAGAATGGCCAAAGCTGTAATTAAGAAACGAATAATTGCCATCTTAATTAATTAATTGAAGAGAGCTTGAACTAGCTTGATTTCACTATATGAGTAGAGTTGATTAAATTGATTGTTATTAGCAAATTAAGCAGGTACGCTAATTTATACTTAATCTTGTTTGAATTAATTGTTCGAGTGTAAATAAAGATTTGAGTTGGTCATTTAATTTGTTAAGGGTATTGTAATCTTGCCAGGTCTTCAGTATGGCTAATTCATAAGGATAAATTCTCTTGCAAATTTGTAATAGCCCTATGAGTCGGCCAAATTAATTAATCTAACTACTGGTATGGTATAGAAGCGGTCAATTTTTTGTATCAATAAAAGAAGGGCGTCAATTTTAATATCTTTTTAGATTATATAATACTGTTGCAATATTTAATATCTCTTTTGATTATCCAATTTTGTTAATAGACTTGCACGCATTCATATATATATATATATATATATATATATATGTGTTATACTAATACAATATATATATTATCTTAAGACTCGGCCAAATTAACTAATCTACGTACTGGTATAGTATAGAAATGGTCAATTTTAATATCTTTTTATATTATCTGGTTTCGTTAATAGACTTGCGTGTGTGCGTGTGTGCACACATGTTTATTTAAAATTTTAGTGATTAAATATTTTAAAAGAAAGCGATAAAAAGAACCACATTGTTGGCATAACCTTTAACTTTATATTTAATTACTATTCATCTACGTTGCTAAGCTAGTCAATTTTGAGCGGCCCACAAGTTTGCTTTTTCTTTTAATCAACTTATATTAAACTTTCTTATGTTTGACCTTGCCTGTGATACACCCAATTTCAAACTACAAAAATGAAAAAGACCACGTCCATGTTTAACAAGTCTTTGACATGTTTATCAAACTTTAAGACTCTTCAGTCTTGACTGCACAATATATGTTTTAAAGTATGTTTTGAATAAGCGGCGGAGTCAGGACCCTGAGGTTAGGGGTTCATTTACCAACTAATAAGCTATCGATAATATAAATAATTTAAATTAAAAAATTAAAGGGTGCACAGAATGACGACTAGGGAGTGTACTATAAGATAATTACGATTATCATTCAAATTTAACGATACACACACACACACACACACACACACTTATATATATATATATATATATATATAGGATATATAATTTTAAAGTCAATGGATGCACGTGCACCCCTGAAGCGACATTTAGCTCCGTCAATGTTATGAATTATACAAAGTGTGTATTTTTGCCTATCTGTCTTCTATCTTATTATAAAAATACAAATAACTTATCACTGATTTACATTTCTTCTTTTTGTTTTTTTTTTAAGTGAAACTAAAGTAACCCTCTATCATTATAATATGACAATATTTTGTTGGGATTGTTTGATAGTTAATTATTAATTATAAAATCTAAGAAACTAAAGAATTTTGCTCTTAATTGAACTATTAAAATGAATTAAACCCATTGAAAATATGAAACTCAAGATTTTACTTTCACTTGAACTCTAAAATTTTATTAAACACGTCAAAAACAGATCACACTGATATATTGTTCTTTAAAATAATTTTGGTAATAAAATCAACAAAACTCGAGAGTTATAATTTTAAGGAAAAAATACAGTTAACCACTTTCAACTATACTTATGTGATACTATACCTTCTTGTACTATAATAAGCTTCACTTAACCCCTCCATCTTAATTCTTACACAAACAAGGCGTTAACTATTATTTATAAAATAACTATTATAACCTTTTAGTCTTTTAAACTCCTATATTATATTACTCATTAAATATATAATATACAAACAAAAATTTGAATTATTGATGTCAACCAAAAAGTGATACATTTTCTTATTATGGCACTGATATATTTTGGTAACAAAAGTGTCAACATCAATTTTATTCTCAACTTTACAAGTTAAATATTGTATACAAATGTAAATTTTCAGTTTTTTTGTAATTCCATTTTTTGATCCAAAAAAATAGTACAATTATTGCACATTTTCCAACTCTTATTATGATAAAATTGCACCCATTATATTTCTATATAGTAAACTATAGGAATTCGAAAGAAATTAGGGAAACCATGGACAATTAAATAATAATAATAATAATAATTTCTTATGATCTAAAACTTCAATTTTGATATTTATTGGAATAAAATAAGTATTAACTAGCACACAAAAAGTATTCAATAATAAAACATAATTAAATCCCAACAAAAACTTTGAAGTCTATTACAAACCCTGCATTTACATTATGATAGTGTTATAATAGAGACAGAAAAAGTAATTGTGATTATATAATTTCTATCTCACACTAATAAGTGTTCTATTGTTTAAAAGAATTCTATAAACTTTGAAAGATTATAATTGATATTTTACTAGTAATTTCTAATGCCTTGTTTGTGTACGAATTAAAAATAACAGGTTAAGCGAAGTTTATTATAGTACAAGGAGCTAAAGTGTCATATTAGCATAGTTCACGACGGGTTAAGTATATTTTGCCCCAATTTTAATTAAACTCTTAATGTTAAAACTTTAATACACCATACACCAAGATTTTTTTTTTCTATTAATGTGGATTTCCAAAAAAGAACCGAAAACTCCAGAAGTTGTTCAGTTAAAATTTGCAAAATCTTCCCGTTTATTGTGAATTAAACATTATAAAATACATCACATTCTATATTTAGAAGGTCTATGATTCCAATCATTTATACCACTTTTTCTATCACAACACCAATATCACTGATTTTGATATAGTATAGTTGAAATTTATGTTAATCACATTACTCTCAACATATTTACCACAATTATCATGTCTATATTATTCATTATTTTCATCAATACCTTTGTACCATTACCTTGAACCCCATGTTTATCGCTAGTGTCATCTTCTCCACCGTTGCTATTAATTGCACCTCTCATATTGCAGCCACTATTTTAACCACCACTTCCACCTTCATTGCACCATTTCTCCATTGCATCATATAGAGTAATTTCGATTCCAAATCCACTACAATGTCCGTGCACCCTCAAAAAAATATTTAAAGGGAAGAAAGGCATACTAACATTTTTGTTTAATTACTTCGTTTAACTTTTTACAGTTACCAATTAGTTTAAATTTATAGTTATTTAGATTTCACATTTGTTTGTTTAATTTTTTTTTCATCTATACAAATTTTTGAATATGTATTCCATACAATAATTGAAATAATAAGTTGTATAGATTCTTCCAAGTTATTTTTATTAAATTAATGTAGACATTGAGATTCTTTGTAGTAAATTTTATTACTATTTTCTTTATGAGAATTTGCTAATTTTCTCTTGTTCTAAGTTGCATTATGTCCTTAATTTTTTTTATTTTTTTTTTGGTGCACGTAATTTTTTCTTTATGGTACCTGCTTTTGTTTTTTTCCAACTTTTCCCAATTCATTATTCCTTCCATATGAAGAGTGTGAAGCATAATTTTTTCACTATGAATTTTTTATTTTTTTTACATAGTTTTAAACTTTATATTTCTACATTGTCATCTATTCAACAAAACATGTTATAATTTTCTATTTCTTTTTTGAACTCAACGTAATTAGTTAAAAAAAATTAATCTTCCATCTTATATTGACATTTACACAAAACACATGTTGATAATTTCTTACTCTATTAATCGCATATTTAAGGTATTTTCTTGCATCTCGAAAAATGGTAACATAATATTCAATGAGGTTATTGTGTTTCGTTTTTTTTTTTTTTTGAATTTTACAGTCTAAAAAATAAAAGTACGAATACCTTGAGTTGATTTGTCTTTCTTCCTTTACTTGTGAGAACTAAAATAATCTTATACAATTGATAATAAATAATATTTATTTAAGGTCTTTTGATAATTCACAAAGTTAAGAATTAGATTTCTAATGAAACACCAAACAATTCAAAGACCAAAATTATGAATGAAGAGTTGGGTTTCTAATTCGACTCTATAATACAATTGGACTTTATAATATTGAATTGTGAACCTAAAAAACGAGCATACATTTTTAATTGCTCTCTTTCAATCCACCGTACAGAAATAATTTATTAAGTAAATTGCTAATTCTATGACAATCTTTGTTATCAATTGAAGACGATTTTCTCGTCAAATTTAATGGATTATACTGCATTGTATCGTGTTATATTTTATTGAATTACAAAAATAGGAACGAGTCACGGATACGCATGGTATCCTTATTTCTACATTTTAATTGTTTATGTATATTATTTAGGCATAATTAATAAAGATTTCGATAATCATATCCAATTCACAATGGCCCAAGTGTATAATCTTAGATGAAATGAATTTGAAGTATTTATTTAGTAGCATAAAATTCATATTATACCTTACAGTCATTAAAAATATAAGTTTTCTTTTACTTTTAATCAACGTGTGTTAAACTTATGTTTTATCTAGCCTTACATAAACCCAATTTTAAACTACAGCAATGAAAAAGACCACGTCCATGTTCAACTAGCCTTAATATGTTTATCAATCTTGAAGACCCTTGAGTCTTGACTGCATAATATATGTTTTAACGTATGTTTTGAATAAGTGGCGGAGTTAGAACTCCAGTATTAGGGGTGCACCTATCACCTACGAACTATCGATAATATAAATAATTAAATTAATAAAAGATCAAGAGGTGCACGACTAGGGAGTGCATTAAAAGGCAATTAAGATGATCGTTCGAATTGAACGATATACATACATATATATAGGGTATATATACACACACACACATACACATATACACATGTAGGATAATTTTAAAGTCAATAAATGCACGTGGACCCCATAAACTATATGTAGTTCTACTAGTGTCCTAAGTACACAAAGTGTGTGTTTTTGCCTATCTATCTGTCCATCTAGGGCAATTATATGGTTAGTCGGCTTCGTAGGTGATAAATGTTAGTTATGCCTTAAGGTAATGCCGCATGTCATAATTTTAATTTTTTAAATAAGTTGTGGGTTAATTAAATCTCATATTGACCTGCTTCTCCATGTAATCTCTCTCTGCACAATCAATTATTATCGGGTTTCTAAAGAGATTAGTGGAAGATTGTTGGATTCTAAAGAGATTAGGAGGCCCCTTAATTATTAATCTTACCAAAAATTAAAAAATCTGCCCCAATTTTAAGACTTCTTATGGTAAGTGGTTTCTACTGTTATCTTATTATAAAAGTGCAAATAACTCATCAAGGATTTACATTTTTTCTTTTTTTTTTTGTGAAGGCTAAAATAATCCTCTATTATTATAATATGAAAATATTTTGTTGGGAATTTTTTGATAATTAATTATAAAAGTTAAGACACTAAAGAAGTTTACTCTTAATTGAACTCTTAAAATTAATTAAACCCATTGAAAATCTGAAACTCAAGATTTAACTTTATTTGAACTCTAAAAATTGATTAAACGCATCAAAGACAGATCATAGCGATCTATTGTTCTTTAAAATCGTTTTGGTAATAAAATTTAAAAAAAAAAAAAACTCAAGAATTATAAATTTAAGGGCAAAATAAACTTAACCTATTTCAACTAAACTTGTGTAACACTTTACCTCCTTATACTGTAATAAGCTTCACTTAACCGCTCCATCTTAATTCTTACACAAACTAGGCGTTAATTGTTCTTTATAAAATAACTATTATAATATTTTAGTCTTTTAAACTCCAAGATTACTTACATGAAATATATAATATACAAAAAAAAAATTAAATTATTGATGTCAAGCAAAACGTTACACATTTTCATATTTTGGCACTGATTTATTTTGGTAACAAAAGTGCCAACATCAATTTTGTTCTCAACCTCACAACTTTATTATTATATACAAATTTAAATTTTCAATTGTTTTACAATCCCATTTTTTGATCCAAAAAACTTAGCTCAATTATTGCACATTTTCCAACTCTTTTATCATAAAATTGCACCGATTGTATTATTTCTGTGTAATAAAATTTAGGAATTCAAAAGAAATTAAAGAAAGCATGAACTATTAAATAATAATAATAATTTGTTAAGATCTAAAAATTTAATTATGACTTTCTTAGAATAAAATAAGTATTAACTAACACCCAAAAAAAGTATTCATAAATAAAACAAAATAAAATCCCAATAAAAAATTTGAAGTCTATTACAAACACCTGCATTTACATTATGATAGTGTTATAATATAGATAGAAAAATAATTGTTGTTGTATCATTTCTCTCTCACAATAATGAGAGTTCTATTTTATTTTATTTTACTTTTTTTGTGATGAGAAACAAATTACAAAAGGTTAAAGTTCTTCTGCTTCAAGACTGGCCAAAACCTCATGAGGAGGCTCTTCCCAAGTTGTGACACGGGTACTAATAAGGGTTCTATTGTTTAAAAGTTTAAAAACAAGAAAAGTAAAAAGTTACAATAGATATTTTTCAAGTAATAGCTAATGCTTCCTCTGTGTACGAATTAAGATGAAGGCTTTAAATGAAGTTTATTATAGTACAAGGAGGTAAAGTATTACATTAGCATTGTTCAAGGGGGGTTAAGCGTATTTTGCCTTAGTTTTAATTTAACTCTTAATGTTAAAACTTTAATACACCATACACCAAGGAATTTTTTTTCTTTTAATGTGTGTTCCCAAAAAAGAATCGAAAACTCCAAAAGTTGCTTAGGTAAAAATTGTGATATCTTTTAGTTTATAGTAAATTAAACATTATCAAATACCTCACATTCTATATTTAGAAGGTCCATGATTCCAATCATTTGTACCACTTTTTCCATCACAACACCATTATCACTATTTTAATATAGTAAAGTTGAAACTTATGTTAATGAGATAATTACTGTTCGCAACCCCAACTATACGGATTTTTACACTTTACAACCTAAATTTTTTTGTGTTACCGATTGCCACCCGATATATGCGTTTTTTTGCAAGTTGCAACCAAAGTACAATTTTCGATCAAAAACCGTCATCGGGCCGGCGACACATGAAATGCACGTGTGTGAGTAAGGGTGTTTTGGTCATTTCATATTTTTTTATTCTTTTTTTTCCCTCCCCCATCATCTTCTTCACCACCACCAACCCCTACCCCACGCTGCCACCACCACCACCACCACCAGCCGCCACCACCCCCATCCCCGCCACCACCACCAGCCGCCACCACAATCAACTCTCTCTCTCTCTCTCTCTCTCTCTCTCCCCGCACCAACAACCTCTCTCTCACTCTCTACTCCCCCTACCCATCTCCACCACCACCACCACCTCGCCCCTTTGCCTTTTCTCACCGAGAGCGAGAGAGAGAGAGCGGTGGTTGGTGGTGGGAGGCGAGGGTGCCGGCAGTTGGTGGTGGACGTGGCGGCAGGTGGGGGAGAAAAGGGAAAGGGGCAAGGTCGTGGTGGTGGTGGTGGAGATAGGTAGGGGGAGTAGAGAGAGAGAGAGGTTGTTGGTGGGGGGGGGGAGGAGAGAGAGAGAGAGAGCTGGTGGTGGTGGCGGTGATAAGGGTGACGGCGGCTGGTAGTGGTGGTGGTGGTGAAGAAGATGATGGGGGAGGAAAAATAGAAAAAAGAAAAAAGAAAAAAAATATGAAATGACCAAAACACCCTCACTCACACACATGTCGCCGGCCCGATGATGGTTTTTGATTGAAAATTGTACTTAGGTTGCAACCTGTAAAAAAATGCATAGATCAAGTGGCAATGGATAACACAAAAAAAATTAGGTTGTAAAGTACAAAAACCTGCATAGTTGGGGTTGCAAACAGTAATATTCATTATGTTAATTACATTACTCTCAAAATATCTACCACAATTTTCATGTCTAAATTCTTCATTGTTTTCATCAGTACCTTTGTACCATTACCTTTACCCCCATCGTTATCACCAGTGTCATCTTCTCCACCGTTACTATTAAATGCACCTCACGTATTGTAGCCACTATTTTAACCACAACCTCCACAATCATTGCATCGTCTCTCCATTGCCTCATATAGAGTAACTCCAATACCAAATCCACAACAATGTCGGAGCACCTGCTAAAAAAAATAAAAGGGAAGAAAGGCATACTATCATTTTTTCAATTATTATGTTTAACTTTTATGATTACCAATTTTTTTAAATTTTCAATTATTTAGATTTCACATTAGTTTGTTGAATTTTTGTTTATCTATACAAATTTTTGAATATGTATTTCATAAAATAATTGAAATAAGTTGCATAGATTCTGTCAACTTACTTTTATTATATTAATGTGGACATTGAGATTCTATGTCGTTATTTTTATTACTATATGCTTTTTGAGAATTTGCTAATTTTCTCTTTTTATAGGTTATTTTATGTCCTTAAATTTTTTTTATTTTTTTTGTATTGTTATTTTTATATTTCTTTTTGTTCCATATAGTTTTTTTCTTTATGGTTCTTGCTCATTTTTTCTCCCCTTTCCCAATTCATTCTTCCTTCAATATGAAGAGTGTGGAACATGTTGGATTTTTCTCCTATTTGGTGGTCTCACATATTTAATTTATTGTACATGGTCTGCTATCTCATTAAATAAGCCCAATTGTGTGATCTATTATGAAATAAATTCAGTGGGCTTATAGAAATATTATATATTTTGAGTATGGGTCTTTTATGTGTAGAAGCCCGATCATACTCTAATTATGTTTGATGGGCCCATAATTAAAGTGTGATAATTAATATGCATTAGGGCATGGTCCCTAAGCCATATAAAACGACGTTTTTCTCTTCTGCCACATCTAAGAGAGAGAATACAGAAAAACTTACGCCGTTTTTTCTTGGCTTAGAAGACCACCAACCCTAGCTCCATTTTCTTCCGCATCTGCAATGGATCAAGGTTAGTGATTATGACTATAAACATTATTTGTTTATTTACTAAAGATCCTATAGTTAATCGATTCATAGGAATCGTATTTTTATTTCTTATGAGAAATGGATTGTTATGTTCTAATCCATATTTGTTATAAAGTTTTCAACAAGTGGTATCAGAGCAGGACTAGTAAATAATCAAATATGTTTTATTTTGATTTATTCGATTGTGATTTGATGTTTTGAGCATGCTTTAGTTAAATCTACAATATATATATTTATGGTGGATATATATTGGAGATGTATGTTCATATTCGTAAATCGTCTTTGATTTCATGTTATTATGTGGTTTAATTTATGTATTCATCTAGGACAAAAGAAATCAATCTATAATTTTATTTTATTTTTTTGGATGATTTCTTGATGATTCATAAAACTGGGTTGCTGTTCAAAAAAAAAAAAAAGACAGCTGCACGCGCTTGGACTCGAACTCGAGACCATAAGGTTAAGCGCTGCCACTGTCTACCAATAGGCTCTGTGTTCGGATCTCGCTAACTTGTTGTGTGCTTGTATTATTATACAATGTTTGCACCTGGGATTGAACTCATGTGAGAACAAAATAAAAAGGGTGAAATCTGTTGTTGACAGAAATCGAACTCACGTCCTCTGAGAAAGCGTAAGCACCCCAAACCGCTAGGCTATAACTGTGTTTGGTGTTGTACTTCTGTGCTTTATATATTATAAATCTGTATCAAGAACACACACAAAAAAAAATCTATTCTTATGTGACCAGTGGGGTTCGAACGCGAGACTATGAGGAAAGGCCATGTGTTCGAAACCGCTGGGCTATTGCCCTCTTTGATACGTTGGTTGCGCATTTTTTTTTGTATTTATTTTCGATCTCTGGATCTGTAAGAAAATAAAAATGGCAGCCATGTGGATTGAATTTGGGTTTATTATATGGTAATATGGTATTTATTCCTTGACTGTTGCCAAGATCTATAATTGTATGTTGTTTTTATTTTGTATTAAATTCAACATATGTATGTTTTATTTTGGGATCAAATAAACATTGAACCTTTGAACTAGAACGGTATATCGGCTGGAAACCCGGACGGCCAGACAAAAAGAGTCATCTTTGATGACTCGTGTCTTGGTATAACAACGCCACGTACGGTTCGAGTTCAAAAATTATTGTATAAAGTATGCACACTACTGGATCATATTGCTATTACAATATAGTTTGTGTAATTAGCTTTATGTATAAAGTTTCCTTTTAAGTAGTGCATTTGGGATTTAGTTATTTTGTGCCTATTTTGAAATTGTATAGATTGAACTAATATGTTGCCAAAGCAACCTCTATTAGGTAAAATTTATCACTTTTGAAAATATAGGCATGTTTCATCTATGCAAAATAATCGGCCCAAAGGAAGATTATTTTGGCCAGATGGTTAATATTTATGAATATGTTGTTCATACTCTTTTATCTATGCAAAATAATCGGCCCAAAGGAAGATTATTTTGGCCAGATATGATATTCATAAATATGTAAGTTGTCCTATTAGCTTCATCTATGCGAAATAATCGACCCAAAGGAAGATTATTTTGGCTAGACGGTTTATTCATGAATATGTGAATTTTGTGTTATTTTGTCTATGCAAGATAGTCGGCCCAAAGGAAGACTATTTTGGCAAGACAAAGGATAGTCATAAATATTAAAATTGTCTTGGTTAACATGCTGACAATTTTTTGGTCCAAAGAAAGGCATACTGTTAGGCTGTTTTCCAATTATGAAATATTTATGAATTATGTGATACCATTACGAATTGTTATTTTTGTCCAAAGACTAAATAGCAATGTCGTGTTGGGTATCTTAGGAAGCTATCAATATTCATGAATTATGGACAAATGTACCATTTACAAGTTGTTATTTATGTCAAAAGACTAAATAACAATGTTGTGCTAGGTATCTTGAGATGGGCCCACTTGCATGTAATGTGTTTAATATATTTATTATTCACACTTGTGCATGCTTTATATGGTTGATTTAATTTGAGAGTATATAATTTTCTTTATAGTGCCCTTAATATTTGCCATTATGAATAACATCCCATTTGCTTAATAGCACAAATCTTAAGAAATAGAAAAATGCACTTTATGATGTGCTTGGTTGCATAGACTTGACTATATATTAAGATTTGATAGTCTTGCGAATCTAATCATTAGTATTAGTACTATTGATAGAAAGTCGCATACGAGAAATAGGATCAATCAAATTATATTAGTCTAATAGTCATGCAACATTTAAACTCCCGGTATCCATAAGGGGTCATATTTTGAGAAAGAAAATGCCAAAGTTTCCAAAAGCAAAGATAGAAGACCGATTCGTTTCAACGAAAAGGTCGAAATGGGCATTATCCTTAGAAAGCTCATTTCAATGTGGTATAAATACAAAGGAAACATAAAGAAATATATCAAAGAATAGTCCAATCTTGTAACAAAACAAAGGTCCTTAAAAGTTTGAATGTTGAAAAACATTCTTATGGACCTAGTTTTAATCAAGAAAATGGATGAAGTATTAATTTGGCAATAATTTCTCAAGAAACTACCATCATTAAGAAATGAAAAAGGACTTAGGTTAAAGAAACTGCAGAACTTGTGATATTCCAACATAAAGTGCGAAAGAAACACAATTCAGTAATTATTTGTTATTTTTGCAAGAAAGTTGGTCACATAAAGAGAGAATTGTCCCAAATAGGTCAATGGGTGTGCGAAGAATATTGACTTCTCAATTTGGGTTGTTTTATTAATTTGATTTTAGTGCTTGTTAACACTTACTGGATGGATCAGTGACCAACCATTCACATTAATGTCATACTTTAGGATTAATTAAGGTGTATAGTGCCAATTGGTGTTGAAAGATACATCTACATGGAAATGGCAACAAGACTTTATTAAAGTCTATTGGTATCCGTAATGTTCTCCTGAATACTAGTTTGTGTTTGAATTTAGAGAAAAATTTTGATTACGCCATCAATGAGATGGAATTTAATTTCTATTTCCGGTTTGGACAAATCTAGATCCCCTTATCCATTTGGAAATGGAATTTTTAGTATTTGTCTAAATTTAAACATTAATGGAACTTGTATTCTAGTTTGTTATATTGTGAATATTAGATACCGATAGCTTTAACATAAATAAAAAGACGCCTTTTAAAAGTAACCTTGGTACTAAAGCCAAATTGGATAATAAGAATTCATTTGTGTGATAATAAAAGCAATTAGGTAATTTCTCTGAATAGAGAATAAATATGCTTATATCAAAGGGAATTCTTGTTTTTTCTTATTTAAGGAAAATAAGTGCAAAATGAAGTAAAGAATCTTTAGAGTTGATGCATATAATTTTTGTAGACCATTCCCTATGGTATCATGGAATGGATAAAAACCGATATCAACTTTATTGATGATTACTTCGATGTAGTTATTTGTACTTGATTATTGAGTAGTCGTAATCTTCGAAAATAACTTTTAGATGGGACATTAAAGTCTGTAGTTAATACAATAAGGCGAGTTCCAAGCAAAATAGTAACGCAAATCCCATACCGGTTGTGGATGGACAATAAGTCTAGTATTAGACACTTGCATGACCAGGGATGTCCAGCTGAGGCTAGGCCTCATAGGCCTAAGTAAGAATAAACTGGACTAAAAGAACAATAGTTACTACTTTGTAGGATACTCAAAATCGAGGGACTTTAAATTCTATGATCCCTCACATATGTCCTTTTTTGAAAAAAAAAAGGAAATGCCACGTAAATAGAAGTTGTTGGTTATAGTGGGAGATGTCAAAATAGGAAGGCATTGATTTTAAAGAGCCTATTACGGTTACAACTGAAAGGGATTGGATAGTTTATCCTAGTACTCTTTAGCTTGTAAGTTGGGATATTACATAAAACACAACTATATTTGAAATGCCCACTAATCAAGTAGGGAATCATCATCTATTGAAGCTGATGAACGATGAACCCCAACAACTTCAAACTTAGAGTGCCAATAAGGAGATCCACCAGATGAAGGAGAAAAATGATTTTAGATGGCTATATCATCTATCTCCATGAACACAAATTTGATATGAGATTGTAAGATGGTCCTATATCTTTTAGTTAAATCAAATTGTGTTTGAATTCTGATGCATGGATCAAGGCCATGAATGAGGAGATGAAATCCATGAGGGGCAATGGTATTTGGAATCTTGTTAGTTACCATAAGGGATGAAATTCATTGGTTATGAATATAATTTCGAAACCAAACGGAATTCAAATGGTAACATTGAAAGATGTAAAATATGCTAACGGATTTACTCATAAGGAAGTCATTGATTTTAAAGAGACTTTCTAGTCAGCTCAGACAAAAGACTCTTTTAAAATTGCTATGGCACTTATGGCTCATTATGATCTAAAGCTGCATCAAATGGACATAAAGATAATGTTTCTCAATGGGGACGTTGAAGAAACAATATACATGGTGCAACCGGAGAACCTTGAGTCCAAAGACTCAGAGCACCTAATGTAAATTGAAGAAGTCCATGAACTATCCGTGTAGGCATTCCATTCGTGATACCAAAAATCTGATGGGGTGATGACCTCTTTTGGTTCAAGGAAACACCTTTAATTAGTGCATATATCTCAAGATTAGTGGGAGCAAATTTACCCTCTTGGTGTTGTATGTAGATTAAAAAAAAAAAAAAAAAAAGCCTCGCAAGTAACAATATAAGCCTATTGCATAAAATATATATTTAAATGCAAAAGGCCCATATTGGTAATATGCTTAGCTATTTTGGTATGCAAAATTATGCACCAGGGGACACCCCTATAGCAAAAGGGTGATAAATCTTTATTTACTCCAATTTCATAAATGCATTTAGCATACGTAGTTGGGATGTTAGGCGAATATTTTAGTAATCCAAAAGTGGATCATTAAAATGATGGGTTATGAGGTATCTATAAAGAATAATAAATATATGCTCGCTTATTGAAAATAAAACCACTTAAAGATCGTGTGGTATTTCAATTTAGTAATTTGTTGGATGCTTGGATAGCAAGAGATCCACATTACATTATGTATTCACGATAGTTGGAGGAGCTATTTCGGAAAAGTGTTAAGACACTAATAGCTTTTCAACTATGAAGGCTGAATGTATAATTTGCTATAAGACATCCAATCAAGGAATATAGCTTGTATTTATCACTAGATTGAAAGTGATTAATGTGTTGACACTATAAAGGATCATTTTTGATAATAAGGCCTCTAAGCTATATTCGAAGAACAACTAGATTTTGGGAAAGTCTGATATATAGATATTAATTTTCTAGTTGTGAACAAATGAGTTCAGAGTATTCGGGTGGCAATAGAGCATATTAATACAAACTCAATAGTTTAAAGCTCACTAAGGAATCACCACTTAAAGTGCTACGTGGTCGTGAAGCTTAATGGGTATCATAAGGATCTATGGTACGCCACATTAGTGGGAGTTTGCTATTTGATGTCATGCTCTTTGTACATGTCTTTTATGGTTATGTTCTGTACAGACTAAGGTTTCATAATTAATTGAATATTCTGAAATAAGGATATTAACTTTCCATTGCGGTTTTGCATAAAGATTGGAAAGTGTTGAGGGACTCTTTGAGTCATAAGATAGGACCAGTTGGAAATAGGCATGATTGAGATCACGTTACATGTAATTTCCATGCTACACATCCATACTTGATCTATGTCATTAATTTTGCTAGTATTGTGGCCATTGTTTGGTTTAGTTACGAGTTATGTGACAAAAGCCGCTTTGATCCTATATTGGCACAATTGATGGACCAGATTGTTTTGGGATATTTCGAGGTTGAGATGGCATAAAGTTTGTGCGCACTAAGGTTTTAGCTATGTACAATTTTTCGAAAACATATGTGGACCAAGTGGGAGATTGTTGGATTTTTCTCCTATTTGGTGTTCTCACATATTTAATTTATTGTATATGGTCCGCTATCTCATTAAATAAGCCCAATTGTGTGATCTATTATGAAATAAATTCAGTAGGCTTATAGAAATATTATATATTTTGAGTATGGGCCTTTATTTCAGAGAGAAATTCAGTGTGTGATTTATTTCAGAGAGAGAATACAGAAAAACTTACGCCGTTTTTTCTTGGCTTAGAAGACCACCAACCCTAGCTCCATTTTCTTCCGCATCTGCAATGGATCAAGGTTAGTGATTATGACTATAAACATTATTTGTTTATTTACTAAAGATCCTATAGTTAATCGATTTATAGGAATCGTATTTTTATTTCTTATGAGAAATGGATTGTTATGTTCTAATCCATATTTGTTATAAAGTTTTCAACAGAACATAATTTTTTTCACTAGGAATTTTTAAACTTTTTATTTCTACAGTGTCATCTATTCACGAAAACATTTAATAATTTTCTATTTCTGTTTTTAACTCAAAGTAATTTGTTAAAAAAAATTAATCAACCATCTTCTATTGACATCTACACAAAGCGCATGTTGATAATTTCTTACTCTATTAATTGCATATTCACGGTGTTTCCTTGCATCTCGATAGATGGTAACATAATATTCTATAAGATTATTGAGTTTTGTACCTTTTTTTTTTTTTAATTTAACAGTTCACAAAATAAAAGTAAGAATACCTTGAGTTGATTTGTCTTTCTTCCTTTACTTGTGACAACTAAAATAATATTATACAATTGATAATATATAATATTTATTCAAGGTCTTTCGGCAATTTACAGAGTTAAGAATTAGATTTCTAGTGAAACATCAAACTATTCAGACACCAAAATTATGAATAAAGATTTGGGCTTCTAATTGGACTTTATAATATTGAATTGTGAACAAAAAAAAAAAGCTAACATTTTTAATTGCCCTCTTTCAATCTGCTCAATAAAAATAATTTATTAGGTAAATTGCTAATTCTATGACAATTTTTGTTATCAATTGGAAAATAAATTTTCTCGTCAAGTTTAATGTATAATATAACATTGTACTGTATTATATTTTATTGAATTATAAAAATACGAACAAGTCATGGATAGGCATGGTATCCTTATTCCTACATTTTAATTATTTATGTATTTTATTTAGGTATAATTGATAAAGATTTCAATAATCAAACCCACTTTACAATGCCCAAGTGTACAATCTTAATATAAATGAATTTGAAATATTTGGTTACTAGCATAAAATCCATATTATACCTTAGAGTCATTAAAAAATATAGTATTTTTAAGAATCATAATTTTACATGTTAAATTTAAATATTCTAAGTTATTTATGGATGTAAACTAATGCTAAACGGATCGGATATGTTGTTTTCCATATCCGTGTTCATTTGATATTATTGAATATCAGTGCGAAAAACATGTATTGACGGATGTTTATAATTAATATCCATATTAGTATTCATCAGATATCGGATATATTCATATCCAATTGTAATTTTTAAAAATTAAATTAAATTATAAATATTTGATTATCGGTGTCCATTTATAAATTTTCGAGTATTTTAGTCAATTGTAAATAATTGATACTTGGCTATAATTAATTGAATATTCAAATTTGTGTAGATATAATTTAGTCATATTTTATATATATATATATATATATAATCCACTCATTGACAAAAACTAATCTATATATATATATATATATATATATTTGGCCATAACCACCCAGTTCCGACTCATCGGCCAACTAATCCGGATCGGGTACTGCAGAGGCCAATTATGGAGGTGACCCTCCCAACCCAATTGCTTCATTCACAACACTAAGATTCGAACTCTGGACGTTGCTTAAGGGATCTAGCGCCTCATTCCACTAGACAAACTGGTAGTTGGTAAAAACTTATCTATATACATATACATAGATACCATACACTTTTGTTAATAACACTTACAATGCGTTCTGCAAAGAAAAGAAAATAGAGCAGAAAAAAATCAGAGGAAAGAAAAGAGAATGAAAAAAAATGGGTGGATTTTAATTTTCCACAAAGTTGTTTGGATGAGGGAAAAATGAATCGAAAGAGAATGAAAAAATAGATATAATCTTTTCCTTCCATTTTTCGCCAATTTTGGGAAGGAAAAATAAAATGGTGGGTCCCACGCATTTTTTTTCTTTCCTTTTAGTTTTCCACACGCAAGCAAACAAAGGAAAATCATTTCTTTCCTCTCATTTTCCTTCCTTCCCCTCCCCATCCTAGTTCCTCCCTACCAAACTTACTATTAAGCACGAGATTAACTTAACAAATGATATCATAAATACATCAATTAATCTTTAAAAAATAAAATTTTATTGAAATCACATATAAGTTTTAGTATACATATAAATTGTTATTCTTTTCAAACATTGTTTATTGGATTTAATTAACAAATTATATAACTAAACTAAATATATGTATACAGGGTGGATATTAAATTCACAGATATCTAATTACTATATTTGTATACATTTATAATCAAAGATATCTATAATCGAATGCAGATAATATCTGCTTTCGATTATCCATTTACAGCATTACATAAAAAGCTGACATATAATCTATGTTGCACGAACACCAACACGGAAACATGGATACACTACGACTCGGACACACCACGACACAGACACAGTGACTCGTAATTTTAAAAAATTTTATGACACGACACGGCACTATTTTGATGAATATTTTTATATTATTTTAGTGATAATATAACATAATATGCGTATACTTACACATTTATGTGTACAATTAGTGCAAAATTCATATATACATATTGATACAAATACAACAATGTAGAAATTCATATTGGTGATTATATAACAATTCCTTTTGTGTGATATATGAACTATCTATTTTTTTTAAAAAAAAAACAAACAAACAAACGAAAGTAAGTTTCAATTTTCACAAAAAAATAATGTGAAATTAAATTATAAGATGAAACAACAATCATATTCAAATAACTTCAGAAAATTTTATTTTTCATTATCTTCTTATAGTTATGATATTCATAAAAATACATGGAAAACACTCGGCGTATTCCAAAAGTGTCGGGCACGTTACTGAGAGCATGCCCGGCACATCCTTAGAAGTGTCTATGTGCAAGGGAAGATGTGTCAATGGGTAAGGGAAGTGAAGAAGGGAGCGACTTTAATTTTAGAAGTGTCGTGCATTATAGCATATAAAAGAAATTGAAACATTTCTTTGTCAAACGATTAGGAAACAGTATATTTCCGCTACCGAGAATTGAACTCGGGTCTCCTGGGTGAAACCCAAACATCCTAGCAATTGGACGACAATGAATCCACGCCTTGGATATTGTTGATTAAACAATAACAATATTCTGTCACATCATAATTCAAGGAGAACTTTATTCAAACATATATTATTACCAAAAAGCAAATGTGAATGAACTTTAGACTAATAATGTAAAAATTTACAATTACTAAATATCATGTTAAATTATATACACATGAATGAGAGAATTTTAAAAGTGAACAAATTTAATTTCAATATGAGTGATCTTGAAATAATATGAAAGAAATGTTTTTTTACGGTATAGACATACCAAAAAATTAATTAGCAGTTTTCAAACAGACATTTAGAAAAGTATTTTGAACACACCTAAAATAAATTAAGAAGAAAACGCTACTAAAAATATGTTAGGACTTTATGTTGTTCCCTCTAATAAATTTAGAATACTAATTTGTCCTATTACAAATTTACGACACAAATTTAACATTTTTTGACACATTTAGGACTTCTGTCATCTCCGTGTTAGAAAAACTCACGTGACCAGTTGTAAATGTATTTTTTTTCCTTTTGTATTGATAGATTTCAATTGCTAAAAAAAAAAAAAAAATCTTGAGTCACATGATACACACAAGACCAGGTGCTTTGACATATTTGCCCCCAAATCATCCTAGGTGTCACGCTAGTTCATTGAAAATGCCAAATAAGGGCCACCTACTGTTGACTCGTAAAATATCCCAATTTGATTCGTTGTCGATCAAAAATTCAGACTAATTCGGTCAATTTTCTAACAAAAAATCCTAAACATGTCAAAAAATGTTAAATTGGTATCCTAAATTTGTAATTGGACAAATTAGTGTACTAAATTTGTTAGAAAGCACAACATACAATCTAAAAATTATAATTTTACCAATATTGCAACAAACTGAATTGCAAGAATTTCGAAAGACATAAATACCAAAACCCATTATTTATTACATCCTTAATGAGGAGAGAGCACTCCACTACATCAGGGACTCAAATTATTCAACAATAGACTCACGTAACAATACAACAAGAAAAAACAAGAAAAAAAAACCACAGAAAGGAATTTATAATGCGTGCTTGTATTTTTTTCTAGTTGTTATCTGACCAGAACTGACCCTGAAGATACTTGATCACATTTTTGTCAACCTGGAAGGCCTTAGTGAGAACATCAGCAGAGATAGGCGGTTCCGAGCCAAAAACAGCATTTGCAATTGTGATAACTCCTGGATTTTGGCTGCTCAGACCAGCAAACACGACGGCGTTTGTTTTTCCCACGTTAAATTGGAAGTGAATGAGACCTTCCGGGAACACAAACACGTCTCCCGGATATAATGTCTTTGTAAAGAGCTTGTTTTTCATGTTCGGATCTGCAGGATTCGAAGTCACAAAACCGACGTACAGAGTTCCTTCCACGACTACAAGGACTTCAGTGGCTCGAGGGTGCGTGTGCGGTGGGTTTAGCCCGTACGGTGCGTAGTCGATACGAACCAAAGAAATGCCAAGGGTGTTGAGCCCGGCTAGTTGGTTCACGGTTACTTGAGTGACTCTTGATCCGAGTGGATTTGATGTATTTCCGGGCTTGTTCAAGCCCGAGAAGAAGAAGTCATCGGCGTTAACCATGTTAGGATTCTTGCATATCTTTCCATTCACAAAAACTGCATAAGAAAGGATGAATAAGTATACATGACTTGAGAAATGCAAGGGAAATAAATGCTGGCGTAACAATGCATAATTATACAATTTTTTTCCTTTCCGTTTTAAAATCATCAAAACTGATTAAATTCACCAAGAAACTTAAATCCCCATGAATGCAGGGCAAGTTAGGGAATTTATCAGAATTTGAAGATTAAATAAAGAAACAGAGGGGTGTACTTGTACCGAAGAAGGGACTTATAGGGGAGGTTTATATTTTTAAAATTAAGAAACAAGATTTATGTTTACTTACCAGAAGCTTTGGAATCATTAACTGCAACACAAAAATCCTGAAGAGGGCTGGGATCAGATGCGTGCGCTAATGAACAAGCAAATGCTAGAATTACCATATTTGTATCAATTTATAATCAAAGATATCTATAATCGAATGTGGATAAAATCTGCTTTCGATTATCCATTTACAACCTTACATAAAACGCTGACATACAATTTATGTTGCACGAACAAGAATGCAACGATATGGATACACTACAACTTGGATACGCTCCGACACAAACACAGTGACACGTAATTTTTAAAAATTTTATGACACAACACGACACGACAGTATTTAAAGGAATATTTTCATATTATTTTAGTGATAATATAGCATAATAGGCATATACTTACACATTTATCTATACAATTAGTGTAGATTCATATATATATATATATATATTGATAAAAGTACAAAAAGGTAGAAGTTCATATTGGTGTTATATGAAAGTTCTTTTTTGCGTGATATATGAACTACCCATTTAAAAAAAAGAGAGAAAGTTTCGATTATCACAAAAAATATAATGTGAAATTAAATTAATGGATGAAACAACAATCACATTCGAATAACTTTAGAAAATTTTATTTTTCATTATCTTCTTATAGTTATGAAATTCACAAAAATATGTGGAAAAAGCTCCATGTATCCCCCAAAATTGTCAGACACGTTACTGAGAGTGTGTCCAACACATCATTATAAGTGTCTATGTGTAAGGGAAGTGTCGAAGGGCACATCTTTAATTTTATATTGAGAGCGTGTCCGACACATCATTAGAAGTGTCTATGTGTAAAAGAAGTGTCGAAGGGCACAACTTTAATTTTATAAGTGTCCGTGCATTATAGCGTTTAATACAATTTAAAATACTTCTTTTTCGGAAGATTAGGAAACAATATTTCCGTTGCTGGAATCGAACCCAGGTCTCCTGGGTAAAAGCCAGACATCCTAACCGCTGGACGACAACGGATCTGTGTCTCTAAGTAATTGTTGATTAAACAATAACAATATTTTGTCACGTCATAATTCAAGGAGAACTTTATTCAAACATATTTAATTACCAAAAGGCAAATGTGAATGAACTTTAGATAAATAATGTAAATATTTATGATTACTAAATATCATGCTAAATTACATACACATGAATGAGAGAATTTGAAAAATTGACATATCTAATGTCACTGTGATTGATTTTAAAATAATATGAAAGAAATGTTTTTTGTTTTGAGGTACAGACGTACAAAAAAATTAAGGAATATTTTTCTGACAGACAATTAGAAAAGTATTTTGAACATTACTAAACATATATTAGAATTGTACATTATATCCTCCAACAAATTTGGGACACTAGTTTGTCCTATTACAATTTTACGACACAAATTTAACATTTTTTGACACATTTAGGGCTTCCATCATCTCCTTGCCGAAAAAACTCACGTGACCAATTGTAAATGTTTTCTTCGTGCTGATAGATTACAATTGCTAGAAAAATGTTTTCTTGAGTCACGTGATACTCACAAGACCACTTGTTTTGACAAATTTGCCCCCAAATCATCCTAGGTGTCACGCTAGTTCATTTAAAATGCCAAATAAGGGCCACCTACTGCTCACTTGCAAACTATTCCCAATTGATTTGCTGCCGACCAAAAATTCCGACTAATTTGGTCAATTTTGTAGCGGAAAATCCTAAATGTGTCAAAAAATTGTAAATTGGCATTCTGAATTTATAATTGGGCAAATTAATGTACTAAATTTGTTAGAGGATACAACTTACAATCTAAAAATTATAATTTTTCCATTATCGAAAGAAACTAAATTGCAAGAATTTCAAAAGACATAATACCAAAACCCTTTATTTATTACAGCCTTAATGAGGAGAGAGCACTCTCCTACATAAGGGACTCAAATTATTCAACAATACGATCATGTAACATTATAATACCAAAAAACAAGGAAAAAAAAACCCGTAAAAATGAATTTATCATGCATGCTTGTATTTTTTTCTAGTTGTTATCTGACCAGAACTGTCCCTGAAGATACTTGATCACATTCTTGTCGACCTGGAAGGCCTTAGTGAGAACATCAGGAGAGATAGGCGGTTCCGAGCCGAAAACAGCATTTGCAATTGTGATAACTCCTGGATTTTGGCTGCTTAGACCAGCAAACGCAACAGCATTTGTTTTTCCCGCGTTAAATTGGAAGTGAATGAGGCCTTCCGGGAACACAAACACGTCTCCCGGGTATAATGTCTTTGTAAAGAGCTTGTTTTTCATGTTCGGATCTGCAGGATTCGAAGTTACAAAACCGACGTACAGAGTTCCTTCCACGACTACAAGGACTTCAGTGGCGCGAGGGTGCGTGTGAGGAGGGTTGAGCCCGTACGGTGCGTAGTCGATACGAACCAAAGAAATGCCAAGGGTGTTGAGCCCGGCTAGTTGGTTCACTGTTACTTGAGTGACTCTTGACCCGAGTGGATTTGATGTGTTTCCGGGCTTGTTCAGGCCCGAGAAGAAGAAGTCATCGGCGTTGACCATGTTCGGGTCCTTGCATATCTTTCCATTCACAAAAACTGCATAAGATAGGATGAATAAGTATACATGACTTGAGAAATGCTAGGGAAATAAATGCTGGCGCAACAGTGTATAATTATACAAATTTTTCCCTTTCGGTTTGAAAATTACAAATATCCCCCCCCCTCCCCCCCCCTTCTTTGGAACATTGATTGGGATTTGATCAAAACTGATTAAATTCATCAAGAAACTCGAATCCACATGAATGAAGGACAAGTTAGGGAATTTATCAGAATTTGAATATCAAATAAAGAAACAGAGAGGTGTAATTGTATGGAAGAAGGGAGTTACAGGGGAGGTTTTTATAATTTTAAAATTAAGAAACAAGATTTATGTTTACTTACCAGAAGCTTTGGAATCATTAACTGCAACACAAAAGTCCTGAAGAGGGCTGGGATCAGATGCATGTGCTAATGAACAAGCAAATGCAAGAATGGCCAAAGCTGCAATTAAGAATCGAATAATTGCCATCTTAATTAATTAATTGAAGAGAGCTTGAACTAGCTTGATTTCTCTATATGAGTAGAGTTGATTAAATTGATTGTTATTAGCAAATTAAGCAGGTACGCTAATTTATACTTAATCTTGTTTGAACCGGTGGATTAATTGTTCGAGTTTAAATAAAGATTTGAGTTGGTCATTTAATTTGTTGAGGGTACTGTAATCTTGCCAGGTCTTCAGTATGGCTAATTCATAAGGATTAATTCTCTTGCAAATTTGTAATAGCTCTATGAGTCGGCCAAATTAATTAATCTAACTGCTGGTATGGTATAGAAGCGGTCAATTTTTTGTATCAATAAAAAAAGGGCGTAAAATTTAATATCTTTTTAGATTATATAATACTGTTGCAATATTTAATATCTCTTTTGATTATCCAATTTTGTTAATAGACTTGCATGCATTCATATATATATATATATATATATGTTATACTAATACAATATATATATATGTATATTTAAAATTTAGTAATCTAATATTTTAAAAGAAAGCAATGAAAATTATAAAAATTGGGCACATACTATATTAAGTGAAAAGGGGGCGGGAACATAAGGATTAATTAACTTGCAAATTTGAAATAGCCTTAAGACTCGGCCAAATTAATTAATCTACGTACTGGTATCGCATAGAAATGGTCAATTTTAATAGACTTGCATGTGTATGTGTGTGTGCGTGTGTACATACATGTTTATTTAAAATTTTAGTGATTAAATATTATAAAAGAAAGCGATAAAAAGAACCATCTATGTTGGGCACATATTATATTAAGTAAAAAAATGGGGTTTCCCGCTACGCTAGCATCGACCGAACCACATTGTTGGCATAACCTTTTACTCTACGTTGCTACGGTAGTCAATTTTGAGCGGCCTACAAGTTGCCCTTTTCTTGTAATCAACTTATATTAAACTTTCGTGTGTTTGACCTTGCCTGTGATACACCCAATTTCAAACTACAAAAATGAAAAAGACCACGTCTAGCTTTAACAAGTCTTTAACATGTTTATCAAACTTTAAGACTCTTGAGTCTTGACTGCACAATATATGTTTTAAAGCATGTTTTGAATAAGTGGCGGAATCAGGACCCCGAGGTTAAGGGTTCATTTACCAACTATAAGCTATCGATAATACAAATAATTTAAACAAAAAAATTAAGGGGTGTACTGAATGATGACTAGGGAGTGCACTATAAGATAATTAATATTGTCATTCAAACACACACACACACACACACACATATATATATATAATACAATTTTAAAGTCAATGGATGCGCGTGCACCCCTGAAGCTGACATTTAGCTCCGTCAATGTTATGAATTATACAAAGTGTGTATTTTTGCCTATCTGTCTTCTATCTTATTATAAAAATGCAAATAACTTATCACTGATTTACATTTCTTCTTTTTGTTTTTTTTAAGTGAAACTAAAGTAACCATCTATTATTATAATATGATAATATTTTGTTGGGATTTTTTTGATAGTTAATTATTAATTATAAAATATAAGAAACTAAAGAATTTTGCTCTTAATTGAACTATTAAAATTAATTAAACCCATTGAAAATTTGAAACTCAAGATTTTACTTTTACTTGAACTCTAAAATTTTATTAAACACGTCAAAAACAGATCACACTGATATATTGTTCTTTAAAATAATTTTGGTAATAAAATCGACAAAACTCGAGAGTTATAATTTTAAGGAAAAAATATAGTTAAGTTCTTTCAACTATACTTATGTGACACTATACCTCGTACTATAATAAGCTTCACTTAACCCCTCCATCTTAATTCTTACACAAACAAAGTGTTAACTATTATTTATAAAATAACTATTATAACCTTTTAGTCTTTTAAACTCCAATATTACTAATTAAATATATACTATACAAACAAAAAATTGAATTATTGATGTCAACCAAAAAGTGATACATTTTCTTATTATGGCACTGATATATTTTGGTAATGAAAGTATCAACATCAATTTTATTCTCAACCTCACAAGTTAATTATTGTATACAAATGTAAATTTTCAGTTTTTTCGTAATTCCATTTTTTGATCTAAAAAAGATAGTTCAAATATTGCACATTTTCCAACTCTTCTTATGATAAAATTGCACCCATTATATTTCTATATAGTAAACTTTAGGAATTCGAAAGAAATTAGGGAAAGCATGCACAATTAAATAATAATAATAATGTCTTATGATTTAAAAATTCAATTTTGATATTTATTGGAATAAAATAAGTATTAACTAACACCCAAAAAGTATTCATTAATAAAACAAAATAAAATCCCAACAAAAACTTTGAAGTCTATTACAAACCCTGCATTTGCATTATGATAGTGTTATAATAGAGACAGAAAACGTAATTGTGGTTGTATAATTTCTCTCTCACACTACTAAGTCTTCTATTGTTTAAAAGAATTTTATAAACTTTGAAAGATTATAATTGATATTTTACAGGTAATTTCTAATGCCTTGTTTGTGTACGAATTAAAATTAACGGGTTAAGCGAAGTTTATTATAGTACAAGGAGCTAAAGTGTCACAGTTAGCATAGTTCAAGGCGGGTTAAGTATATGTTGCCCCATTTTTAATTGAACTCTTAATGTTAAAACTTTAATACACCATACACCAAGATTTTTTTTTATTTTAATGTGGGTTTCCAAAAAAGAACCGAAAACTCCAAAAGTTGTTCAGGTAAAATTTGCAAAATCTTTCAATTTATTGTGAATTAAACATTATAAAATACATCACATTCTATATTTAGAAGGTCTATAATTCCAATCATTTATACCACTTTTTCTATCACAACACCAATATCACTGATTTTAATATAGTATAGTTGAAATTTATGTTAATCACATTACTCTCAACATATCTACCACAATTATCATGTCTATATTCTTCATTATTTTCATCAATACCTTTGTACCATTACCTTCAACCCCATGTTTATCGCTAGTGTCATCTTCTCCACCATTACTATTAATTGCACCTCTCATATTGCAGCCACTATAGAGTAACTCCAATACCAAATCCACTACGATGTCCGTGCACCCTCAAAAAAAAATTTAAAGGGAAGAAAGGCATACTAACATTTTTGTTTAATAACTATGTTTAACTTTTTACAATTACCAGTTAGTTTAAATTTATAGTTATTTAGATTTCACATTAGTTTGTTTAATTTTTTTTTCATCTATACAAATTTTGAACATGTATTCCATACAATAATTGAAATAATAAGTTGTATAGATTCTTTCAAGTTATTTTTATTAAAGTAATGTAGACGTTGAGATTCTTTGTAGTAAATTTTATTACTATTTTCTTTTTATGAGAATTTGCTACTTTTCTATTGTTCTAAGTTGCATTATGTCCTTAATTTTTTTTTTCTTTTTTTGCTGCACGTAATTTTTTCTTTATGGTACCTGCTGTTGTTTTTCTCCAACTTTTCCCAATTCATTATTCCTTCCATATGAAGAGTGTGGAACATAATTTTTTCACTATGAATTTCTTATTTTTTTAACATATTTTTAAACTTTATATTTCTACATTGTCATCTATTCAAAAAAAACATGTTATAATTTTCTATTTCTTTTTTGAACTCAAAGTAATTAGTTAAAAAAAATTAATCTTCCATCTTATATTGACATTTACACAAAACACATGTTGATAATTTCTTACTCTATTAATCGCATATTTAAGGTATTTTCTTGCATCTCGAAAAATGGTAATGATAAGCTTAAAATATATGCAATTTCTTAGGTAAATTACATAGGTTTTATTTGATATAAGATAAGAGTTTAAAGCTCTTTGGTTGAAATTTGTGCTATTTATAATAAAACCTTAATTTGACCAAATTAAATTGTATTGCACCCTCAGATCATAAATTTTTCAAAGTTTTGATGTTCAAATGTACCCACAAGAGTTTCATGATTTTATTTTAGGAAATTGGGATTGAAATCAAGCTGCCATGTAGACCAAACCAAGATGGCCAAAACCATTTTAAATTCTTGAAACCGTCCTGACCCTGGCAGAAAAAGTGGAGACCGATCGAATCAGGACGGCTAAAGCCGTCCCACAAGCAAAGCCGTCCCGATTTGTCTAGAACAGCTCAGAAAGGTTCGATTTGGGACGGCTTAAGCTGTCCTGTGAAGCGTGACCGTCCCATGCCGTCCAGAAATGAGGATTTATGTTCGATTTGGGACGGCTTAAGCCGTCCCGACGGTGAAGCCGTCCTGTCGTGTCCAGTGGGTAAGAAAAACCTGCAATTTTGGACGGCTTAAGCCGTCCCGACGGTGAAGGCCGTCCCGATTCAATCCATCCAAAAAGTGAACCTTTTTATAGTGGTGAGAACATCAGCAGCTTTACAGCTATTCTTTAAAGGGACGTTTTGTGCATAAAAAGGGGATTTTTGGAGCTGAGAAGGAGGAGGAGAATTGGAAGGGAATTCAAGGAGAATTCAAGGGCAAAAGCTTAGGAAGGGTGACAATTCCAAAAGCCAAGCTCCTCTATTCATCAAGATTATCGTCAAAAGTCGAGTTTGCTTATGTTTCTTTCTACTTTCATTATGTTCTTGTTTTGTTTTATTTTCACTATGTCTAGCTAATTAAATCATAGGGTTCTAGGCTAAGTTGTTGATGAAACCTTTGTGATTTTTGTTGAACTTCTTTGATTTTTATTTTACGTACTTCCTATCTATGATTCAAGGTTTTTATTACTTGTGAATTTTTGGCAAATCTTTACAAGCTTTGAGATTTTATATTCGACTACGAAAGGGTGTGTATAAAATCTGACTATTTGTGTTATAGACATAGGGAATGCATAGATTAGAAATAATCGTGCTCTTGTGCAATCGGTTATGTTAATTTGCAAGGATTTTTTTAACTAACACAACTCTTGTGCGCAATGGGCCAAGGAATCCGTATGTGATCACGAAAGTAGACACATAGCATTCTTCGGCACGTTTGTTTTACTTTCGAAAGGAGATTACAAATATTTTCGTGAGTTGGATTGTGGGAAGGTGTATTAATTAAAATCAATGGAAGTTTAATTTATCACAAGGGAGGATTCAATCAACGATGCCTAGGCCCTAGTTAGTGTTTATTGATTTATTTGCTTTGATTTAGTTGTGTGTTTTTATTTCATCTTATCCCGATATATTTTCGTAGCTTAAACAATAGAAAACTTATAAGTTTGGTGCTTGGTAGACCTTTCCTCGTGGGAACGATACTCTTACTTTCACTTTATTACTTGAGCGATCCGTACACTTGCGGAAAATACGCAATAAGTTTTTGGCGCCGCTGCCGGGGAACGGTGATTACCAATATCAAACAAATTTTAGTATCTATTGATTTAAGCACAATTATTTATTTTTATTTTTATTTTTCGGTGTTTTATTTTCAGTTCATACATCTTGTTGTTCTTGGTGCAGGAGTAGGCGTATGCAAAGGTCTCGAAGCTTCGACTTGGTACCGTTTGACCCCGAGATAGAGAGAGCTCTCCATCAACTTCGCCGTGATCAAAGAAAAGAATTAGACCAAGCATTGGCCTTACCAGCTGTAGAGATGGCTCAACAAAATCGAACATTGAGGGACTATGCACTATTTGATGCCACGGGAATCCAAGGAAGCATCGCCATGCCAGCTATTGATGCTAATAACTTTGAAATCAAGCCAGCAATCATCAATACCGTGCAGCAACACCAATTTGGGGGAGGCGCAACGGAGGATCCCAACTCGCACTTATCTCACTTTTTGGCAATTTGTGCAACTTTCAAGATTAATGGTGTCTCGAGTGATGCCATTCGCCTACGTTTGTTTCCATTTTCATTGCGGGATCGGACCAAGGATTGGTTAGGTTCCCTACCACCGAATTCCATCTCCACATGGGATGAGCTTTCTAAAGCCTTTTTGGCAAAGTATTTTCCACCTCGGAAGGTTTCCGCCATTCGCGAGGAATTGATGGCCTTCCGACAACAGGATCAAGAGTCCCTAAGCGAGGCTTGGGAACGCTTTAAGGAGTTGCAAAGAAAGTGCCCTAATCATGGCTTGCCAGATTGGTTGCTCGTGCAAAGATTTTACAATGGTTTGACAGAATCCCTTCGAATAATGATCGATGCATCCGCGGGAGGCACATTGATGTCTAAATCCACAGAAGCCGCATGTCAATTGATTGAGGAAATTGCTGCTAATGATTACCAATGGGGAACAAGAAGGGCTACTCCTTCTTTCACGCAACCCACAAAAGTTGCAGGTGTGCTCGAGTTAGATACCATGTCGTTCATTAATTCTAAATTTGATGCATTGTTGCAGAAATTTGATCAATTATCTGTTAACGCGGTATCTAATCCTCCGTTGAGTTGTGGTGCTTGTAGAGGTCCTCATGCCAATAATGAGTGCACAGGGGTTATGGAGCAACTTCCATCCGAACAAGTGCAATATGTCAATAACAGGAATCAAAACAACCCCTATGCACCCACTTACAATCCAGGATGGAGAAATCATCCAAACTTTTCTTGGGGAGGTAGTCAAAATGCACAAAATCAACAATTTGGGCCGCATAGACAAAATTTTCAGCCGAAACCTCCAGGTTTTTCCTCACAACCGCACCATCCTTCTCAACCTGAGCAAAGATCTTCCTTGGAAGCAACCCTTGAGAAATTCATGCAGTCCACCATGGATCAATTGGGTCAAATTAAGCAGCAGCTGGGAAATTTTGACTCTCGCCTAAATCGGATTGAATCTCAAGGTAGCACTTCCACCTTTAGGCAACAAGGACAATTGCCTAGTCAAACGGAGATCAACCCGAGGGAGCAATGCAAGGCTGTTACATTAAGGAATGGGAGAGAGTTGATTGAGCTACCGAAGAAAGAGCAGAAGGTGGAGAGAAAGGAAGATGTGTCAAAGGAAACCGAAGAAACGGATAAGGTCAAGAATGGGGAAAATGAAGAATCACCACCAAGGATTTATGTGCCCCCCGTTCCTTTTCCACAGAGACTTCAAAAGCAGAAGTTAGATAAACAATTTGAGAAGTTTCTAGGAATCTTTAAACAATTGCACATAAACATTCCTTTCGCAGATGCTTTGGCGCAGATGCCCACATATGTAAAGTTCCTCAAGGAGATATTGTCCAACAAACGCAAGATTGAAGAACATGGCACCATTGCTTTGACTGAGGAATGCAGCGCCATCATCCAACAAAAGTTACCACCAAAGCTCAAAGATCCAGGGAGTTTCTCTATTCCTTGTACTATTGGTAATGTTGAATTTGATAAAGCTTTGTGTGATTTGGGCGCAAGTGTGAGTTTAATGCCTCTTTCTGTGTGTAGGAGACTAGGACTGGGAGAACTCAAACCTACCACCGTGACATTACAACTAGCAGATAGATCCATAAAGTATCCAACAGGGGTGCTAGAGAATGCTCTTGTTAAAGTGGGTAATTTCTATCTCCCTGTGGATTTTGTGGTTTTGGATATGGAAGAGGATGGAAAGATGCCATTGATTTTAGGAAGACCCTTTTTGGCCACTGCGGGCGCTCTCATCGATGTCAAGAATGGTCGGTTGACACTTCAAGTTGGGGAAGAGACAGTGGAATTCAACTTATTTCGTACAATGAAGACACCCGACGTTCCGGAGCAATGTTTAAGAGTGGAGGTATTTCAAGACATCTCCAGAGCTGCCACACAGAAAATTGCAGGGCAAGATCCACTTGAGTTGTGCATAAGGGGTTCGGCTGATGTCTTTGATGACGATGAAGAAATTGCTGAGATTGCAGCGAGGTTTGACGCCAACTCTTGTGTGCTTTCTCGCCACAGGTATAGATTTGAGGAGTTAGGAGAAGGTAAGCCTCGAATTCCCCCATCTATTGAAAAAGCACCTACTCTTGAGCTAAAAATCCTTCCGACACATCTTAAGTATGCATACTTGGGTGATAAGGACACATTGCCTGTAATAATCTCGGCACACTTAACTGATGCACAGGTTGCTAAATTGTTGAGAGTATTACGTGAACATATGAGGGCAATAGGATGGAGTATCTCTGATATAAAAGGGATTAGCCCTTCGATTTGTATGCATCGCATTCTAATGGAAGATAATCACAAGCCAACCATAGAGCATCAACGTAGGTTAAATCCTAACATGAAAGAAGTGGTTCGGGCCGAAATTATTAAATTATTAGATGCAGGGATAATTTATCCAATTTCTGATAGTGCTTGGGTGAGTCCAGTGCAGGTTGTGCCTAAAAAGGGTGGGATGACTGTGATACATAATGAAAATAATGAATTGATATCCACAAGAACAGTTACAGGTTGGCGTGTGTGTGTTGACTATAGGAAGCTCAATAGTGCAACTCGTAAGGATCATTTTCCATTGCCTTTTATTGATCAAATATTGGAGAGACTTGCGGGCTATTCATATTATTGTTTCCTTGATGGTTATTCCGGGTATAACCAAATTGAGATTGCTCCGGAAGACCAAGAGAAGACGACCTTAACTTGTCCCTATGGAACTTTTGCATTTAGAAGAATGCCCTTTGGTTTATGCAATGCTCCGGCAACTTTCCAACGTTGTATGATGGCTATATTTTCTGATTTCATAGAAAAAACAATGGAAGTATTCATGGATGATTTTTCTGTGTTTGGCGATTCCTTTGATTCTTGCTTGACTAATCTTTCCCATGTGTTATAGCGCTGTGAAGAGACTAATCTTGTTTTAAACTGGGAAAAATGCCACTTTATGGTACAAGAAGGGATTGTATTAGGACACAAAATTTCGGAGCAAGGCATTGAGGTGGATCGAGCAAAAATTGAAGTCATTTCTCGCTTGCCACCCCCAAACTCAGTCAAGGGAGTTAGGAGTTTCCTTGGTCATGCGGTCTTTTATCGCCGCTTTATCAAGGATTTCTCCAAAATTACTAAACCTCTTTGTAATTTACTTTTGAAAGATGCTAAATTTGACTTTGACGAGAAATGTTTAATTGCTTTTGATAGGTTAAAGGAGGCATTGACTTCTGCACCCATCATGACGGCACCGGATTGGGGACTTCCATTCGAGCTCATGTGCGACGCTAGTGACCATGCTATAGGCGCAATCCTAGGCCAAAAAAGGGAAAAACGTTTGCATGTCATTGCATACGCAAGCAAAACTTTAAATGATGCACAACTTAATTATGCTACTACTGAGAAAGAATTGCTTGCGATTGTATTTGCTTTTGATAAGTTTCGTTCCTATTTGATAGGTTCTAAAACAATTGTCTATACGGATCACGCAGCCATCAAATTCTTGTTGTCAAAGAAGGATTCTAAGCCTCGCTTGATTAGATGGATACTCTTATTACAGGAGTTTGACTTGGAGATTCGGGACAAACGGGGGGCAGAGAACGTTGTAGCTGATCATCTATCTCGGATGGATGTTGGGTCACCTATCACGGAGGATGAGGTGCCCATTCAAGACTCTTTTCCAGACGAACAATTCCTCGTAGCAGTTTTAAACACTCCATGGTATGCTGATTTTGTGAACTACTTGGTCAGTGGAGTTATACCATCTGAATTAAATTTTCATCAAAAGAAAAAGTTCCTCTTTGATGTAAAACATTATTTTTGGGAGGAACCATTACTCTTCAAATCTTGTTCTGATGGTATAATTCGACGATGCATACCCGATGAAGAGTTTAGGAGTGTGATGGAACATTGTCATTCAAGCGAGTATGGAGGGCATTCGGGGGCATCGAAGACTGTTGCCAAGATTTTACAGTCGGGATTCTTTTGGCCCACGATGTTTGCGGACGCCCGAGCCTTCATTGCACAATATGATCGATGCCAACGGACGGGAAATATTTCTAGATGGAATGAGATACCCTTGAACAACATATTGGAAGTTGAATTATTTGATGTGTGGGGCATTGATTTCATGGGACCCTTCCCTTCATCCTACAACAATAAATATATCTTGGTGGCAGTCGATTACGTGTCCAAGTGGGTTGAAGCCATAGCTAGTCCTACAAATGATTTGAAGGTAGTTTTGAAGTTTCTCAAGAAAAATATCTTTACGAGATTTGGGGTACCCAGGGCAATGATTAGTGATGGGGGGAAACACTTTTGTAACAAACCATTGGAGAATTTGTTAAGAAAATATGGAGTCTACCATCGAATTGCCACCCCTTATCACCCTCAAACCAGTGGACAAGTAGAGATTTCGAATCGTGAGATTAAGCAAATCCTCGAAAAAACAGTGGGAATCACACGTAAGGATTGGGCTGCGAAGCTAGATGATGCGCTTTGGGCATATAGGACGGCATATAAAACACCTATTGGAATGTCACCATATAGGTTGGTCTTTGGAAAAGCATGCCATCTACCGGTGGAATTGGAGCATAGAGCATATTGGGCCACAAAGGCATTGAATTTCGACTTCAAGGCGTCAAGCGAGCACTGATTATTGCAATTAAGCGAGTTAGAGGAACTCCGGAGGGATGCCTATGAAAATGCGAAAATTTACAAAGAAAGGACCAAAGCATGGCATGATAAGCATATTCAGAGGAGAGAGTTCATCGAAGGCCAACAAGTGCTCCTTTTTAACTCACGTCTCCGACTTTTTCCGGGTAAACTCAAGTCAAGATGGACAGGACCATACACAATTCTCAAAGTTTACCCCCATGGAGCGATTGAGATAGGCAATGACGGTTCTGGATCTTTCAAAGTAAATGGGCAGCGCCTAAAGCCATATTATGAGGGCAATCAAGTTGCTCAGCAAGGAGCACAATCAAGCCCGTCTTCCACTTGAAAGGAAATTCTTGCCAAGTCAAGCTAACGACTATAACTTAGAACTACTCTCTCTAACCCTTTCTATTTTTCGTTTGTGTGTCTTTTATTCTGGACCGTTTAAGTGAATTGAGCGATTTCGTCTTGGTATCTGACGTTAAAAGACCAAACTGTACTGGGTCACAGTTTTAAAACAACCCAGGAACCCTGAACTGCCGTCAACAGGATAAATATAGACGAGTTTACTTAATTATGTTTCTGAGTACCTTTTAATTTGTGTTGTGTGCTTTACCTTTCTTTGCTTTTCGTGGTGACAGCCGGGTTTTGCAATTTTTCCAAGTTTGCTTGTTCGGCAATTTCAGCATGTTTTCTTTTGGTTCGTTTTTGTTTTGACGAAGTCAAGATCAAGACTCTTTTAAAAAAAAAAAAAAAAAAAAGCGTACAACGGGACAGTTTAAACCGTGCCAAAGCCCGAAGCCGTCCCGCCCTTTCCAGTAAGGGCAATAATGCTTCAAATCGGGACGGCTTAAACCGTCCCATATCCTGAAGCCGTCCGGGCTGTACAGTGAAGGCAAAAATGCTTCGATTCGGGACGGCTTAAGCCGTCCCGCCCGTCAATGCCGTCCAGACGCGCCAGGTATGTTTTTATTTTGGACGGTTTTCATTCTTTTCCTTTCCAAACCCGTCCTCCACCCTCCAAACCCGTCTCCTTCATCCTCCACCACCAAATTCTCCACCTCCTTGCACCACCACCGGCAACTACAACCACCACTACGCACTCCTCTCCTTCACACTTGTAATTCGGCCCTTCTCACACGCCAAGAGGTATGTTTTTCTTCCTAATTTTCTCTGTTCTTCCATTTATGGTTTTGGATGAAACATTGGGAAACTTTGGTTCATGCTTGATATTATTGAATCTCGTTGTTACTTTGTCGTTTCGAACTTGGATTTACTCCTAGAAAGGAAGAATTTTGTTGGCATTTTTGGGTTTAAATTTCTCTTTCAAAACTATGCCCACAAAGTGTTTGATGAAATGCCTCATTGAACTTGAGACTCCAATTTGATGCCATCGGTTGGGGAGAATTTTTGGTGACATGCATTAGATGATTGTATACACATTTTGGGTAATTTCCATACATTTTCACTATCATCTACGACCCTACATCATAGTTGCACACCACATGTTTGATAAATTGTCTACATGCTTTTCTTTACCAATTTGTATGTGTATAGTTGGCGAACTAACCGTTGCTTTGAATTGAGAACATGTGGCACCCATAACACATCGGTGCTTTGCTCTTTATTGTGTAACTTTCGTACTCATTATGTTTTTCTATGTCACCTTGTGCTCGTTTGTTTACTACGCAATCTTCCCTTGCTTCATCGCTCATCTTGTTGATATACGCTCATAGTGCGTTTTACTTGTGACACACACCTTTGGATTACGAATATTTTGCCATGTTCCTAATACTTCCACTTGATAGGCACCTATGTCACGAAACAATCAAGAATCATGGTCTCGGCGGTCCACACGAAGCCGAGACACTACCACCGACATTCCCGAGTCCTCTCATGCTGCATCCCGTCGAACTCACTGTAATCGCGGTCGAGAGGCTAATGATTCCGATAGGGAGATGCCACCACAGCCGTTGGTCGTTTGAGAGTCGCATGCCGATGCGCCTCCTGAGATATTGGAAGAGGATGCGGCACAACATCGACCCCGTCAACGCCGTTCCGCCACGACCTGTATTCACCCGGGAAGAGCTTGAGGCCCGTATTCCTCCTGGTCAGCGATTTTTAGATGATGCTCATCGTGAAAAATACCTCAACTCACTAGACCAAGTCATCGAAACAACTCGATACATGAGTGAGAGATGCCTTCACCAATTGGGCCAATATGACAGAGTGATGTATTACTGGCGAAGGATTGGATGGGAGCCGTTCAACCCAATTCAAGAGCCCACTTACCCGGAGATGGTTCGGGAATTCCTTTGTTCCTTAGAACTTCAATACGCCAATCGCCACACTCGTGAGAGAGCCCATCAATTTTCTTTCACATGGCGCAACCGCTCGTTTACCTTCTCTCTATTTGACCTGGGAAGAGCGTTGGGTTTCCCCCGCAGCAGTAATTACGACCCACCTGACGAAGTGACTGCGGAGGAACAATGGCAAGTCATCACAGAGAAGCCTGATATCCCTTACAACCCTAACACTTCCAAGTCTTCACATTTGAAGAATTTCGCATTGCGGTACATCCATCGTTGTCTTAGTAAGGGACTTTTTGGACGCAAGGATAGTGATGGCAATGTTAATCAGGCTGAGTTATTTATCTTGTGGGCTATGTGTATGGGCTTTGAGATTAATGGAGCCCATAAGGTGATTAGGCACTTCTCTTCTCGTTCCAACCGTCCCACAGCTTCTATTTATTTCGATGGATATATCACTGCTATTATTCAGTCTACTGGCAGAGCCATTCCGAGGGGTATGCCCATATTGCAAGGCGAAGATGAGATTTCTTTTACGACGCTCAACCGTATGGGAGTTTTTGTTCGACGTCAGCGCCCGTTCCGCATAGATCCCGCTGTTGATCGGCTACCACCTCCAATTCCTGTCGCTGCTCGTCCTGTGACAGGCCCAAGACCTGTCGTACCACCGGAACATGTTGAAGACGAACCTCCGGCTCCTCCGCCAGCCAATGAGCTAGCACAACTTGTTGCAAGAGTTAGCAGCATGGAGGCTCAGTTAGCGCAGCTTCGATACATGCAGTCCACTATCCTTGATGAGCTTCGCAATCCACACCGCCCATCACCGCCACCGTCTCCTTGATTTTATCTTTCTTGTTTCGTTATTTTGTTACTTTTCTGTTTTTCTTTGGTTTTGTTTTGCACTTTTGCACTCTCGGCTACACATTTGCCTTTTATGCTTGTTTCATGCAATTATTCGGCTGACTAACCTCGTTATCTTAGTTATCTCCTTGCTCGTTTTTCTTTGCATATCTTGTTGAGACGCGGCATGAACATATATTTTTCCAAGATTTCGTGGACGTCTACCCCTTCTATCAGGGAAGTTTATCTCTCTACTTTTCTTTTCTCTTTTGTGCATTGCGGACATTGCACACTCTAAGTGTGGGGGGGAGTATTGGGGTTTTTGATTTAAATCTGTTTATTTAATGCTTGGGTAAGAGGTTTTATCATTTTGGAGCTTGATCTAAAAAGCTAAAGTAGTTTTTGAGTAAAGGAAGTTGAACTTTCAGGATGTTAATTTTGAGCATTATTTTGGAAAAATACCTTGCCGGTATCGATTGAACTTGTTTGTGATAGGTGCATATGAGAAATTATGTGTTTTCTCGCTTTAAGTGTGAATTATGGTTAGAGCATGTGTGTTTAAGGTTCTATGTTTGCATGTGTTGAGATTATGTTATTGAGGTTTGGTTTGATCACGGCTAGCTTATAAAGATGGGGAGTCAAGTACAAGTAATCTTTTTATGCCTAGTCCGAAACACGTTTTAAGTGATTAGATTAGTTTTCTTCTTGATTGCTTCGTGCTAAATTTCTTAGTGTTCTCTTATTATTCATGGGGTAAAAAGAAGAAAGAAGAGTTGTATGTTGACTGAGTAACCGGGTACATGCATCACAAATGTGTGTCCTCGCGTCAAAAGGTTGCGTATATACTCTTGTTAAAAAAAAAAAAAAAAAAGTGACTCTTGAAGTGAGAACCTTTGAAATTGGTTGTAGAAGCACAAGTTGGAACCTCTATATCACTAGCGTGTTTGTCGTAGGTAGAAAGAACAAAGTTGTTGTATAAAGTGACTCTTAAAATTTGTAAGTGGTATGTTGGTTATGTTGACTTCGTAGCTAGCTATCGACACTCTTCATTAGATCTTGACACACTGGTTAAATGAACTACGTATAAGGTTGAGAAAATCTTGTTTCAAACTATGCACATGTTAAGAGTCAAGGGAGATAGTTGTATGGCAAGGTACATTCATAGTTTTATAATTATATCTTAGCATATAAAAATCCTGGAATGTTCAAATTTCTTTTGCTCGAGGACGAGCAAATGTTCAAGTGTAGGGGAGTTTGATAAGCTTAAAATATATGCAATTTCTTAGGTAAATTACATAGGTTTTATTTGATATAAGATAAGAGTTTAAAGCTCTTCGGTTGAAATTTGTGCTATTTATAATAAAACCTTAATTTGACCAAATTAAATTGTATTGCACCCTTAGATCATAAATTTTTCAAAGTTTTGATGTTCAAATATACCCACAAGAGTTTCATGATTTTATTTTAGGAAATTGGGATTGAAATCAAGCTGCCATGTAGACCAAACCAAGATGGCCAAAACCATTTTAAATTCTTGAAACCGTCCTGACCCTGGCAGAAAAAGTGGAGACCGATCGAATCGGGACGGCTAAAGCCGTCCCACAAGCAAAGCCGTCCCGATTTGTCCAGAACAGCTCAGAAAGGTTCGATTTGGGACGGCTTAAGCCGTCCTGTGAAGCGTGACCGTCCCATGCCGTCCAGAAATGAGGATTTATGTTCGATTTGGGACGGCTTAAGCCGTCCCGACGGTGAAGCCGTCCCGACGGTGAAGCCGTCCTGTCGTGTCCAGTGGGTAAGAAAAACCTGCAATTTTGGACGGCTTGAAGGCCGTCCCGATTCAATCCATCCAAAAAGTGAACCTTTTTATAGTGGTGAGAACATCAGCAGCTTTACAGCTATTCTTTAAAGGGACGTTTTGTGCATAAAAAGGGGATTTTTGGAGCTGAGAAGGAGGAGGAGAATTGGAAGGGAATTCAAGGAGAATTCAAGGGCAAAAGCTTAGGAAGGGTGACAATTCCAAAAGCCAAGCTCCTCTATTCATCAAGATTATCGTCAAAAGTCGAGTTTGCTTATGTTTCTTTCTACTTTCATTATGTTCTTGTTTTGTTTTATTTTCACTATGTCTAGCTAATTAAATCATAGGGTTCTAGGCTAAGTTGTTGATGAAACCTTTGTGATTTTTGTTGAACTTCTTTGATTTTTATTTTACGTACTTCCTATCTATGATTCAAGGTTTTTATTACTTGTGAATTTTTGGCAAATCTTTACAAGCTTTGAGATTTTATATTCGACTACGAAAGGATATGTATAAAATCTGACTATTTGTGTTATAGACATAGGGAATGCATAGATTAGAAATAATCGTGCTCTTGTGCAATCGGTTATGTTAATTTGCAAGGATTTTTTTAACTAACACAACTCTTGTGCGCAATGGGCCAAGGAATCCGTATGTGATCACGAAAGTAGACACATAGCATTCTTCGGCACGTTTGTTTTACTTTCGAAAGGAGATTACAAATATTTTCGTGAGTTGGATTGTGGGAAGGTGTATTAATTAAAATCAATGGAAGTTTAATTTATCACAAGGGAGGATTCAATCAACGATGCTTAGGCCCTAGTTAGTGTTTATTGATTTATTTGCTTTGATTTAGTTGTGTGTTTTTATTTCATCTTATCCCGATATATTTTCGTAGCTTAAACAATAGAAAACTTATAAGTTTGGTGCTTGGTAGACCTTTCCTCGTGGGAACGATACTCTTACTTTCACTTTATTACTTGAGCGATCCGTACATTTGCGGAAAATACGCAATAGGTAACATAATATTCAATAAGGTTATTGTGTTTCGTTTTTTTTTTTTTTTTTTTTTGGAATTTTACAGTCTAAAAAGTAAAAGTACAGAATACCTTGAGTTGATTTGTCTTTCTTCCTTTTCTTGTGAGAACTAAAATAATCTTATACAATTGATCATAAATAATATTTATTTAAGGTCTTTCGGTAATTCACAAAGTTAAGAATTAGATTTATAATGAAACACCAAACAATTCAAAGACCAAAATTATGAATGAAGAGTTGGGCTTCTAATGGGACTCTATAATATAATTGGACTTTATAATATTGAATTGTGAACCCAAAAAACGAGCTAACATTTTTAATTGCTCTCTTTCAATCCACCCTACAGAAATAATTTATTAAGTAAATTGCTAATTCTATGACAATCTTTGTTATTAATTGAAGACGATTTTCTCGTCAAATTTAATGTATTATACTGCATTGTATCGTGTTATATTTTATTGAATTACAAAAATAGGAACGAGTCACGGAGACGCATGGTATCTTTATTTCTACATTTTAATTATTTATGTATTTTATTTAGGCATAATTAATAAAGATTTCGATAATCATATCCAATTCACAATGGCCCAAGTAATTATTTACTAGCATAAATTCATATTATACCTTACAGTCATTAAAATATAATATTTTTAAGAATCATAATTTTACATGTTAAATTTAAATATTATAATTATTTATGGATGTAAACTAATGCTAAATAAATCGGATACGCCGTTTTCCATATCCGTGTTCATTTGATTCTATTGAATATCGTTACGGATACATGTATTGACGGATATATAAAATTAATATACATATTAGTATTGACTAGATATCGGATATATCCGTACCCATTTGTGATTTTTAAAAAATGAATTAAATTTGAAATATTTGATTATCGGTGTCCATTTAGAAATGTTCTAGTATTTTATTTAATTATAAATAATTGATATTCAGCTATATTTAATTGAATATTCGAATTTGTGTATATATAATTAGTCATTTTTATATATGTAATCTTCTCATTTACAAAAACTTCTCAATATACATATACACAGATATCTTACATTTTTGTTAATAACATTTACATTGCATTTTGCAAAGAAAAGAAAATGGAGAAGAAAGGAAAAAAAAGGAAATAAAATTGGGGGATTTTAATTTTCCACGTAGTTGTTTGGATGATAGCAAAATGAATGGAAAAAAAAACAACAAAATAATTGTCGTCTTTTTGTTCCATTTTTTGCCCAGTTTTTGTAGGGAAAAAAATTGGTGGGCCCCATAATATTTTTTTCTTTCCTTCCACATTTCCACCCGCACCGAACGAACGACAATCATTTCTTCACTCTAGTTTTCCTTCCTTCCCCTCCCCTTCCTAGTTCCTCCCTACCAAACAAACTATTAAAGTTCATATTCGTTTATTTATTTAGATATTTATTTATTTTTGTAAGCTACAAAGATAGGATATCCATCAAAGCAACATTCATGTGTTTACTTGAAACAATAAAATATCGATAATACAAATAATTCAAATAAAAAAATTAAGGGGTGTACTGAATGACGACTGGGGAGTTTACTAAAAAATAATTAAGATGATCATTCAAATTTAACGATACACACACACACACACACACACACACATATATATATAGGATATATAATTTTAAAGTCAATGGATGCACGTGCACCCCTTAGGCTACACTTAGCTCTGTTAATGTTCTGAATTATGCAAAATATGTATTTTTGCCTATCTATCTTCTATCTTATTATAAAAATACAAATAACTTATCACTGATTTACATTTCTTCTTTTAGTTTTTTTTTGTAGTGAAACTAAAGTAACCCTCTATCATTATAATATGATAATGTTTTGTTGGGATTTTTTTGATAGTTAATTATTAATTATAAAATCCAAGAAACTAAAGAATTTTGCTCTTAATTGAACTATTAAAATTAATTAGACCCGTTGAAAATTAGAACTAAAGATTTTACTTTTACTTGAACTCTAAAATTTGATTAACCACGTCAAAAACAGATCACAGTGATATATTGTTCTTAAAAATAATTTGGTGATAAAATCAAAAAAACTCGAGAGTTATAATTTCAAGGGAAAAATACAGTTAACCTCTTTCAACTATACTTATGTGACACTATACCTCCTTGTACCATAATAAACTTCACTTAACCCCTCCATCCTAATTCTTACACAAACAAGGCGTTTACTATTATTTATAAAATAACTATTATAACCTTTTAATCTTTTAAACTCCAATATTATGCATATGAAATATATAACATACAAAAAAAATTTTGAATTATTGATGTCAACCAAAAGTTATACATTTTCCTATTATAGAACTGATTTATTTTGGTAACGAAAGTGCCAACATCAATTTTATTCTTAATCTCACAAGTTAATTATTGTATACAAATGTAAATTTTTAGTTTTTTTGTAATTCAATTTTTTGTTCCAAAAAATTAACTTAGCTCAATTATTGCACATTTTCCAACTCTTTTTATGATAAAATTGCACCCATTATATTTCTATATCGTAAACTTTAGGAATTCCAAAGAAATTAGAGAAAGTATGCACTATTAATAATAATCATAATAATAATAATTTCTCATGATCTAAAAGTTCAATTTTGATATTTATTAGAATAAAATAAGTATTAACTAACACCCAAAAAACTATTCATTAATAAAACAAAATAAAATCCCAACAAAAACTTTGAAGTCTATTACAAACCCTACATTTGCATTATGATAGTGTTATAATAGAGACAGAAAAAATAATTGTGGTTGTATAATTTCTCTCTCACACTAATAAGTGTTCTATTGTTTAAAAAAAATTTAAAAACATTGATGATTATAATAGATATTTTACAGGTAATTTCAACCGCCTTGTTTGTGTACGAATTAAAATGAAGGGGTTACGCGAAGTTTATTGTATAGTACAAGGAGCTAAAGTGTCACATTAGCATAGTTCAAGCGGGTTAAGTGTATTTTGCCCTAATTTTAATTGAACTCTTAATGCTAAAACTTTAATACACCATACACCAAGACTTTTTTTTTTTCTTTTTAATGCGGGTTTCCAAAAAAGAACTGAAAACTCCAAAAGTTGCCCGGGTAAAATTTGCGAAATCTTTCAGTTCATAGTCAATTAAACATTATAAAATACATCGCATTCTATATTTAGAATGTCCATGATTCCAATCATTTATACCACTTTTTCCACAACACCATTATCACTGATTTTAATATAGTAAAGTTGAAATTAATGTTAATCACATTACTCTCACATATCTACCACAATTATCATGTCTATATTCTTCATTATTTTCATCAATACCTTTGTGCCATTACCTTCAACCCCATGTTTATCGCTAGTGCCATCTTCTCCGCCATTACTATTAAATGCCCCTCTCATATTGTAGCCACTATTTTAACCACAACCTCCACGTCCACTCCATCATCTCTCCATTGTCACATATAGAGTAACTCCAATACCAAATCCACTACGATGTCCGTGCACCTTCAAAAAATAATTAAAGGGAAGAAAGGCATGCTAACATTTTTGCTTAATTATTATGTTTAACTTTTTACGATTACCAATTAGTTTAAATTTATAGTTATTTAGATTTCACATTAGTTTGTTGAATTTCTTTTTTATCTATGCGAATTTTTGAATATGTATTCCATATAATAATTGAAATAATAAGTTGTATAGATTCTTTCAAGTTATTTTGATTAAATTAATGTAGACATTGAGATTCTTTGTAGTAAATTTTATTACTATTTGCTTTTTAGAATTGCTAATTTTCTCTTTTTTTAAGTTCCGTTATGTCCTTAATTTTTTTTATTTTTATTTTTATTTTTGTTGCGCGTAGTTTTTTCTTTGTGGTACCTGCTGTTTTTTTTTTTTTTTTTCAATTTTCCCAATTCATTATTCCTTCCATATGAAGAGTGTGGAATATAATTTTTTCAGTACGAATTTTTTATATTTTTTTTACATATTTTTAAACTTTAAATTTCTACATTGTCATCTATTCAACAAAACATGTTACAATTTTCTATTTCTTTTTTGAACTCAAAGTAATTAGTTAAAAAAATTTAATCTTCCATCTTATATTGACATTTACACAAAACACATGTTGATAATTTCTTACTCTATTAATTGCATATTTAAGGTATTTTCTTGCATCTTGAAAAATGGCAACCTAATATTCTATAAGGTTGCTGTGTTTCGTTTTTTTTTTTTTTTTAATTTTACACTCTACAAAATAAAAGTACGAATACCTTGAGTTGATTTGTCTTTCTTCCTTTACTTGTGATAACTAAAATAATCTTATACAATTGATAATAAAAATAATATTTATTTAAGGTCTTTCGGTAATTCACAAAGTCAAGAATTAGATTCTAAAGAAACACCAAACAATTCAAGTACCAAAATTATGAATGAAGAGTTGGGCTTCTAATTGGACTCCATAATATATTGGACTTTATAATATTGAATTGTGAACCAAAAAAGAGAGCTAACATTTTTAATTGCTCTCTTTCAATCCACCCTACAGAATAATTTATTAAGTAAATGGCTAATTTCTATGACAATCTTTGTTATCAATTGAAGACAATTTTCTCGTCAAATTTAATGTATTATACTACATTCTATCGCGTATATTTTGTTGAATTACAAAAATAGGGAACGAGTCACGGATACGCATGGCATCTTTATTTCAACATTTTAATCATTTGTGTATTTTATTTAGGCATAGTTAAATAAAGATTTCGATAATCATATCCAATTCACAATGACCCAAGTGTATAATCTTAATAAAATGAAATTTGAAGTATTATTACTAGCATAAAATTCATATTATACCTTACAGTCATCAAAAATATAATATTTTAAGAATCATAATTTTACACTATTAAATTTAAATATTATAATTATTTATGGATGTAACTACTGCTAAACAGATCGGATATGCCGTTTTCCATATTCATGTTCATTGATTTTATTGAATATCGTTACGGATACATGTATTGACGGATATTTAAACTTAATATCCAGATTAGTATTTGCTAGATATCGGATAATATCCGTACCCGATTGTAATTTTAAAAATTGAATTAAATTAGAAATATTTGATTATCGGTGTCCATTTAGAAATGTTCGAGTATTTTATTCAATTATAATAATTGATATTCAGCTATAATTATTGAATATTCAAATTTGTGTATATATAATTTAGTCATATTTTTTTTATATATAATCTACTTATTTACAAAAACTTCTCAATATACATATACACATATATCATACACTTTTGTAAATGATGCTTACAGTGCATTTTGCAAAGAAAAAGAAAAGGAAGTAAATTGGGGGATTTTAATTTTCCACATAGTTGTTTAGATGAGAGCAAAATAAATGGAAAAAAAAATGAAAAAATAATTGTAATCTTTTTGTCCCTTTTTTTCGCAGGGAAAAAAATGATGGGCCTCACACAATTTTTTCTTTCCTTCCACTTTTCCACCCACACCAAATGAACGAAAATCATTTCTTTCCTCTAGTTTTCCTTCCTTCCTCTTCCCATTCCTAGTTCCTCCCTACCAAACAAACCATTAAAGGTCATATTTGTTTATTTATTTAGATAGTTGTTTATTTTGAAAGCTACAAAGATAGGATATCCATTAAAGCAACATTCATGTGTTTTATTTGAAAACAATAATTTATCATTTACATCATATGAATTATTTATTTTTTATTTCTATATATCTTATAATTTGTCAAATTTAATGCATATGATTATTAAAAATATAATGTTTAAAAAACTTTTAAGCACGAGTTGAATTTTACAAATGATCTCATAAACACATCAATTAATCTTAAAAAAAATAAAATTTTATTAAAAGCACATAAAAGTTTTACATACACATGTTGTTATTTTTTCAAAACATTGTTTATTGGATAAATTAACAAATTATATAGCTAAATTACATATATGTATACAGGGTGGATATTAAATGGACGGATATCTAATTACCATGTTTGTATCAATTTATAATCAAAGATATCTATAATCGAATGCGGATAAAATCTGCTTTTCGATATCCAGTTTACAACCTTCACTACAAAAAAATTGATTTATTGTGATGAAAATATTTATCAACAAAAAATCCAAATTTCGTCACAAAAACATTTTTGTGACGAAAAAAATTTGTCACAGTTTCCTCACAAATGCCCTCGCATAAGGTTATGTGAGGAATTTTTTGTTTCTTCACAAAAAAATGTATGTGACGAAATGCTTTTTCCTCACAAAAAAATTTATTTTAGTGAATAATTATATTTTTTGCTCACAAACCTCGATTCGAACCCCCGATCCTCCGCTAACCGCTGCAACAAGTGCCGCGCAAGACTGCTCTTTAGTGGCTCCCAAGGGGAGTCGAACCCCTGACCTTGGATATAGTTGAATGAAGTGCAACCATTATGCCATTGCAATTTTCTTGATGGTTTTGTAATTTTAGTGTTCTTATGTTATTTGTTACCGTAATTTATTAATTTTTAATTTTATTATTTTTTAATTATGTAATTGATTAATTAAATTCAAACAATTATAAGTTATGTTTGTTAAAACACGTACTATACCCATATAGTACCCGGCCGTTTCTATGAATACTTAAAAAAATACTTTTATTTTTCATACAAATTCTAAACTCAACGAATAATATATATTTTTAATATAACATGTTTAATACTTGATGAAGTAATACGTCATTTTATGAAATTTATTATATTCATTTTAAAATTTATAATATGAACAATATTTATTGGTGTAATATATCAAAATTTATTATAATTATTAATTGAATATTATATAAAGACAATTTTGTAATACTTCATAAAAATATTACTTATTTATAAATAATTATAGATTATATATAATTTATTATAAATTAATAATTAAATATTTATTAAGTTTTTAAATAATCTTTTTTATATAAATTACATAAAACATAATTTATGTGAACATAATATTAAATAAGCCGTATTTTTACTCTAGAATATTTAATAAAATCGTAATAATAGTTTGTTTGCATATTATTGAGCAATTTCTTACCTTAAATTTGAAAAATATTTATAACTAGGTTACACGTACATGTTGAACGTCAAATATTAGTTAGCTGGTATTTAACTAACTAAGATTCTAGGTGATAGATGATCATTATAATGAGCGCTATATATATACATTAATATATTATATATTAATTATGGAACAAATTTTATTAACTTTTTTATTTTTTAAATTTATTTATTTTACTAAAATTGATTTTTTTAATCACTCTACAAATACCTAAATGTCAAATTACAAACAAATTATATTTGGGGTTTTCCTTTTGATTCATCTAATTTTTTTTTGGGATATCTCATGCAAATATTCATTTGATATTTTTTAAATAGTCTTTTATAATATTCTCCATTTAATTGCTTTAGGGAATTAGGAAAATATTAATTAGATATTGTTTGGAGGGAATTGTTTTTATAACCTCATGTTGTTAACTTGTTTGGGAGGAAAAAAATCTTTTTCATGATGAAATTCTATTTCCTCACATTAGTCATAGTGTGAGAAAAATTCTATTTCCTCACATTAGTCATAGTTATTGTGAGGAAAATTCAATATGTTTTAAAAAAATACAATTTAATGTGACGAAATTACGATCGTCACATTATGGTATGTTTATGTGACAAAATCAAATCTCCTCACAAATTTTTTGTCACAAAAAATACATTTTTTTGTAGTGCTTACATAAAACGGTGACACAATAATTTAGTGTTGCACGAACACGAATACGGTGGGGCATGGATACACTATGACTTGTATACACTACAGCACAAACAACCGGTGTACACGTAATTTTTTTTAAATTTTTATGACAAGACACGAAACTATTTTTATGAATATTTTAGTATTATTTTAGTGATAATATAGCATAATATGCATATGCTTACACATTTATCTGTACAATTAGTGTCAGATTTCACATATACATCATTTATAAAAGCACAAAAAAGGTAGAAGTTCGTATAGGTGATTATATCACGTGTTCTTGTTTGGCGTCTATATATGAACTATCCATTTAAAAAAAAAGAGAGAAAGTTTCGATTTTCACAAAAATATAATGTTTAATTAAATTGTATGGATAAGACAACAATCATATTCGAATAACTTTAGAAAATTTTATTTTTCATTATCTTCATATAGTTATGATTTCACGAAAATATATACGTGGAAAAAAACTCCATGCATCCCCAAAAATGTCAAAGGGCATAGCTTTAACTTTATACCGAGAGTGTGTCCGACACATCATTAGAAGTGTCTGTGTGTAAGGGAAGTGTCGAAGGGCACAACTTTAATTTCATACTGAGGTGTCCGACACATCATTACAACTGTCTATGGTAAGGGAAGTATCGAAGGCCACGGCTTTAATTTTATATGTGAGAGCGTGTCCAACACATCATTAGAAG